>ML778760.1:1104853-1190174 GCA_009831015.1 Picea engelmannii
CAATGGCAGGGCCCTAGAATCAAAACCCTAGGGGAAAGAGGCTCACTCCGGTGTTGCTTAAGCAAGGCCTCGTGCTCTTTCCTCGTTCTTTAGGTCAAACTTGGCAAAACGGCTAGCAAAGGAAAAGATTTAAAACAAGAAGATTCAATGAGGGAGAGTGTTGCAATGGCAAGGCTCTATCCCTAAACCTAGAAGATGGACGACCCTAGGTGTAGATAACCTAGGCCTAGGACATCACCCTCCTTTTAACCTTTAAAATTCAAAGCTAGTTTAAGGGAGAAAGTAAGAAGAGTGTAACAAAGGCTAGGCTCTTTTTTCCTTCCTCAATGGCTGGAAATTTCTCTCTAAGGGGACATATGACAAGGACCTACTTGTGTGCTTGTCACCTAGGGTTTTAATATCAACAAATTTATAAGTTAATGTAAGAATACTAACCTACAACCATTCAATCAAGAAGTTTTGCATAAAAAACACTTACATATCATGAAGAAAAGCATGTGCAAACCCTAGTTGTAAACCTTCCTCAAGAGAAATGCCAAAATATGCCAAGAAAAGCCTTCCATCAACAAGTGCGCCTCCTTTAAAAGACCAAAAACCCAAACTAGGGCGCAAAAATCAGACCTCACAAGTGTGAGTTGTTGTGTTATCTTCAAATGAGGGAAAAACATCCTCAATTTATAGCATCTCATGACCTTTAATTTAAAATTAGGTCATTAAAAATAGTTGACAAGGCTAATAACCAAAATCATACTGTTTTTACATTAACTGCTAAGTAAATGACATAAATGATCAAAAGGTGAGACGTCAAGCCCCTCTGAGGGAGACGTTAGGCCCTTTTTGGGCTAATCTAGCATCCAGAAGTCAGACGTTAGCCCTTTTAGGGCTCCTCCAAGCTGCCACACGTGCCAATCATCCCATCAAATTGCCACATGCTCAAGGTGACGTCCAAGCCTCTTGGGTGACATCATGTCCATCAGAAGGAAAACGTTCCATCTGAAGTGGGCCAACCCCCTTGGGCTGGGCTCAACTAAAGTGTCCTGGGTGGAACGTCTTTCTTCTTCTCTTGTGCAAAGGCTCATCAAACGACTGTCTTGTCTCTGCCCCTGATGGGGTCCCAACAACCATCTGATGGGCTCTTCAGCCCCATGGAGGTCCGAACTAATCATCTCCCCATGTGTACCTGTCCAATTGGTACCTGTACGTCGGGCATGGTCCTGCACATCAAAAACTTCGCCCTCCATGGGCTCATTAGTCACAGGGATCATAGCAATGTCAATCATATTTCATCATCAATTTTATCAAATACATGCATAAAACCCCTGATACATCATCCAATAGCTCAAAGACATTACAATGACCTACTAGACAAAGCCGAAGAAAAAGACAAAATACTCTATTGGGCCAGCATCCATAGGAGAAGGAAAGTTCCCAGAGGATATCATCCAAGCCATGTAATACGAGGTGATGTGGTCAAGGGATGTCCAGACATACGAATAGAGTGAAGGACAGAGGTGATATTACCTGTGGGTGCTTTTGTAGAAGGTGAGTTGTACCCGTCATGGATGCAATTCTTTCCAAGCCCTTATTGCCTTTATTATTTCTTTTCTTTATTGCTTTTTCTTTTTTTATTTCAAGGTCTAACTAGAGGACATTGCCTTGGTGTGGTGACCAGAGCTGACAGTATTACCCACAAGCACTTTCACAGAGATGATAAGGCTGGCTCGTGATGAGACCCCCTTTCCCTTGGCCATGCAACCAAAGGTCACTGCCCTGGCGTGGTAACCAGATAATGACAATGTCATACTGCTAGGTACCCATGAACATAATGGACTGGATCGTGATAAGACCCCCCATCCTCTTGGCTAGGTCTTGTTTTATCATTTTTCTTCGGGTCCCTCTTGTTTCTTGCTGAGAGGCTTTTTATTGTCTTCTCGGGGATCCCTGGGTGAAGCATCTCTAGGTTTCATTTTTTATGGATTTTATATTTTACCAGCTTCTTTTACCTTTTGGGCCTTTAGCCCCTTCTTCCCACAAGATAAGGTGTAACCCCATAAACAGATCATTCTAATGTCCAGACTAGGGGAATGGGGCAGATGAGTGGGAGATAAGATGTAAGAGTGATGATATGACGAGAGAGGACGATGGCTCTTCAAAATTCCCCTTGGTGGCAAACCAAAACCTATGGGTACAAGCTTGCTAGGGTACCCTGTCAATCCCCCCAACCCTGGTCAAGCGGGTTAATGTAAGATCCAAGCAGTCATCAGAAATAAAATGAATTTGATGCATATATCCGAAGGTTATAACGATCAAATATGACACATACCATGATACCTGGACCAATTACCTCATGGAGCAAGAGTCTTCTTCGATACAAGTCCAAACCGAAGGTGATGGTGCTGCTGCTGACATGACAACTTTGATGAAAAAGAAGAAAGATGGGCCCTCCAGGGCCATACTCAGGTCAATCCTGCTCTCGGTACTCCATGTCTAGGACCTGTGGGCCTCGAGACATGATCTCCTAGTTATCCCTAGAAATCGGGGATAAAAATACTTGGACCAATTACCTCATGGAGCAAGAGCCTTCTCCGATACAAGACCAAGCCGATGGTGATGGATGTTGCTGCTGCTGACAAAATGAATCTGACGAAAGAAGAAAAGAATGGGCCCTTCAGGGCCATGCTCAGGTCAGTCCTGCTCTCGGTACTCCATGTCTAGGACCTGTGGGCCTCGAGACATGATCTCCTAGTTATCCCTAGAAATCAAGGATAACAAAGCCAATAATGAACCTTCTAGATGCTCGCCCAGGGACCTCGAGGACAATGAAATGTCTCTCATAAAGAAACTGATGGGACCCGTGAAAAATAACAAATGCAAAAAATTCCAACCAAGGTAGAGCGTGTGTGGGAAATGTTTTTCATGCTTAGGTAGAAGTCCCACACATTGTTCTCAACTTGGGGAAGCATAATGTGACTAGGGTAGAGTCAAGATGGGCATTGTTTTTCATGCTTAGGTAGAAGCCCCACTTTGGCTTCAACCCAGAAACATCTTAAAAGAACAAAAGACAATAAATGGGCTTGGAAAAAGGATGCATTGAAAATGAAGGTGCAACACACTCTCTATAAAGACACCCATAAATAAGACACTACGATCCCTTGTATGTCATGAGCCCCATGCCCAAAAGTCTTGTMCCCATCCACTTCATCTTCTAGACATAACTTGGAGGGGGGTCCAYCTGGGAAACACTCCTTGACTTGGGGGATGATTCACCCAATAGGTCACTTTGTCAACCCTCCCATACCTAAACTTGGCAAGTTGCATAGGGTCTTTGAGCACTTGTTTAATTTGATGAGGTGGTTTTTGATGCACATGCTTAGGTGACTCTTTTATTGATTTGATTTACTTATCATGATACGTTTGTTTTGAGATCCTTGGAGGGCGTATTCATTGTCTTTGCAGGACCTTGCTTGGTGGAAATTTTTGGAGGAACAAACCTAGCTTGGGCTTCCTTGGGGCATGAAGCCCACATGATGGATACCATGGCCCGCACACCAGATGATGATGAAAACCTTTGGAGGCTTGAGAGACATTTTGGATGACCTCACCTAGCCCCTACAAGCCCAATGTTTTTCTTTTGGAGGTCAAAACGTCACATTTGGAGGGCTTGACGTCACCTTAGGGCTAGGGTTTGGAGTGGTGGTGTGGTTGACTTGACACTTGGCACCTTTTGGATGGAGAGAGACCTTGGCTTGATGGAGGAGATCTTAGCGCATGAGAGGAAGGCCTTTGGAGGCCCAACATTTCACCTCCAAGCTCAACTAATTGCTCCAAGTGCCAAAATGTTTCCCTAAAGGGGTGACATCATGCTTGTTTTAGGGTTTTCTTATGTGCAAAATCAAATTTAAAGTTGTAAAGGGGAAAATTAAGGGTTGTTGGCCCCTTACTTTGTGGTTTACCCTAAAGTTAAGTGGACAAACACTTTTAGGAGGATTTGTATAAATAATGATCATTTCTATTTCATTTTCATCATAACTCTCTCATCTTGGAGAGGATTCTTGGTTGAAATTTGCGCCCCTTTTGGGAAAATTCATTCTCTCTCTCTCTCTTGTGATATGGTTTATCTCTTGTCTTATGGAATGAAATGATGCACTATCTCTTGCATTGGTGATGAAGAATTCTTGGTAACTAGGGTTTGTCTTGACATTTTTTGGAATTGGTAAGGAAAATCTACACTTTGTTAGGTTTCTTTCTTGTTCCATGGTTGTTGTTGGCTTGATCCTTGGAGGAGTATAAGGGCATACACCCTCCACCAAGTTTTATCATTTTTATTTGTTGAAAGGACTATTGCAAAGGTTGCTAGGAGTAAAAGGGTTTACACCCTCCTAGACTTTACCTTGTTAGGGTTGCTATCTAAAGGGGGTAAAATGGCTTACACCCCTTGAAATTTAGTAGTCCTAACCTAATAAAAGAAGATTCCATAACCCATTTGGCAAGACACTAATCATTTATTGCATTGGAGAAATAAAATACCTGCATTGGAATGTGTGATTTTTTGAGATATTGAATTTGTTCATGTTGGAATCTTTTCTTAGTGCTATAAGCTTGCTTATGCCCTAAGGGCGTCTTCTTTAGGCCAAAATTTTTGCTGCTGTTATAAACTTAAAGATACAGCCATTAGGGCTGCAAAAAACTCTCTTTTACTTGTCGCACACTCACTTAATTTACTTGTAAACGTCTATTATTGTTCTACTGCTCATTGTCTATCTTTTTGATGGATTACCTGTTGATTTTTGTGGTTGGATTTTGTTGCTGTAACAATTGTTTGCGACAACCACTTGGCTGCTATAATAACTTGCTGATAACATCCAATAAACAACCCTAGTCACCACCAAAATCTCACTTTAATCATTGGAAGTTGGACTAGTCTTTGCTAGCTTTATTTCTAATATCTTGTACTAGATTTTGGATGGTTAAATTTACAGCCATTATCATTTTATGTTGCTAAAATATATTTTTATAACTGCTGCAATTTTGGGACAACAATGTTTCTTGCTTGTTTCCTTTAGTTTAAAGGCTTATATATCTATTATTTGTCTTGTTCCAGGCAGAGCTAACATTGTTTTGTAGGTATCTATCACTTGACAACCGTGTGTCCTTCTACAAGACTCATTTCCAAGCCTTCCATCATTTCTATCATTGACCTATAGGGGTTTCACTTATCATCTCTCCATCCTCCGTCTCAATTCCCTTAGGGTCACTTGGGATTCCCCCCTTGTGTAGGATTTCTCCTTCACTAAAGTGAGGGGAGGGTTTATCTAAGGTGACAGTGGATAGACTCTCCCACAGTTATCGCCATCTTGTGGATTGGGTCGGGCTTTGCCCAACCTACAGTTTGTGCGATAACATGCCTTACTATAAGACCAGTTGGAGTGGGGGTTACTTTGTAGATTAGAAGAGATCTGATCTTCTTGGAAGGTTCCTTGAAATGGGCAAAGCATCTGAGATAATTTGGTTGCTTGTATTACAACTTGTAATTTTGGCGCTAGAGGTTTTATTTGCATCAATTTTCCTGCTGAAGTAAACAAATCAAGTCCTTAATGGAGGTCTGAGATAATTTGGTTGCTTATTAGAACTTGTAACGTATATGACTGTAAACTTTAGATGATTGTGAAACCTTAGATTTTTTTTGTAGTATTTGCCAAAAATTGTCATTCCCCTCCTATGCTATAGTCCAGAAAGGAGGTTCACAAATAATGAGGAAGAAAATGTTGGGCTAATTGAAGGAAAAATGAAGGCAAAGGATTACAATTTTACCTCATCCCCAAACGATGAAATCAAGTGAATAACTAGTCAAGGAAGTAGAGGATGCAAGGCCATTATAAAAAACAAGGTGCATACTCAAGAAAATATGCAAGCAAAGGAAACAATTAAAGATACAGGGAATAGCCAGTCTAGCCAGTAGGAAACAAAGTTGCAAAAAAATCCCACAAATGATATCAAACACCAGAGTACAATGGAAATAGAGCTGATAGATCTAATCAGCAAGGACTTTGAAGAAGATGAATGTAATAGTTTCAATACCTATAGAGGATAAAAAGGAAAAGGGTAGAAAAAGTAACTGATAAAAACAAGATATGTCTATTCCTATGTAAAAAGGAAAAGGGGAGAGAAAAAAAGCAATTGAAAGAAACGAGATATGTCTATTCCATAAGTGTTAAATAGGCATTATTTTTGTAAGCTGATTCAAGAAGACTTACAAGGATAGCCAATACATTGCACTTTTGGTGCATCTAATACATGTCCTTGATTCATGTTCAAACAAAAAGCGGTACCTTCAATTCGTGGGTGGGGCTACAAAGATGTCATTTTTTGAAATTAAGGTGCACAGATGTGTAATATTGCCTAGTGGCTATTTTTGTGATGTAATTTTGGATGTAGCCTTATTGGCATTATTGGGGGGTTTGAGTAATTATTACTTTCATAGTGGATGTTTTATGTGGCCTCAGGAGTATTTTAGAAAGTTAGTTATGTGGGTCCATAATATTTTATATTTTTGGGTCTGTCCATTATAGGTTTATTAATATTTTGTGGATACCTCTAGTTGAGTTGTGTGTACAAATAGAAGGTTCATTTTCCTCATCTGTACGTACGGAGATAAATATACATGTGAGCATACTTGAAATGGGAGTTGACGATGCACTAGTGCAATTTTGGAGCTTAATGATGAATCTTGAGGCAGAGTCTTTCTGTAAGTTTTATTTCTCTCTTTTATTTGACTAAACTCTGCTAAATTATTTCTCGAGGTGTAGAGTCTACCATTAAATATCTTGTGTAAGTTTTATTGCTCTCTCTTTTATTTGATCATTCTTTGCTATTTTTTTTTAATGCTTGTGGAGTGAAGCCTTGATTATGGTGATTTCTGTGCATAACTTCTACATGGGATCAGAGGTAAGGAGTTTCACTCCCCAGCCATGAGCTTGGTAGCCAAAGCTTCCTTGGAAAAAACTTGTCCCAATAGGGAGGCGTCATCATTCTCATTGGAAATATTGGTAAAACTATAAAACAATTGCGTCATGAAAAGTCGATCCAAGTTCTTTGGCTTATCTCAATCCAAGTTTACTAAATAATATGCATAACATGCTTCTAGCTTAAATTGTTGAAACTGATCGGATCTTGAATCAAGGAAAATTGTCCAAGGTCAATACGTCAAGAGGTTTGTATAATATCTCTGTTAATAAATATGTGAGAAGGGTGTTGTGCTAAGCACTAGAGAGATTGATTAATGATGCTTTCATGGTGACATTTATGTGAATCAATAAATACTTTGACAATTAAAGGTTACAAGGACTTGTTAACTTTCATTAACCATTGTATTTCTTTACACAAGATTTGGTTGAGAATGAAAGTGGAAAGAGGATAAATTGTTTGAGGTGATAAGGAGGTGAATACAGTAAGAGGTTTTGTGCTAACACACATAAGGCACATGCCTCATTATCATTAACTACTCCCAGGGTTCTATGATACTGCACCTATACTAGGCTTGCTCATTTCCCTGATTGTCACTTACTATTACATATTGTCATAATTTTAAGGCATGATTGTGTATGCTTACAACCTTTGTGACTGATAGCTCTCTTATGATTATTGGCATCCACTGGATTAGCTGTAATCTGCAATGTTTATAGTCGATGTTTCAAGCCTCCTCTTAGGCTCATCTGTAGGACAAATAAATGTCGAGTTTTATTCACTCTTCTTTTCATTAATAAATAAAAAACAACATTATAAACCACCCTTCTCTTCATCAATAAATACAAAAACAACATTATAAACCTTTATAAACCAGGAGTATTTTCTCAGGCTGACCTTTAATATATTCATATTGACATGGCATGATATTACCTCAAGGGCCAACCCTATACAAGGAATCTGATCCATAAATAAATAAATTATTATTCAGGGAGAGTTGGCAGCCATGTTTTATTGATTGTCAAACCATCACCCTCCATCCATGCCCTCAAGCAATAAGTCCCCAAACCCGTCCGTCCAACTTAAAGCAAGAAGTCCCACTGGGTCTGAGCTCTTCCAAACTTAACGACTTAACAAACAATGTTAACTTGGCCATGTAAACCCTGGATTAGCTTTATGTTATCCCATTCCTCAACCCAGATAAGTGTTTTCAATTCCAAAGGACTTGAGTCAACGATGGTCTAAAACATTCTGGGGCTAGATAGTCTAAACCTTGTCTTGCTGGAACATAAATTCTCTATCCAAAGGGAGGGGGACTTAAATAATAGCACAACAAAAATCTTTATAAAGAATGGCCCCATATCACAAACTGACACCTAGTTGGTTGGGGTTGTGTAACACATTTGTGAGTGCTGAATAAAAAACGAAACATAAGTACTCAACGAATGGTTCTTCGTGTAGGTCCCACTTCATGTGTTCCTGTAGGCATAACCCATATGGTCCTCCTCTCCTGTCTGGGGATTTCTTTCTCGTGGCACATCTGCTCTGGTTTGTTGGTAACTGGCACCCACCCGGTTCGATAAACCCAAACTAAAGGTTGATGTCATGGGTAACTAGGGGCTTGGTACAAGAAAAGGTGAATCTGATCCATAAATAAATAAATTATTATTCAGGGAGAGTTGACAGCCATGTTTTATTGATTGTCAAACCATCATGGAAATTTACACAATTAGTGTTTTTCTCAATCTCCATGGCCTTTCTTGTTATGCTTTTGAACCAATTATCGAAGAAAGCATAAAACATTTGCAAAAAAGGGAGGTTGAAGAGATTAGACAAAATTGTTCGAGAACATTGAGAAAAACCACACTATCGAAGCACAATATAAGCAAAGAATAAAATGACTTAAAAACAACTTAATGCAAACGAAGATATTTTCATCTTAAAGGCACAAAGATGGAGCAATAATGATCTTAAATAAAAATAATGACTATATTAAAAATATGAAAGACCATCTAAATAATAATGGATGTTACGAGACACTGAAAAAAACATTATGAAAGATGTCTTGAAGGCTATCAAATAATCATCATTACATGAAGAGGTAAAAAATAAACTCATAACCTCTGGCCAATGATCCCTCAAATTTATGGGCTTTCAAAGATCCCCAAAGAAGGCGCCCCTCTAAGGTCCATTGTAGACACTATTAGCTCACTGACATAAAAATTCAAAAATTTTCTAGCCAACAAATTAAAGGTATGCATATGGAAGAGCATGAGGTGGCCCCAAATCTTGATGTTGTCTCCCTCTTTACGATAATTCCTATAGAAGAGGCTATCCAAATGATAGAAGATCTGATAGGCTTGGAAACAACAAAATTAGTTGGCCCATGCCTCAAATCAAATTTTATTTTAGTTTTTGAGGGGATATGTATGAGCAAACATGTGCTCTGTTATGGACTCCTTCCTTTCGCCAATAGCAGCAAACTTATTTATGGAAAACTTTGAGAAAAACTGCTCAATACAACCTAGTTACAACCCTATTAGGGTTATATTTGTTGATGACACCTATGGAAGTTGGGCTTATGGAAGGGAGAAACTGATGGAGTTCGTTGAACATATCAACTACTAGTTAGACTTCATTGCATCGAGAGACACTCTACAACCCAGTACTGGGGTGCTGTTGAGACGTTAGATGACACATTAGTGTGATTCAACTCAATTAAAAATAATAAGAATAATTATAAAGTCAGCTCAATTAATAATAATAATAATAATAATAATTATTATTATTTAGTATTTACTATTACTATTTACTTTACTATATTTACTATTACTTTAGTATTTACTATTACTATTACTATTTACTCTTTAGAGCAATAGGAGTATTGATTTCAGTGAAAATACTATGAAAAATAATTAAGTGCATTATTAATTGAAGAAATGATACGAAGAAAACTAACACAATGATAAATGATTTAGAGCAATTAGTTGCATTGATTTAATGCAAAAAAATATGCTTTGATTAAGTGATGATACAATAAAAAATGATTTAACATAATCAACTAGTTGTATTCATTTTAACAATGATATAACATAAAACAATAGGGTGCATTGATACAATGATAATGATATAACATAAAAAATTAGGGTGCATTGATACAATGATAAGGACATAACATAAAACAATAGGGTGCATTGATTTCAGTGATAATATTATGAAAAATGATTTAGTGCATTAATTAATTAATTAATTGAAGAAATGATACGAATGAAATTAATCATTTATATTGATTTCAACTGTGAGATACAATAAATCAAAGTGAAATGAATTTAGCAATCACATAGTGAAAACAAATTTCAAAATAGATATTATAAGTTGAAGTCATGTACTTTGTTTGGTTATGTGTGATTTATCTATTAGTATTTGCACATTAAAACAATTATAATATTAGAATATATAAAATGTGAAAAATGTGCTCAACCTGGAGTTGACATGTGTCCCTCCTAAAATAATATTATAATAGAAATAAAATAATAATAATCTATTTTTAAGGTCACGACCAAGCCAGACACCAAATTGGTGTATGGGACCCAATTGTTTGTGGGACAATGGACCTCCTCCGCACATCGATTTGATTACTAAAGTTTATGGAGGTATACATACCCTACCCCCCTCTGGATTTGAATTTGTGACCTCCAAGGAGGAAACACATGTTTTTAACCATTAGGCCCACTCATATTGAGTAAATAAAAAACTACGCGATGAAAACAATAACATTAAATATTGAGTGAACTATCCTAGCTATGCTTTTTGAGATATTCTTGGAGAAAGTTTGAAGGGAACTTAGTTGTGCTCTTTGATTTAGAGCTATTAGTTGCATTTATTTAATGCAAAAAATATACATTGATTTAAGTGATGATACAATAAAAAATGATTTAGCATAATCAAGTCGTTGTATTCATTTTAACAATGATATAATATAAAACAATAGGGTGCATTGATTTCAGTGATAAATGATATAACATAAAGAATATGGTGCATTGATTTCAGTGATAATACTATGAAAAATGATTCATAATTGAAGAAATGATACGAAGGAAATTAATCTTCTATATTGATTTCAATTGTGAAATACAACAAATCATCAAGTGAAATGAATTTAGCAATAACGCAGTGAAAACAAATTTCAAAACAAATATTATAAGTTGAAGTCATGTACTTGTTTGGTTATGTGTGATTTATCTATTAGTATTTGCACATTAAAACAATTATAATATTAGGATATATAAAATGTGAAAAACATGCTTAACCTGGAAAAACATAAAAACAAAAGCATAAAGATTGAGATTGATCACTATGTAAATATTTGTAATTTTTTGCATTCTTATTATTATCACATTTTTCATCATTCTACATTGTCAATTTTTATATTCAACACATTCTTCATGTAACTCATTACTATACTTTTGATTCATACTCTCTATATTCCCAACAAAATTATGTAACTGAATAAATTTCAAATGATCAGATTAATATATATTCAACATATAGATATACCTATTGATATTGATCTACAAATTTTGTGTGACCGCCCATGGCTGGAACCAACATAGATCCATCTTAACCTCAGATCTATCAAGCATCGAGAGGGATCAAATCTCTCGAGGTGCAAACCTTTAACCTTTATTCAAGTTTTGCACTCTAAAAAAGGTTTGCACCTTGATATATTTGATCCCTCTCAATGTTTGATAGATTCGGGGTTAAGATGGATCTATGCTGGTTAAATTTACCATGGAACTAGAGGACAATAGATCGCTTCCATTTCTAKATGTCATACTGATAAGGAAATATGATGGTGGTGTTATCTATGAAGTGTATAGGAACTAGACACACAAACCAATACCTACATATGAATTCTCACCACCACCTAAGTAAAAAAATGGTTGACCTAAACACACTTATTACTAGAGCAATGCGGATTGTGGATAATGATCATATTGAGCAAGACATGAACATTTAATAAATTTTTTCATAAGCAATGAGTATACTATTCCATAGACCAATAATGCATTCATGATTGTAGAGAGACAACAAAAGAGAAGTCTAGGGTCTACCAATGAAAATAACTTGGAGGAACAAAAATTGTTCCAGACAATGACTATAAGATAAAATTGCCAAACATCTAATGAAAATAAATGTTAGTATAGTCTTCTCGCCACCAAACAAAATTAAGAAACTCCTCATATTAGTGACCCAAGATTACGAAAAGGAGTTTACCAGATTCCATGTGCTCATGGGGAAATAAACATCAAGGAGGTCTTTCCAAATAAGAATAAAAGAACACAATGCATACATTCTACATGAGGGAACCTGGAAGTCAAAATTGTCAAAGCATTCACACAACACTAAGCATCCCATTAAAATAGAAGAGATGCAAATCCTTTCCAGGGTCGATAATTGGTCCAAAAGGAGAATAAGAGAGGTTGTTGAGATTGTAAAAACACTATTTGTCTAAACTACGATGATGGTTTAACAATCAATAGAACATGTCTGACATCTCTCCTTAAACAATAATTAGTTTAATTACAGATTTGATTCCTTGCTAATCAATGTAGAGGGTTGGCCCTTGGGGTAACACTGTGCCATGCTAAAATGCGTATATGAAGGTCAACCTGGGAAAATATTGTTGGTTATAACATTATTTTTGTATTAATGAAGAGAAGGGTGAATAAAACTCTACATCTTTTTATCCTCAAGATGAGCCTAAGAGGAGGCTTGAAATGTTTACTATAAATATTGCACATCACAATGACTCTAATGGATGCCAATAATTATGACAATTATAAATTCTTGGCTAACAAAAAATTTCTTATATGGCCAAGAAATGGGTATTCCTTTCTATGGCCTCCACAACCTCTACCTTTCCCCCTTGTTTATGATTTTTGTGCACTTTATTTTGTATTATGCTTCACACATGCATTCTTGAAAAAAATTAACAATGCTTCTCTATGATATTCTACTATTGTTATGCATCTTCTACACCACTACCAACATATTGCATGTTCTACACCATGTCCAACCTTGTGTATGTTTACTCACTACTACCTTTGGGTGCAAATTCCATCACTCTACCGACACTAAATTTTGACGTCATCATGTTGAAATTTTTTATTGTCAAAATAATTTCATCATAACTACGTTGGAATAGCCACTCATCGGTTTATCATCTCAATCCTGACACACTTTGGAGACCATGTGACACTTCTATAAGTGAGCATTTTTCTATGCGTACGTTGGTATTGTGACACCATTCCAACATATTTTTGACCATGCTGGTGGTCATGTGTAATTTTGAAGGGTAAGTACATTTTGTGACATGTCTGTTGACTCATGCTTTGTCACCTATTTCAAGAGCTTGCAAAGAGTTGCGAAGCTTATAACTTATTTCAAAATTTTAATAACTATAATAGATGGGGTCCCATAGAAGAAAACACTGAAATGATAAGGTTCGTGTATGGGATTCTCATTCTTATCATTATGGAATGTTATCGTTTTCAGTTTGGGCATCACTTTAAGCATGATATTAAAAATCAGTTATTGCATGACAATCAATCTTTGGCTTGATAGTTCCTAACATCCTGTGATATTTTCTGAATGAGTATACCTTCAACACAATAAATGGTATTTAAGGGAGATGTATATTTGGATCATGGTTTTAAATACTCATGCAAAATACTTGTTTGGATAAGCATATGCATCCTGTACTATGCTAGGTTGCAGTTTCAAAAAAGGCATAGATGTTATAAAGTGATATTTGATAATTTATAGAAGCAAACAAGTATATGGTTCTCATATGTATGGTTCACATGCATAAAGTATGCAAGGTATATAGTTTATGACAAAGTTAACAAGTAGGTGGTTGACATTTTACAAAGGTCATATATCCTATGATTAGTCTCAACCACGGTTATGGATCAACACACATGTAACATATGTTTTTAACATTATGTAGTAGGTATTGATATTACATGATATCGTTTGGAGGTCGACGATGCATGGGTGGTGAGTGGGTTTACGTGCACCATGCATTAAGTTGAATCAACTGGAGCATTTATGCCACCAAACCTACATTCTTTCTCCTTGAAAGTTGTTAGGGTTACCACCATTGCACATTAGTTTGTTTGTGAAGTGTAAAGGAAGCCACCACTGATGCATTCAACTCAACCAACTCTGTTGTTCGTTGTGTAACCGTTTCAAGTTTAGAGGACTGAATACAAATTAGCCCGGGATGAGGTAAGTACTTGCACAACTCTTAAGTATTTCCTTGCAAAATAATTTGTTGATAAATGTTAGTTATGGCTCTGGTTAGTTGGTAGAAAGTATGGCTGTTTTTCTTTCTCTATCTTTCATACATAAACAATTATTTGGTGAAATGAAAATAGATGAGGCAATTGTTTAAAATTTTATTACCATGGAAAACAATTTATGGGTTCATAATTTACAGCGAATGTTATGGTTTTCCATATTTTTTGTATGTTCATTGCTGTCATTAGTTCATATTATCACTTTCCATTTATTCTTAGATATTATGGGAGGGTTTTATTGTGAAATGGGTTGTAATGAATCATGGGTTGAATCCATGAGTGATGGATGTTGGTATATAAAGAGTTTCAACTTGGGTTTTGGTTTTGAATTTACTACAAAAGTTCACTAGTATCGAGCCTTTGGTTTGTTTGAGAAAATAATTAATTATGAGCTTGACATTAGTTTCTTCCTGTCAAAGAAGCTTCTACTTGAGTTTATGAGCCCATGGTTGCACACCATTCTTTATCTTGGCTTTCTTGGTAGGGGAACTCAAATATATGGGTCGTGTGGCATTCTTTTTTCTCTCATACTCCATTTTTACTCTTTTTAAAATTCCACTGTCAAAAACCATGAATTGCCACATTTATGAAGAATATATATCAACATAAATGAAATTGGTTTACATTATATGACATTTTGACAACATTTTGGATATTGGAGTATGACATGGATGTTAATTGACCCCAGTCAATAATAATAGTAATGCTGCTGGTTAATATTTATAATGGTTTTATTATGGAAATGCGTGCAATTTTTTAAAAGCACATAAGGGATTTAAATTTCAGGAAGAATGTTGACTGATGCTAAATGGTTAATTTTTTTTTTACATGGAATTCACACATTCTTTTCATTATATATCATTTTTCATAAAGTATACTCTTACCATATATCCTGACCATATATAATTTCATTTCTGTGTTTATTCCTATCCATATGTTTAAAATAAACTTTGAACTGATCATATACATAGACTTTTTTTAAAAGAAGCATTCAAGAGGGTTTAAAATTTTAGATTATGGAAATTGGAAGTGAAAATATTAATGTTAAATAAGTTTCATATTTTCTTCCCTTTCATACATTCTTCCTTTTTCATTTCTCCCTTTTATGATTGAATTACCATGCTATATTTAGAGCCATAATTAAATCATATTTAACACATTTTGTAATGAATGTTTATGATGTTGTGTCTTGTATTATACTCTAAATATTTTGGATTGATCAAAATGACAATGCTAATTAGATGAGCTTCTTTAGTAGATGAAGCAAGGGAAGTAGAAAAGGTAATCGAGGAGGAAGGGGTAAGAGACCAAATATGTTTTGGCAGCAGGGAGACATAAGAAGATCAAATTTTCCATTCACTCTGATGTTGATTCCGATGAATTCAACCAGTTAGTTCAAACTGGTCAGTTAAACCTCAGTGGGAAACTAGTGTTACCCTTAGCTCCTCCAAATGAACCATTATATCTTCATCCAACATTATGGACATACCTTAGACTAATATGCAACCTTCTAATGATGGCTGCAATAATAATAGAACAAATCCTCCTTTCTCTGGCAATGAAAAATGGCCTACCAGTCCAAGAGACCGACATGTAAAAAACCATGCAGTCCCCTTTGTTACATCAACTGCTTCATTATCCCATTCTTCACCCAAATAAAGCAAAGCACCCTCACAAGAGTTTCATATTGATAAAGGAAAAAAAAATGTTGTCATCCCTAGTACCGACACCTCCTAATCCACCTTTGTTCACTCAAATCTGAAGTCAACCAATGTAGATAGTGGTAGGAGGGAAACCTCTTTCAGTTACAGGCATCAAGAGTTAAGCAATTATGACGTCAAAGGAGAGAAGAATCCTTCCTTCAAGGATAGGCAATATTGGTTGAGAAATCATGGTTTAGAAAGCATCTTGAGTTATGTTAATTTCACGACATATTACTTTATGACTTTGGACATATAGTTGACATATGATATTAATTTTTGAAACTTTAAAATATCATATTATTTTGATATATGTGAGGAACGAGTGTTTAATAACATGGATTTTGTTTCGATGAATTCTTTTATCAGTTTGTTTCTTCTACCATACATGTGTATATATTCAATTGTTACGGGAGCTACAAAAGGAACTAGTGGGATCCCATCTATTAGTAGTTAAAAATAAAAGAATATGTTTTGACCCTATCCTAAATTAAATTGTCCTCTCTTAAATAAGGTTAATTAAATTAAAAAACTAAAAGTGGTTGAACTACCTAACTACGTTGGAGAAGATATAAAAGAAAGGGAGGAGTTTAATGGAGGAGAAAATAGAGAAGTGAGACTACTGATAAGGTATGCCTAATTTCTAAGTGAGATTTTCATCTTTCATTCCATTATGAGTTTTCATTAGAGCTGATATGTATTGTTGACAACATGGTTGTTCTGAAGGTGGAAACTAAAAGACAAAAAAAACATTTATCAATGATATGCTCCAAGGTCAATTATTTTACTTGAAGTCTGTTTTGGCTTAGTTAGAATTTGTGAAATCATTCAATGCTAATCAATGCAAGTTTTTCAGAGTTCAAAACGATGAAGCACATGCAACTTGAAGTGATTTAGGTTGGTCTTCCATTGTAATATTTTATTTGACATTAGATTCCCATTGTACGAGTCTAAATTACATCTTGGACTTGCAAGAATTTCTTTGGTCCAGACCCTCGTAGGAACTTGATAATATATTTTCAGCTATAACTCAAATTTGGCATTAATAAAATAGGCTTTTCTAATTTCTTGTCACTTGGATAACCATTAGGATACTTTATTTCATACTTGTTATTTCATTATACATTTAAACATTTTTCTTGTATATTTGTCTCTTGCAGATTTATTCTTTCATTTCTCTCACATTATTTTTCAAGTTATAATACTTATATAAAAGCACATAAAAATCATATATTTAAAATAAATATCATATCTAAGAATTACATTTCTTGAGGTATGCTCAAATTTTTGACATGATATAAACTAGGGTGATATTCCCTCATATCTTGTATTATCATAACGAGATTCATAAAATGTTAGTGTAAGGAGCATCATCATTCCTTGCATCAACATTTCTTTTGGTGACCATACTTGGGACAAACTTTCTTAACTCTCTGGTTCTTTTCTTTATTTGATTTTAAATGATTTTTCCTTCCGCTCAACAACCTAATATCAGATTTGATTAGCCTGACAAGAGAAGTATTTCTTCAATTTTATTCTATAGACTGCTATGACCCATGAACAACTTTAGCATTCTTGGGAAGTAATTGTTGATGATATGGAAATTCGAGAACAAAGAGAATCCCTTGAAAGGAAATCTCGTAATCATCTCGCTCATTAAAAATCAGTATTATGTCCACTAAATCTCGTATCTCACGTAGAAAGAGAGGCAAGTCTTTTGAATTTGACCCAGTGGTTGAAATTGGAATAAGAAAAGTCATCTTAGAAAACCTTCAACCAAAGCTTTGATGATATTTATCCGATTATGAAACTAAAGTCACAAATTCATCTAGAATATTTTCTCCTAAAAGGAGTACAATGAATTATCCTAATACCTCAAGCACAACCTCTTCATCTTAGTCTTCTTCTTCATCTTTAATTGGAAGCATGTACAATATTTTCAGCCCAATTGAATCTACAACGAATCCTGCAAAGGTAATCAAGCAATATGATTTATTCCAATTTGAGGAAGATGCTAATGCTACTCCATGGCATGTATCTTCTCCTCTAAATTTAAATCCAACAACTAATTATCTTCCAAAATTTAAAGATCATTTGCCCAAATTCTTAGGAAATGGAACTATTTATGTAAACGAACACTTAATTGCATTCTCTAATGCATGTCACAATATAGGGGAAAATGATAATGGTACGTGCATGAGGTTATTTTTCAATTTTTTGGAAGGGAAAGATGTCGCGATTTTTTTTGAATTACTGCCTAAAGTCATTTCGACTTGGGCATAATTATGCTATTGGTTTAAATCTACCTATGGTCATCCCCAAAGTCCAACATATTTGTTGTGAGATTATAACAATCTGATTTACAAGAAAGGTTATTAAATAATCTGTTAGCACTAGAAGTCACCTCTGGATTACGACAGAGGTAAGCCTAGTACCCATCAGTTTATGTGTCACAATGAACGATTTTAAAGGGAGTCAAATGGGCGCAGGCTAAGGATAATATCGTTTTAACTTAGAAAACTGGACCAGCATGCACCCGCAAATGAGGTCTCGATTCAACTTTAGTCAGTAAGTTGTATCAAGGGTGAGAATGAGGAAGAAATTGAGGAGAAAATGAAAGGTCTTCTCTCGACAACAGGTCTTCCAGCAGCCCAAGGAGAAAAAACTCAAAAAACAAGATCTTCTTGGATTCAGAGTTCAGGAGACTGAAAATGCTATAACCGAGCTATAATCTAACATCCATTACAACTCAGTCATAAACATCCATGTGAATCCTTCAATCATGAACATTCAATATCAGAGTCAATAAGGCATGGAAACATGAAGTTGAATTTCATTAAACCAGAAGTCTCAGATCAAATTACATAACCATATAACCAATGTGCTTTATAAAAACTTTACAATGTGGGAGCGTAGCTCGACCATCGACCCTCAAAAAATATCAAAACTACATACATATACTCAAAAATTCGCCTAGCAGAGGCATGCTTGAGATTCTCGTCCAATTCCATACACCTGTGTCTTCTCAGTTAGACTGCGCATGCCTTCCCTTGTCATACACAAGCTCTCCTCTACTAGTCCTTTCTGGATTTCCATTTATGGGTTGAGACGAGGTCTCAACTGTCACCTCATTTCATTAATTTCCTTTTCTTGGGATTGAAACACGACTTAATTCCTAGAGGGTGGCCTCACACTAATATCAGATAGGATGCTATATAAATGCGTGATTGTGGGGCTGCTCAAAGGTGGTTTGGGTTCACACCACTTTTGAGCCCACAATCCACCACCTTTTGCCACATATTACTTTTTCCAAAACACGACTTCAATTGCGGGACCGCTCAATAAAATTATTGCCCGAGCACGCCACGTCCCCGCAATGGACTGTGGCCGTCGATCTTGTGATCTTGGGCGAGGATTTACGATCAGCAACTCAAATATTCCCTCTTCAGATCAATGGATAAGATCTTCCCTTTTTGAATCGACGACCGAGATTTGCTTCGGGATTTCGGGCTTCAACCTTTCTCATGGCGCTATACTTCATGCAATTTTGAAATCCTAAATACTTGAGGGCCGTTAATCTGGAATGCTCCTGGAATCTCCACCGTTGAAAAAATTAAACATGTATGTTTGTATTTTAAGCCCGAAATGAGCTGCTCTACATGTTGTGCTCGAACGCTTCCTGTGCAGACCATGAACTTGGATGACCTGCTGCCTTTGACAACTATATGTGATAAAATTTGGATCCACAGGGAATGGCATGCTCCCTACGAGCTGCCAAGAACAAGTAGTTCCAATCACCTTCTGCATTGGGCTATGGAGTCATGCTCAAAAAACATCCTGCTGAGGATTAAAGGCCGACAAGCACACTATCCTAAAAATGAAAGCATCATACATGGGCTCTAAAGGATCTTATTTATGTACATTCCTATACTAATTGATTTTTTACATAGTTCTAGGTGAAAGCAAACTTCCACCATAGCCATTCAAGTAACTTCCTAACTGGAAGCTCCTTCACTCTGTCCGTGATTAGTAACAGATGATGCAACGGTGACAGTAGAGAGGTTACATCCTTGAAATTTCCTCCTAATGCTGAGGTTAGGATAAAGATGAGTGACTTCAAAAAATGAAGGAAATACAACTCAATGTATTCCTTCACTGGCTCATAGGCCAAGCGAGAAACTCCAGAACATTTATAACATGCAGCCTGCTCTGTCACACAACTGCTCACACATGGATGAATATCTCTAGTAGGCACAGGTGGATGAGAGGCTGATGCAGGTTGAATGACCTCAGATGATGGCTGCTCACTTACAGGATTTGTAAATGAGATAAGATGCCCCTTCTGCTGCTCCTTTTCTTATTTTATTGCTCTGAAAACATCTGCTAGCTAAGAGCAAGAAGTCTCTTCATGTGTATCCAAGGATGGCTCTTTCTCTCTATCACGATGCTCTTGGTAGGAGCTTTCACTTTCATAAGAATATTGACAGCATATGCTTTCTTCTTCTGAATACTCTTCAGGGGTAGGTGAGCACATAAATCTTTTATCTTGCAAAGAGAAAAGAGAAATATCTTGATTCTTTTATTCAACAATTTCTTCTTTTAAATATGAGACAACAGGTGTACTAGGGGAAAAAAATAATGCATCCATAGTTACGCCATCATCAATCATATCTGGAAGGACTTATTCTTGGGAAATAGAGAGAGAAAACTTTTCATATGTATTTGAAAAATACTCACTTTCATCCTTGCTTTCTCTCTCAATCAGATCTTCACCGGACTCATCACATGAGGAATACTCTATCGTGTGCATAATGTGGAGTGAAAACCTCTGACAACAGTCATAAAAAATAATATGAGCCGTGTAAATCTTCCCGTAATACGAATTAAAAGCATCGTGAAAATACTTCAAAGAATGATACTAGCAACAGGGAGAGATAGACACCATCCAAGAGCATCTTCTTCTAAAGAAAAACTGAACATCTTGATCCAAACATCCTCGTGAAAGAATCCATGTTCAAGCATGCATACATGAAATTTTAATAATTGCTCGTCGGGATGGTCATGCTTGCTTCCTCTGAATCTCAGAAGATAATCATACCATTCGTTTATAGCCAACACTGGATGTGGATAACCATATATGGTTGAGAAATTGAAAGGGGAAAAATTCTGAGCCAAGATAGCCGAGAGATGTGGCTCCTTCTTTTCTCCTTCATGGCTCTCCCCAAAATCAGTTTCACAATCACTATAAACAGGAACCATGGAAGATCTCTGCTCTTCGCCGTCTTTGCTGGGATATCCTTCAAAATATGTTTGTTCTTGGTCAATATCCGACATCACTTATTCATCATAAGCAGGGCTTCCAAGAACATCTGTTCCAGGACCATAATATCCTCTGCATTTTCTTCGTAAGAGCGACGAGAAAAATCTGCCTTTAATTTCTCTATACTTTTATAAAGTGATTGTATCAGCTCCATCAACTCCTCCAGGGGATGTCCCTCATCCTCACATCTTTCGCAAGAACGAACTATGTCTTGAACATCATCTCTATACTCCTCACAACAGTTATGACAGATTAACTCAGAGGAATAATACTTTTGACAATGCCTATTGAATGTTGCATGAAATTCCCTTAGGGAAGAAATACTAGCAGGGGGTAAGAAATGATACCATTCACGAGCATCCCCTACTAACGAGAACACGAATATTTGTAATAATACATCCTCATGATGTGTCTCCCACTGATGCACGAGTTCATGAAACTCACAAAGATGTTGAGCAGGGTTTTCCTCTTTACGCTCTCTAAATATGGGAAAATAATCGCCCCATTCATCCATAGTAGGGATAACATTAGGAAAACCAGAAACATTAGAAAAATCAAAAGGAGCAAACCTCCGAGCCAGGATTTTTTCCATTTCGAACCAGTGGAGTCGCCAATCGATTCTTTAATCATGGAGTCACCAGGTGAAAGATATGTAGTAAGAGTGTGTCTGGTCTTTGTTCACCATCAAAGACTAGCTCTGATCGTTGTGTTCTCCCAAGGGCTACCAGGTGTAGCCAGAAGAATCCACACTGAAACAATGGAGTTGAGACAGTGGAGTCACCTCAGTGGAGTTGCCAGGTGCAAGAACAATCTTCAAAGGTTCTGATTTCTGATGCACCTTCAGAATAAAAAGTTCATTGTCATTCTACCTAGGGAAAATATTCATTTCGTTCCTGGAAATGACACCAGAAATGTTAGCACCAGAAGTCACCTCTAGATTACGACAGAGGTAAGACCAGTACCCATCAGTTTATGTGTCACAATGAACAATTTTAAAGGGGGTCGAATGGGCGCAAGCTCAGGATAATATCGTTTTAACTCGGAAAAATGGACCAGCATGCACCTGCAAATGAGGTATCTATTCAACTTTAGTCAGTAAGTTGTAGTAACGGTGAGCATGAGGAAGAAATTGAGGAGAAAATAAAAGGTTTGCTCTGGACAACAGGTTTTCCAGCAACCTAAGGAGGAAAAACTCAGAAAACAAGATCTTCTTGGATTCAGAGTTTAGGAGATTAAAAACACTATAACCAGGCTATAATCTAACATCCATTACAACTCAGTCATAAACATCCATGTGAATCCTTCAATCATGAACATTTAGTATCAGAGGCAATAAAGCATGGAAACAGGAAGTTGAATTTCATTAAACCAGAAGTCTCAGATCAAATTACTTAACCATATAACTAGCATTCTTTATAAAAACTTTACAATGCGGGAGAATATCTCGACCATCGACCCTAAAAAAATATCAAAACTACATACATATACTCAAAAATTCACCCAGTAGAGGCGTGCTCGAGATTCTCGTCGAATTCCATACACCTGTGTCTTCTCAGTCATACTACGCATGCCTTCCCCTGTCAGATGCAAGCACTCCTCTGCCAGTCCTTTTTGGCTTTCCATTTATGGGGTGAGACGAGGTATCATGTTCCACCTCACTTCGTTAACTACCTTTTCTCGGGATTGAAACGCAGCTTAATGACCAGGGGAGGCCACACGCTTCTCTCAGATAGGACGCTATATAAACGCATGATTGCGGGGATGCTCAAAGGTGGTTTGGGTTCACACCGCTTTTGACCCTGCAATCCACCACCTTTTTCCACGTATTACTTTTTCCAAACCACGGATTCAATTGCAGGACTGCTCAAGAAAATTATCACCCGAGCACGTCACATCCCCACAATGGATTGTGGCCGTCGATCTTGTGATCTTGAGTGGGGATTTACGATCAACCGCTCAAATATGCCCTCTTTAGATCAATGGATCAGATCTTCCCTTTTCGAATCGACGTTCGAGATATTCTTTGATACTTCAGGCTTCGGCCTTTCTCATGGCGGTATACTTTGTGAAATTTTGAAATCCCGAATACCCGGGGGCCGTTTATTTGGAATGCTCTTGGAATCTCCACCGCTGAAAAAATTCAACCTGTTTGTTTGTAATTTAAGCCCGAAATGAGCTGATCTGCATGTTGCGCTCAAACGCTTCCTATTGAAAGTGCCTATTGAATTCCTATTGAATGCTGCATGAAATTCCCTTAGGGAGGAAATATGACGCAACACCCCTACCTTAGCAGGGTTTGCTTGACCTCCCGATCTTTGGATCTTTCTATTTCCCTTGAGCCTAAATGGATCCTTAGTTCCTCTGGAACCTTCAATGCATATAAAACCACAGGTCCTTCTAGAAGTTACGCCTGCACGAACAAGCACTAGGCGCGAACCTCTGCTCCACGTGACCACCCGACATGACCACTGACTTAACCCGAAAAGGTGTTTCAGATTTCGTGACTTCACGATTTCTATTGTGAGTCCACACCGACTCCTTCGATTCCTGAAACCTCGAAATAGGCTATCGGTCCACTAGCTCCTCCCTTATGCCTCTATCATATGACCTCCAGTCAAGTCCTGGGGCCCTACCTCCGAGCGCGTCGGGATTTCGCGACTCATGAGTTCATGATGTGACTCTTATCCCATTTCCCGAAGTCTGAACTTGTGACATAGTCACCACAGATCAATGTTCCTGAACCTTACATGATCTGACGGTCCAGATCGCGTCGGGACTTCGTGTATCAGGGATTCCCAAAAATGGCTTCCTCCACACTTCCGACTTCCGAAATGCCAAAATTTAAAGAACCGAATCAACGACTCTCGTTGATTCAAATCTAACGACAGTTAATCCTCCTGATCTTGCGAGTGTTGAAAGACACTTAGCCTTAACCTCCCCGCTGATCCACTGGATCCAACGGTCCACGAAAAATCAGTGTTTCTCCCTCCGAGAAATTCAATCGTCCATTAAGGTTCACAAACACTCCTGGCCAAACAACTTGGCGTTCTTCTTCCCGAGCTTGGTTTCTACGAGGTGAATTCGACCCTCGTCTATCTTTTGAGCGTTCCAAGACTCTATCCCTCCTGAGCTTAATTCTGGCTGCAAACTCAAGGATTCGTAGGGATTCTGCACGCACTCCTTGCGACTCTCACGATAATATCTAGTTATCTGAAATCCTCCAACACTGTGCACTCATTGCGACATAAGTTCTTGAACCGATCACTTGGGTTGGGAAAGTCTAAGACTTTACCTGGCCTGCGCACACCTTGCACGACTCTGTGTGATATTTTCACCTTGACTGGTATGAGAACAACTCTATATCTCCTGAGCTTATATGAGGTAAAACTCAGAATCTCGTCAATGCACTCCTTGCGGACCTTCAGTGCACTCCTTGCAGGAATTATCAGGAAGAGAAACAATTGAAAATCATACTCTCCCTCTCAAAGACTTCATACATTCAACATGATATTATACACACAAATCATTGAAACAAATGCATAACAAAGCATATAAGAAAACTGTAAACATACCATTCAATAGATGCAAACAATAACCATAACAACACCATGAAATTGAGTCAAGGCATTCTTGTATTAACTCAAGTGCTTCTGTACATGGTTTATGTAGAAAGAAATATTTTCTTATACAACTTCTACAGTCTCTGTTCTTCTCTGCTCTCCTTCTCTTCAAATTCTACTCTTACAATGAGAACAATAATACAAATACAATACATACGAGAGATATTTCTCAAGTTTTCCCTCGTACAACCTCAAGCTATCTAATCGAATTAAATCCTACAACTACTTTACATTCATTACATTAATTGTCTACAACCGACAGATGAGAGCAATCGCTAAAGATCTGCGTTACAATCCCCAAAACATTTAAGACCACTTATGTCTCTCCAGATATTACATTAATGTGCCATCCTTTTGAAATTTTGAAATATCTCCAAAATGTGCGCTGGTGTGTATCCAGCTGTCCTCCGCTTACGCTTGCTTGCGATGCTCTTGCATCATACTCCTTTGGATGAAAAATTCATGGAATCTTTTCCATGAGCTCCTGCACTGTCTATCCATGTTTCTGAATATCCACTTGGCTTTCCCAACTGGCATCCTCAATTGGGTGTTCTTTCCATTTTATCAGATATTCAAAATATATCTTCTTCTGGGTCTTCTTGCCAACTCTCTAATCAATGATCTTTTCCATATGCGGCCTTTCAGCTACATGCATATGTTTGACCACTGAACTTATTTATGATTCTCCTCTCCTCTCGCTTCATCTGCTCTATAAGGATACATATCTGCTATGTTGAATATGGGTGATATGCCCACATCATTTGGCAATTCTATCTCATAAGCATTTGCCTCAAATTTTCTCAGAATCTTACATGGCCCTATATTTTTCATCTTCAGTTTATTATACGTTCCCCTTGGGAACCTTTCTTTTCTAAGGTGTGCTAAAACTAAATCTCCCACTTCGAATTGAAGCTCTCTTCTGTGATGATCTTCTATGTGCTTGTATTCCTGGTTGGAATTCTGCAACCACTCTTTAATCTTACTCTGTTGCTCCTGCATCTCTGCTGCAAAATCTTCTGCTCCATCACTCCTGAACTCATTATGCTCTAAGTCTCTCAACTCAGATAATCCTCTTGGATGCATTCCATACATTATATGAAATGGGCTTTGTCCTGTACTCCTATTAGGTGAGTCATTATATTCAAATTCCGCTTGCGGTAGAATCTGATTCCACTGATTATGATGTTCAGCTACCAAACTCCTTAATAAGTCTCCCAAACTTCGATATACTACCTCAGTCTATCCATCCCTCTAAGGGTGATATGACGAGATAAAATATAATTTCGTTCCCATCTTCTTCCATAGTGTCCTCCATAAATTACCAACAAATTTGGTATCTTTGTCTGAAACAATACTCTTGGGTAAACCATGAAGTCGAACAAATTCTTTGAAAAACAGGTTTGCAATGTGTGTTGCATCACTGGTTTTATGACATGGAATAAAATGTGCCATTTTTGAGAATCTATCAACTACCACGAATATGGAATCACAACCTCTCTGTGTCCTCGGTAGTACTAACACAAAATCCATGCTTACCACGTCCCACGACCTCTTTGGTATTGGCAATGGTTGTAACAACCCTGTATTATGTCTTTTTCCCTTTGTGTGCTGGAAAATTCTACACCCGTTGACAAACTTCTTGACATCTGTCCTTATTCCTAGCCAATAATACAAATTGTTCAGTTGCGCAAATATCTTGTCATGGCCGAAATGTCCATCCAATCCCCCGTTATGCTTTTCCTTCAAAAAGGTTTTCCCTCATAGAACTCTTCCGGATACACAACTGATTTCCTTTGAATAGAAATCCATCCTGGATCAAGTATTCAATCCATTGGCTTCTGTCTCTTAGAACAAGATTCTCATATGCTTCACAAGCATCCTTTAAATCTGAATAATCTCTGTACATTTCCTTAAGGCTATCAAAACCTAAGGTCTTCACACGAAACTCCTGCATAATCAAACATTTCCTTCTCAATGCATCAAAAACCTTGTTAGCATTCCCAGAAATGTGCTTTATAACAAAAGTAAAGTTCTGCATAAATTCAACCCATTTTCATGTTTCTAGTTCAATTTCTTTTGTCTGGTTATAAACTGTAAGGCCTGGTTATCGCTATACAAAATGAACTCTTTTGGAACCAGGTAATGTCTCCATTTCTTCAGCGCTTGTATGAATGCATAAAACTCTTTATCATACGTGAAATAATTTCTCTTGGCATCGTTCAACTTCTCACTGAAGTATGCAATTGGTCTGTTGTCTTGACTTAAGACTGCTCCAATCGCAAATCCACTTGCGTCACATCTCACTTGAAATGTTTTACTGAAATCTGGCAGAACCAGAAATGGCTGTCCAATTATATTCTCCTTTAACAACTTGAAACTTTTCTCTGCTTCCTCTGTCCAATGAAAATATTTATGTCTTTTCTTGACTCTGTCCATCATTGATGCAAAAATTCCACTAAAATATCTGATGAACTTCCTATAAAAACTGGCTAGTCCATGGAAGCTTCTGACTTCAAAGATATTCCTTGGAGACGACCATTCTTTGATTGCTTTTACCTTCTCAGGATCCATCTTCAACTCGTTTGAAGAGATCATGAACCCCAAATAAATGAGTTTCGTCTTCATGAAAGACGACTTCTTCAGATTTACCAACAAATTCTCTTGCTGCAACCTCCTCATCACTAGAGTTAAATGTCTCAAATGTTTTTCCTCAGTCTTAATGAAGATTTGTATATCATCAAGATACACAATTACAAACTTCCCAATGAAATATTTCAAGACTTCATTCATCAATCTCATAAAAGTACTTGGTGCATTCGTCAAACCAAACAACATGACAATCCATTCATACAACCCTTCATTTGTCTTGAATGTTGTCTTCCATTCATCACCTTCCCTCATTCTAATCTGATGATATTCGCTTTTCAAATCAATTTTTGAAAAAAACTTTTCTCCACTCAAGCAATCCATCAAGTCATCCATCCTGGGTAATGGAAATCTATACTTGATGGTGATTTTGTTTATAGCCCTCGAGTTTGTACACATCCTCCATCGACCACCCTTCTTCGGACTTAACATTGTTGGCACAATGCATGGACTCAATATTTCCCTAATCAACACTTTGTCCATCAATTCCTGGACTTGCTTCTTAACCTCTTCATTCTCCTGCGATGTCAATTTGTGTGCTGCTTTGTTTGGTAAACTCGCTCCGGTATAAGGTCAATGTGATGGATTATACTTCTGATGGGCAACAATGAACAAGGTAAATCGTCCACCACTATATCAACGAAATTATCCAACATTTATTGAATCTCCTCAGGTAGATCATCTATTGAGGTACTATTCAAGATGACTCTAGGTTTTCTCACCACAACAAACTGCATTTATTCATCTTTATTGACTTCATCCAGAAGTTCCTTCCCACTCGTGAGAAGTATAGTATTTCTTCTTTCTTCTTTCACCTTCTTGTCCTCAATTGGAAACAACATATGCGTTCTACCATTCTTCTCCAAGGTATATTTGTTTTTTCTTTAATCATGGATAAAATTTATGTCATATTGCCACGGTATCCCCAAAAAAATATGACAGACATCCATGGGAGTAACATCACACAAGATCTTGTCTCTATATCCCCCTATCTTAAATTCAACTAAACATTGTTTAGTGACTGTTACCTGATGTCCTTTTTGCAACCATGAAACTTTGTATGGGCTCGGATGTGAAACTATCTCCAATTCCATCTTTTCCACCATCTCCGTGGATACTAGATTATCCATGCTTCCACTGTCAACTATTACCCTGCATACCCTATCCTTGGTCTTGCAAGCAATTCTGAATAAACGGTTCCTTTGGACTAGATCCTCTATCTCTTTCTCTGGATTCAAGAGAATTTTCCTCATCATTAGGGATCTTTTGCCTCAACATTTCGCCTTTGCGCTTCTGAAATGCGAGCTTCTCCTCCTCCATCTATTTTTCTATCAGGACATTCAAAATATTTGTGTCTAATCTTTCCACAGACAAAACACTTTATTTCACCTCCTCTGCCTCTTCCTCTTCCTCTTGCTCGAGGAAAAGTGTTCCTATCGACATATTGTCCTCCTTGTGAGCCTCCTCCCCTTTCTGGGTGGTTATGAGGTTTCTTTTATTCATCCTTGGGCTTCTGTACTCTGTCCTGGGAAATTGCTTGGCCTCTGCTCTGACTTCTACCTCTGCCCCTTTGACCTTGCTTTCAGGCCAATTTTACTTCTGCCTTTAAAGTAATCTGATAAGAATCTTCCACATTCCTAATTGTCACCATGCTCATCTCATATTGAATTTCATATCTTAATCCACTCATATATCTGGCGACCTTTTCATCATCACTCTCATGATGACCAAATCTAATGTTGAGTCTTTAAAATTCTTCAGTGTATTCCTTCAGTGTCATCCCTTTCTATCTCAAATTCTGCATTCTTCAGAACATATTAATTTGGTAATCTCTAGGTATAAAATTGGCTTTCATATGTGCTACCATCCCATCACAACTTTTAATTGTTTGTTTACCTTTGCAATGCTTGTCAGCCTGCAGTTCATCCCACCACAGTTCTGCATTCCCTTTCAGTCTAATGACTGTGTGTTTTACTTTCTTATCTTCTTCGATATCCTCACAGTCAAAGTATTTATCCAGAGCTCTAAACCAATCTAGAAGATCCTCAACGTCTAAGTTTCCTTCATACATAGGGATGTCCATTTTTTCTCCAGCCCTTATTCTTGCAACAACTTTGAATAGACGTTCTTCTACAACATCTTCGGTTACAACTTCTTCTTCAACTCCATCTTTGTTTTTGCTTTCAACTTCACTGATATATCCAGTATCAGGTGTTCGTCTCTATGTTGTCTCCATAGCATCTAATCGAGCACGACGTTCTCTCATTTCCCTTTCCATGGCTGGATCGAGCATGGGTCTCTCTTGACGTCTCTTTTGCAACATTGTTTCAATCTGTCCATATAGAATTCAAATCATAACTATCCTCTGTCTTCCCTCTACATAAAACAAAAGTTGTTAGCTATGATACCACCTGACGCAACACCCCTACCTTAGTAGGTTTTGCTTGACCTCCCGACCTTTGGATCTTCCTATTTCCCTTGAGCCAAAATGGCTCCTTAGTTCCTCTGGAACCTTCAATGCATATAAAACCACATGTCTTTCTAGAAGTTATGTCTGTGCGAAAAAGAACTAGGCGCGAACCTCCGCTCCATGTGACCACTGACTTAACCTGAAAAGATGTTTCAGATTTGGAAACTTCGCGATTTCTATTGTGCGTTCCCACCGACTCCTTCAATTCCTGAAACACCGAAATGGGCTATCGATCCACTAGCTCCTCCCTTATGCCTCTATCATATGACCTCTAGTCAAGTCCTGGGGCATTACTTCTGAGCGCGTCGGGATTTCACGAATCATGATTTCACGATGTGACTCTTCTCCTGTTTCCCGAAGTCTGAACTCACAAATTATTCACCACGGATCAACGGTCCTCAACCTTCCATGATCTGATGGTCCAGATCGTGTCGGGTCTTCATGTATCAGGGATTCCCAAAATTGGCTTCCTCCACACTTCCGACTTCCGAAATGCCAAAATTCAAAGCACCAAATCAACGGCTCTCATTGATTCAGATCTAACGGTTTCTAATCCTCCTGAGCTTGCGAGTGTTGAAAGACACCCAACCTTAACCTCCCCTCTTATCCACTGGATCCAACGGTCCATGGAAAATTGATGTTTCTCCCTCCGAGAAATTCAATCGTCTGTTCAGGTTCTCAAAGACTCCTGGCCAAATAACTTGGCGTTATTCTTCCTGAGCTTGGTTTCTGCGAGGTGAATTCGACCCTTGTCTTTCTTTTGAACGTTCCAAGACTCTATCCCTCCTGAGCTTGATTCTAGATGCAAACTCAAGGATTATCATGGTTTTTTCTCGCACTCCTCGCGACTCTCACGATAATCTCTGGTTATCTGAAATCCTCCAACTCTTCGCACTCCTTGCGACATAATTTCTTCAACTGCTCACTTGGGTTGGGAAATTCTAAGACTTTACCTGGCCTGTGCACACCTTGCACGACTCTGTGTGATATTTTCACCTCGGTTGGTATGATAAAAAATCTATCTCTCCTGAGCTTATCTAAGGTAAAACTTAGAATCTCGTCAACGCACTTCTTCGGGACCTTCACTGCACTCCTTGCAGGAATTCTCAGGAAGAGAAACAATTGAAAGTCATACTCTCCCTCTCAAAGACTTCATACATTGAACATGAAATTATACACACAAAGCATTGAAACAAATGCATAACAGAGAAGATAAGAAAACTGTAAACATAACATTCAATAGATGCAAACAATAACCATAACAACATCATGAAATTGAGTCAAAGCATTCTTATATTAACTCAAGTGATTTTGTACATGGTTTCTATAGCAAAAAATATCTACTTATACAACTTCTACAGTCTCTGTTCTTCTCTTCTCTCCTGCTCTTCAGCTTCTACTCTTACAATGAGAATAATAATACAAATACTATACATATGAGGGAGGTTTATTAGTTTTCCCTCCTACAACCTCAAGCTATCTAATCGAATTAAAGCCTATTACTACTTTACATTCATTACATTAATTGTCTACAACTGACAGATGAGAGAAACTGCTCAATATTTGCATTACAATCCCCAAAAAATTTAAGAGCACTTATGTCTCTCCAGATATTACATTATTGTGCCATCCTTTTGAAATTTTGAAATATCTCCAAAATGTGCGCTGGTGCGTATCCAACTATCCTCCGCTTGTGCTTGCTTGCAATGCTACTGCATCCAAATAATAGCATGGGGTAAGGAATGATACCATTCACGAGCATCCCCTGCCAATGAGAAAATACACATTTTTAATAATACATCCTTATGATGTATCTCCCACTGATGCATGAGTTCATGAAACTCACGGAGATGTTGAGTAGGGTTGTCCTCTTTACGCTCTCTAAATATGGGAAAATAATCGCCCCATTCATCCATAGTAGGGAAAACATTAGGAAAACCAGAAACAACAGAAAAATAAAAAGGAGCAAGCCTCCGAGCGAGTATTTTGTCCATTTCGAACCAGTGGAGTCGCCAATCAATTCTTTAATCATGGAGTCGCCAGGTGAAAGATATGCAGTAAGAGTGTGTCTGGTGTTTGTTCACCATCAAAGACCAAATATAATCATTGTGTTCTCCCAAGGGCTACCAGGTGTAGCCAGAAGCAGCCACACTGAAACAGTGGAGTTGAGATAGTGGAGTCGCTAGGTGCAAGCACAATCTTCAAAGGTTCTGATTTCTGATGCACCTTCAGAATCAAAAGTTTGTTGTCATTCTACCCAGGGAAAATATTCAATTCGTCCCTGGCAGAGGCGCCAAAAATGTTAGCACCAGAATTTACCTCTGGATTGCGACAGAGGTAAGCCAAGTACCCATCAGTTTATGTGTCACAATGAACAATTTTAAAGGGGGTCAAATGGGTGCAGGCTCAGGAAAATATCGTTTTAACTTGGAAAACTGGACCATCATGCACCCCCAAATGAGGTCTCGATTCAAATTTAGTCAGTAAGTTGTATTAAGGGTGAGCATGAGGAAGAAATTGAGGAGAAAATGAAAGGTATTCTCTAGACAATAGGTCTTCCAGTAGCCTAAGGAGGAAAAACTTAGAAAACAAGATCTTCTTGTATTCGGAGTTCAGGAGACTAAAAACGCTATAACCGAGCTATAATCTAACATCCAATACAACTAAGTCATAAACATCCATCTGGATCCTTCAATCATGAACATTCAGTATCAGAGGCAATAAAAAATGGAAACATGAAGCTGAATTTCATTAAACCATAAGTCTCAGATCGAATTACATAACCATATAACGAGCGTGCTTTATAGAAACTTTACAATGTGGGAGTGTAGCTCGACCATCGAACCTCACAAAATATCAAAACTACATACATATAATAAAAAATTCTCCTAGCAGAGGCATGCTCGAGCTTCTTGTCCAATGCCATACACCTGTGCCTTCTCAGTCAGACTGCACATGCCTTCCCTTGTTAGATGCAAGCTCTCCTCTGCCAGTCCTTTCTGGCTTTCCATTTATGGGGTGAGACGAGGTCTCAATTGTCACCTCACTTCATTAACTACCTTTTCTTGGGATTGAAACACAGCTTAATGCCTAGGGGGCGGCCACACGCTGCTCTCGGATAAGACGCTATATAAACTCGTGATTGCGTGGCCGCTCAAAGGTGGTTTGGGTTCACACCATTTTTGAGCCCGAAATCCACCACATTTTTCCATGTATTACTTTTTCCAAACCACAGCTTCAATTGTGGGACCGCTCAAGAAAATTATTGCCCGAGCACGTCGCATCCACGCAATGGACTGTGGCCATCGATATTGTGATATTGAGTGAGGATTTACAATCAACGACTCAAATATTCCCTCTTCAGATCAATGGATCAGATCTTCCCTTTTCGAATCGACGACCGAGATCTGCTTCGGGACTTCGGCCTTTCTCATGGCGCTATACTTCGTGAAATTTTGAAATCCTGAATACCCGAGGGCCGTTAATCTGGAATGCTCCTGGAATCTCCACCGCTGACAAAATTCAACCTGTCTGTTTGTATTTTAAACCTAAAATTAGTTGATTTGCATGCTGTGCTCATACACTTCTTGTGCAGACCATGAACTTGGACGACCTGCTGCCCTTGAGAACTATATGTGATAACATTTGGCTCCACAGGGGATGGTATGCTCCCTGTGAGCTGCCAAGAACAAGTAGTTCCAATCGCCTTCTGCATTGGGCTATGGAGTCATGCTCAAAAAACATCCTGCTGAGGATTAAATTTCGACAAGCACACTATCCTAAAAATGAAAGAAAAACACATGGGATCCAAAGGAGCTTATTTATGTACATTCCTATACTAATTGATTTTTTACATAGTGCTAGGTGAAATCAAACTTCCACCATAGCCATTCAAGTAATTTCCTAACTGGAAGCTCCTTCACTCTGTCCGTGATTAGTAACAAATGATGCAATGGTGACAGTAGAGCGGTTACATCGTTAAAATTTACTCCTAATGCTGAGGTTAGGATAAAGCTGAGCGACTTCAAAAAATGAAGGAAATACAACTCCATGTATTCCTTCACAGGCTCATAGGCCAAGCGACAAACTCTAGAAAATTTATAACGGGCATCCTGCTCTGTCACACAACTGCTCACACACGGCTGAATATATATGGTAGGTACATGTGGATGAGAGGCTGATGTAGTTTGACTGACCTCAGATGATGGCTTCTCACTTACAGGCTCTGGACATGAGATAAACTGCCCCTTCTGCTGCTCCTTTTCTTCTTTGTCTGCTCTGAAAACATCTGCTAGCTGAGAGAAATAAGTCTCTTCATGTGTATCCAAGGATGGCTCTTTCTCTCTATCATGCTGCTCTAGGTAGGAGCTTTCACTTTCATAAGAATATTGGAAGCCTATGCTTTCTTCTTATGAATACTCTTCAGGGGTAGGTGAGGGCATAACTCTTTTATCTTGCAAAGAGAAAAGAGCAATATCTCGATTCTTTTATTCAACCATTTCTTCTTTTACATCTGAGACAACATGTGTACTAGGGGTGGAAAATAATGCATCCATAGTTACACCATCATCAACGCTATCATCAATCATATCTGGAAGGACTTCTTCTTGGGAAATATAGAGAGAAAATTTTTCATCTGTATTTGCAAAATACTCACTTTCATACTTTCTTTCTCTCTTAATCAAATCTTCACCAGAATCATCACACGAGGAAAACTATATCGCCTGCAGAATGTGGAGTGCAAACCTCTTACAACAGTCATAAAAAATAAGATGAGTCAGGTAAATCTTCCCGTAATACGAATTAAAAGCATCGTGAAAATCCTTCAAAGAATGGATACTAGCAGCAGGGAGAGATAGACACCATCCAAGAGCATATTCTTCTAAAGAAAAACAGAACATCTTGATCCAGACATCCTCGTGAAAGAATCCATGTTCAAGCATGCATACATGAAATTTTAATAAGTGCTCACTAGGATGGTCATGCTTGCTTCCTCTGAATCTTAGAAGATAATCATCCCATTTGTTTATAGCCGACACTGGATGTGGATAACCAAATATGGCTGAGAAATTGAAAGGGGAAAAGTTATGAGCCAAAATAGCCGAGAGATGTGGCTCCTCCTTTTCTCCTTCATGGCTCTCCCTAGGATCAGTTTCACAATCACTATAAATAAGAACCATGGAAGAGATTTTCTCTTCGTCGTCTTCACTGGGATATCCATCAAAAGATGTTTGTTCTTGGTCAGTATTCGACATCACTTCTTCATCATAACCAGGGCTGCCAAGAACATCTATTTTCAGGACCAAAATATCCTCTGCATTTTCTTCATAAGAGCAACGAGTAAAATCTTCCTTTAATACCTCTATACCAGTAGAAAGTGATTGTATCAGCTTCATCAGCTCCTTCGAGGGATGTCCCTCATCCTCACAGCGTTCGCAAGAATGAACTATGTCCTGAACATCATATCTATAATCCTCACAACAATTATGACAGATTAACTTAGAGGAATAATACTTTTGACAACACCTATTGAATGCTGCATGAAATTCCCTTAGGGAGGAAATATGACGCAACACCCCTACCTTAGCAGGGTATGCTTGACCTCCATCTCTTTGTATCTTCCTATTTCCCTTGAGCCGAAATGGCTCTTTAGTTCCTCTGGAACCTTCAATGGATATAAAACCAATGGTCATTCTAGAAGTTACACCTACGTGAACAAGCACTAGGCGCGAACCTCTGCTACACGTGACCATCCGATGTGACCACTGACTTAAACCGAAAAGGTGTTTCGGATTTCATGACTTAGCGATTTCTATTTTGAGTCCCCATCGACTCCTTCGACTCTCAAAACCCCAAAAATGGGCTATCGGTCCACTAGCTCCTCCCTTATGCCTCTATCATATTACCTCCAGTCAAGTCTTGGGGCCCTACTTCTGAGCGCGTCGGGATTTAGCAACTCGTGAGTTCACGATGTGACTCTTCTCCCGTTTCTCTAAGTCCAAAATCGCGACTTCTTCACCACGGATCAATGATCCCGAACCTTCCACGATCTGACAGTCTAGATCGCATTGGGACTTCGCGTATCGAGGATTCCCGAAAATGGCTTCCTCCACACTTATGACTTCCGAAATGCCAAAATTCAAAGCACCAAATCAACGACTCTCATTGATTCATATCTAACGACTGCTAATCCTCCTAAGCTTGCAAGTGTTGAAAGACACTCAGACTTAACCTCCCCGCTGATCCACTAGATCCAACGGTCCACGAAAAATCGATGTTTCTCCCTTCGAGAAATTCAACCGTCCGTTTAGGTTCTCAAAGAATCCTGGCCAAATAACTTGGCGTTCTTCTTCCCGAGCTTGGTTTCTGCGAGGTGACTTCAACCCTCGTCTGTATTTTGAACGTTGCAAGACTCTATCCCTCCTGAGCTTGATTCTAGCTGCAAACTCAAGGATTCTCAGGAATTCTACTCCCACTCCTTGTGACTCTCACGATAATATCTGGTTATCTGAAATCCTCCAACTCTACGCACTCCTTCGACAAAATTTCTTCAACCGCTTACTTGGGTTGGGAAAGTCTAAGACTTTACCTGGCCTACACACACCTTGCACGACTCTGTGAGATATTTGCACCTCGACTGGTATGAGAACAACTCTATCTCTCATGATCTTATATGAGGTAAAACTTATAATCTCATCAACGCACTCCTTGCAGACGTTCACTGCACTCCTTGCAGGAATTCTCAGGAAGAGAAACAATTGAAACTCATACTCTCCCTCTCAAAGAATTCATACATTCAATATGAAATTATACACACAATGCATTGAACCAAATGCATAACAGAGAATATAAGAAAACTGTAAACATACCATTCAATAGATGCAAACAGTAACCATAACAACACCATGAAATTGAGTCAAAGCATTCTTATATTAACTCAAGTGCTTATGTACATGGTTTCTATAGCAACAACTATCTGCTTATACAACTTCTATAGTCTTTGTTCTTCTCTTCTCTCCTACTCTTCAACTTCTACTCTTAGAATGAGAATAATAATACAAATAGAATACATATGAGGGAGATTTCTAGAGTTTTCCCTCCTACAACCTCAAGCTATCTAATCTAATTAAAGCCTACAACTACTTTACATTCATTACATTAATTGTCTACAACCGACAGATGAGAGAAACCGCTCAAGATCTGTGTTACAATCCCCAAAAAATTTAAGAGCACTTATGTCTCTCCAGATATTAAATTAATGTGCCATCCTTTTGAAAATTTTAAATATCTCCAAAATGTGCACTGGTGCATATCCAACTGTCCTCCACTTGCGATGCTCCTGCATCATACTCATCTGGCTGAAAAATTCATGGAATCCTATCCATGAGCTCCTGCACCGTCTGTCCATGTTTTTGGGTATCCGCTTTGCTTTCCCAACTGGAATCCTCAATCAAATGTCCTTTCCATTTTATCTTATATTCAAAATATGTATTCTTCCAGGTCTTCTTGCCAACTCTCTTATCAATGATCTTTTCCATCTGTGGCCTTTCAGCTACAGGCATCTGTTTAAACCACTGAACTTCTTTCTGATTCTCCTCTCCTCTCGCTTCATCTGCTCTGTAAGGATACATATCTTCTACATTGAATATGGGTGATATGCCTACATCATCTGGAAATTCTATCTCATAATCATTTGCCTCAAATTTTCTCAGAATCTTACACGGCCCTATCTTTTTCATCTTCAGTTTATTATACGTTCCCCTTGGGAACCTTTCTTTTCTAAGATGCTCTAAAACTAAATCTCTCACTTCGAATTGAATCTCTCTTTTGTGCTGATATGCTCTACGCTTGTATTCCTCGTTGGAATTTTGCAACCGCTCTTTAATCTTACTGTGGAGCTCTTGCATCTCTGCTGTAAAATCTTCCACTCTAGCACTCATGAAATCATTATGCTCTAAGTCTCTCAACTCAAATACTCTTCTTGGATGCATTCCATACATTATCTGAAATGGGATTTGTCCTGTACTCCTTTTAGGTGAGTCATTATATGCAAATTCTGCTTGCAACATAATCTGATCCCACTAACTATGATGTTTAGCTACCAAACTCCTCAATAAGTCTCCCAAACTTCGATTTACTACCTCAGTCTGTCGATCCGTTTGAGGGTGATATGCCGAGCTAAAAGATAATTTTGTTCCCAACTTCTTCCATAGTGTCCTCCATAAATGACCAAAAAATTTGGTATCTCTGTCTGAAACAATACTCTTGGGTAAACAATGAAGTCAAACAACTTCTTTGAAAAATAGGTTTGCAATGTGTGTTGCATCACTAGTTTTATGACATGGAATAAAATGTGCCATTTTTGAGAATCTAACGACTACCATGAATATGGAATCACAACCTCTCTGTTTCCTTGACATTCCTAACACAGAATCCATGCTTATCGTGTCCCACGACCTCTCTGGTATTGGAAATAGTTGATACAACCCTGTATTCTGTCTTTTTCCCTTTTCTTGCTGGAAAATTCTACACCTGTTGAAAAAGTTATTGACATTTGTCCTCATTCCTGGCCAATAATACAAACTATTTAGTTGCACAAATGTATTTTCATGGCCAAAATGTCCAGCCAATCCCCCGCTATGATTTTCCTTCAAAAGGTTTTCCCTCATAGAACTCTTCAGGATACACAACTGATTTCCTTTGAATAGCAATCCATCCTAGATCAAGTATTCAATCCATTCACTTATGTCTCTTAGAAAACGATTATCACATGCTTCATAATCATCCTTGAAATCTGAATCATCTCTGTACATTTTCTTAAGGCTATCAAAACCTAAGGTCTTCACACATAACTCCTACAGAATCAAACATTTCCTTCTCAATGCAACAACAACCTTGTTAGCATTCCCAGAAATGTGATTTATAACAAAATTAAAGTTCTGCATAAATTCAACCCATTTTCATGTTTTTGGTTCAATTTCTTTTGTCTGGTTATAAACTATAAGGCCTGGTTGTCGCTATACAAAACAAACTCTTTCGGAACCAGGTAGTGTCTCCATTTCTTCAGTGCTTGTATGAATGTATAAAACACTTTATCATACGTGGAATAATTTCTCTTGGCATCATTCAACTTCTCACTTTAGTATGCAACTGGTCTGTTGTCTTGACTTAAGACTGCTCCAATAAAAAATCCACTTGCGTCACATCTCACTTGAAATGTTTTACTGAAATCTAGCAGAACCAGAACTTGTTGTCCAATTATCTTCTCCTTTAACAACTTGAAACTTTTCTCCTCTTCCTCTGTCCAATGAAAATATTTATGTCTTTTCTTGACTGTGTCCATCATTGATGCACAAATTCCACTAAAATTTCTGATGAACTTCCTGTAAAAACTGGCTAGTCCATGGAAACTTCCGAATTCAAAGATATTCCTTGGTGGAGACCATTCTTTGATTTATTTTACCTTCTTAGGATCCATCTTCAACTCGTTCGAAGAGATAACGAACCCCAAATAAATGAGTTCCATCTTCATGAAAGAGGACTTCTTCAGATTTATCAACAACTTCTCTTGCTGCAACCTCCTCATCACTAGAGTTAAATGTCTCAAATGTTCTTCCTCAGTCTTACTGAAGATCAATATATCGTTAAGATACACAATTACAAACTTCCCAATGAAATATTTCAAGTCTTCGTTCATCAATCTCATAAAAGTACTTGGCGCATTCACCAAACCAAACAACATGACAATCCATTCATACATCCATTCATTCATCTTGAATGTTGTATTCCATTCATCACCTTCCCTCATTCTAATATGATGATATCTCCTTTTCAAATCAATTTTGGAAAAAAACTTTGCTCCACTCAAGCAATCCATCAAGTCATCCATCCCGGGTAAAGGAAATCTATACCTAATGGTGATTTTGTTTATAGCCCTCGAGTCTGTACACATCCTCCATCCACCATCCTTCTTAGGACTTAACACTATTGGCACAACACATGGACTCAAGCTTTCCCTAATCAACCCTTTGTTCATCAAATCCTGGACTTGCCTCTTAACCTATTCATTCTCCCGTGGCGTCAATCTGTATGTTGCTTTGTTTGGTAAACTCGCTCTTGGTATAAGGTCAATGTGATGGCTTATACTTCTGATGGGCGGAAACGAACAAGGTAAATCGTCCACCACTATATCAATGAAATTCTCCAGCATTTCCTGAATCTCCCCAGGTAGATCATTTATTGAGGTACTGGTCAAGATGAATCTAGGTTTTCTCACCACAAAAAACTGCATTTCTTCATCTTTCTTGACTTCATCCAGAAGTTCCTTCCCACTCATGAGAAGTATAGTATTGATTGTTTCTTCTTTCACCTTCTTGTCCTCAATTGGAAACAACATATACATTCTACCATTCTTCTCCAAGGTATAAGTGTTCTTTCTTCTATCATGGATAACATTTCTACAATATTGCCACGGTCTCCCCAATAAAATATGATAGACATACATGGGAATAAAATCACACAAGATATCGTCTCTATATCCCCCTATCTTATATTCAACTAAACATCGTTTAGTGACTGTTACCTGATGTCCTTTTTTCAACCACAAAACTTTGTATGGGCTCAGATGTGCAATTGTCTCCAATTCCAACTTTTCCACCATTTCTGTGGATACTAGATTATCCATGCTTCCTCCATCAACTATTACCTTGCATACCCTATCCTTGGTCTTGAAAGCAGTTCTGAACAAACTATTCCTCTGGACTGGATTCTCTATCTCTTTCTTTGGCTTCAAGAGAATTTTCCTCATCATTAGGGATCTTCTGCCTTCCGCATCTTCTGCCTCAACATTTCGCCTTTACGCTTCTGAAATGTGAGCTTATCCTCCTCCATCTCTTTTTCTATCGGGACATTCAAAATATTCGTGTCTGATCTTTCCATAGACAAAACACTTTATTTCACCTCCTCTGCCTCTTCCTCTCCCTCTTGCTTGATGAAAAGTGTTCCTATCGGCATACTGTCCTCCTTGTGAGCCTTTTCCGCTTTCTGGGTGGTTATGAGGTTTCTTTTCTTCATCCTTGGGCTTCTGTACTCTGTCTTGGGCAATTGATTTGCCTCTGCTCTGAATTCTACCTCTGCCCCTTTGACCTTGCCCCTCTGAATTCCACATTCCTGATTGTCACCATGCTCATCGCATATTGAATTTCATATATCAAGACATTCATATATCTGGCAACCTTTTCATCATCACTCTCACGATGACCAACTCTAATGTTGATTCTGTAAAATTCTTCAGTGTATTCCTTCACTGTCATCCCTTTCTGTCTCAAATTATGCATTCTTCGGAACTAATTAATTTGGTAATCTCTGGGTATAAACTTGGCTTTCATATTTGCTACCATCCTATCCCATATTTTAATTCTTTGTTTGCCTTTACAATGAATGTTAGCCTGTAGTTCATCCCACCAGAGTGATGCATTCCCTTTTAATCTAGTGACTGCGTGTTTTACTTTCTTATCTTCTTCGATATTCTCATAGTCGAAGTATTTTTCCAAATCTCTAAACCAATCTAGCAGCTCCTCAACATCTAAGTTGCCTTCATACATCGGGATGCCCATTTTTTCTCTGGCTCCTATTCTTGTAATAGCTTTGAATAGACACTCTCCTGCAACATCTTCAAAAACAACTTCTTCTTCGGCTCCAGCTTCGTTTTCACTTTCAGCTTCACTTATATCTCCAATATCAGGTGTTCGTCTCTGTGATGTATCCATAACATCTAATCGAGCATGAAGTTCTCTCATTTCCCTTTCCACGTCTGGATCGGGCATGGGTCTCTCTTGACATCTCCTTGGCAGAATTGTTTCAATCTATCCACGCAGAATTCAAATCACAATTGTCCTCTATCTTCCCTCTATAGAAAACAAAATTTGTTAGCTCTGATACCACCTGACGCAACACCCCTACCTCAGCAGGGTCTTCTTGACCTCCTGGTATTTGGATCTTCCTATTTCCCTTGAGACGAAATGGCTCCTTAGTTCCTCTGGAACCTTCAATGCATATAAAACCATAGGTCCTTCTAGAAGTTACGCCTGTGCGAAAAAGCACTAGGAACAAACCTCCGCTCCACGTGACCACCCGACATGACCACTGACTTAACTTGGAAAGGTGTTTCGGATTTCATGACTTCACGATTTCTATTGTGAGTCCCGACCGACTCCTTTGCTTCTTGAAACCCCGAAATGGGCTATCGGTCCACTAGATCCTCCCTTATGCCTCTATCATATGACCTCTAGTCAAGTCCTGGGGCCCTACTTCCGAGTGTGTCAAGATTTCGTGACTCGTGAGTTCACGATGTGACTCTTCTCCCATTTCTAGAAGTCTGAACTCACGAATTCTTCACCACAAATCAATAGTCCTGAACCTTCCACGATCTGATGGTCCAGATCGCGTCGGGACTTCGCGTATCGGGAATTCGTGAAAACGACTTCCTCCACAGTTCTGACTTTCGAAATTTCAAAATTCAAAGCACCAAATAAGTGGCTCTTTTTGATTCAGATCTAACGGCTGGTAATCCCCCTGGGTTTGTGAGTGTTGAAAGACACTCAACCTTAACCTCCTCATTGATCCACTGGATCCAACGGTCCACAAAAAATCAATGTTTCTCCCTCTGAGAAATTCAACCATCTGTTCAGGTTCTCAAAGACTCCTGGCCAAAGAACTTGGCATTATTCTTCCTGATCTTGGTTTCTGCGAGGTGACTTCGACCCGTGTCTATCTTTTGAATATTCCAAGACTCTATCCCTCCTGTGCTTGATTCTGGCTGCAAACTCAAGGATTCTCAGGGATTCTCCTCACACTCCTTGTGACTCTCACGATAATCTCTTGTTATATGAAATCCTCCAACTCTACACACTCCTTGCGACATAAGTTATTCAACCTCTCACTTGGTTTGGGAAAGTCTAGAACTTTGGCCTGTGCACACCTTTCACGGCTCTGTGCAATATTTTCACCTCAGCTGGTATGAGAACAACTCTATCTCTCTCGAGCTTATTTAAGGTAAAACTTAGAATCTCTTCAACGCACTCCTTCTGGAACTTCACTGCACTCCTTGTAGGAATTCTCAGGAAGAGAAACAATTGAAAATCATACTCTCCCTCTCAAAGACTTCAGACATTCAACATGAAATTATACACACAAAGCATTGAAACACATGCATAACATGTCATATAAGCAAACTTTAAACATACCATTCAATAGATGCAAATATTAACCATAACAACACCATGAAATTGATTCAAAGAATTCTTATATTAACTCAAGTGCTTATGTACATGGTTTCTATAGCAACAACTATCTACTTATGCAACTTCTATAGTGTCTGTTCTTCTCTTCTCTCCTGCTCTTCAACTTATACTCTTACAATGAGAATAATAATACAAATACAATACATACGAGGGAGATTTCTCGAGTTGTCCCTCCTACAAACTCAAGCTATCTAATCGAATTAAAGGCTACAATTACTTTACATTCATTACATTAATTGTATACAACCGACAGATGACAGAAAACGCTCAAGATATGTGTCACAATCCCCAAAACATTTAAGAGCACTTATGTCTCTCCAAATATTACATTAATGTGCCATCCTTTACAAATTTTGAAATATCTCCAAAATGTGCGTTGGTGCATATCCAACTGTCCTATGCTTGCGCTTTCTTTTGATGCTCCTACATCCAAATACTAGCAGGGGGTAAGGAATAATACCATTCACGAGCATCCTCTGCTAATGAGAACATAAACATTTTTAATAATACATCCTCATGATGTATCTCCCACTGATGCATGAGTTTAAGAAACTCACAGAGATGTTGAGCAGGGTTGTCCTCTTTACGCTCTCTAAATATGGGCAAATAATCTCCCCATTCATCCATAGTAGGGACAACATAAGGAAAACCGAAAACAACAGAAAAATCAAAAGGAGCAAACCTTTGAGCCAGGATTTTGACCATTTCGAACCAGTGGAGTCGCTAATTGATTCTTTAATCATGGAGTCGCCAGGTGAAAGATATGCAGTAAGAGTGTGTCTGGTATTTTTTCACCATCAACGACTAGATATGATCATTGTGTTCTCCCAAGGGCTACCAGGTGTAGCCAGAAGCATCCACACTAAAACAATGGATTTGAGACAATGGAGTTGCCTCAGTGGAGTCGCCAAGGGAAAGCACAATCTTCAAAGGTTCTGATTTTTGATGCATCTTCAGAATAAAAAAATTGTTGTCGTTCTACCCAGGGAAAATCTTGAATTCGTCCCTAGCAACGAATCCATAAATGTTATCACCAGAAGTCACCTCTGGATTGCGGCAGAGGTAAGCCCAGTACCCATTATTTTATGTGTCACAATGAACAATTTTAAAGGCGGTCGAATGGGCGCAGGCGCAGGATAATATCATTTTAACTCAGAAAACTGGATTAGCATGCACTCGCAAATGAGGTATCGATTCAACTTTAGTCATTAATTTGTAGTAAGGGTGAACAGGAGGAATAAATTGAGGAGAAAATGAAAGGTTTGCTCTGGACAACAGGTCTTCTAGCAAGCTAAGGAGGAAAAAATCAGAAAACAATATCTTCTTGGATTCGGAGTTCAAGAGACTGAAAATGCTATAACCGGGCTATAATCTAACATCCATTACAACTCAGTCATAAACATCCAAATGAATATTCAATCATGAACATTTAGTATTAGAGGCAATAAAACATGGAAACAAGAAGCTGACTTTCATTAAACCAGAAGTCTTAGATCGAATTACATAACCATATAACAAGCATGCTTTATAAAAAAATTTCAATGCGGGAGCGTAGATCAACCATTGACCCTCAAAAAATATCAAAACTACATACATATACTCAAAAATTCACCCAACAAAGGCATGCTCGAGCTTCTCGTCCAATGCCGTAGGCCTGTGTCTTCTCAGTCAAACTGCACATGCCTTCCCCTGTCAGACGCAAGCTCTCCTCTGCCAGTCCTTTCTGGATTTCCATTTATGGGGTAAGACGAGGTCTCAACTTCCACCTCACTTCATTAACTTCCTTTTCTCAGGATTGAAACGCGACTTAATGCCCAGGGGGAGACCACACGCTACTCTCGGATAGGATGCTATATAAACTTGTGATTGCGGGGTCGCTCAAAGGTGGTTTGGGTTTACACCATTTTTGAGCCCTCAATCCACCACCTTTTGCCACGTATTACTTTTTCCAAACCACAGCTTCAATTGCGGGACCGCTCAAGAAAATTATTGCCCGAGCACGTCGTGTCCTCGCAATGGACTGTGGCCATTGATCTTGTGATATTTGGCGAGGATTTACGATCAACGACTCAAATATGTCATCTTCAGATCAATGGATCATATCTTCCCTTTTCAAATTGACGATAGAGATCTACTTCGGGACTTCGGGCTTCGTCCTTTCTCATGGTGCTATACTTCGTGCAATTTTGAAATCCCGAATACCCAGGGGCCGTTAATCTAGAATTCTCTTGGAGTCTCCACTGCTGAAAAAATTCAACCAATCTGTTTGTATTTTAAGCCCAAAATGATCTTCTCTGCATGCTACGCTCAGACGCTTCCTGTGCAGACCACGAACTTGGACGACCTGTTGCCCTTGACAACTATATGTGATAACACAATCAAGTATTTTAATTTATGTTTAACAAAAATGTATAATCAAATTCCTGATATTATTCGACCCCATAATCAGGTTTCTTTAATGCATTATTACAATGCCTTACCTTCCTCCTATCGTCATAGACTAGAAGAGAAGAATTCTAACACTTTAGGATAAACTCTACAAACTTGTTTAGAATATGAAGAACAACTAACAACAACTAACAACAAGTATTCCTATTGAAGATCAATCTAAGAAGACTGATGTATCAACGATATTGCATCTTGTACAAGATGTTGTATTACTAAGAGGGGGGCTGAATTAGTAATGAGAAATTTATACCACTTTTAACCACAATTTATATTCCTTTAACTTATTCAACCATGTTCATCAGTTCATCATCAATATATTATTGTATCATAAAAATTAACATCCACCAGTGCATAATAAACAATAATAAGCACATCCACACAATACACCAATTTTTACGTGGAAACCCAATGCGAGAGAAAACCACATAATGATTTTCTCATATGTCAAAGAATTACATTCAAGGAAGCACCAACTTCCAATTCTCCAGCTCCAAATGGAAGGAGGCTCCAACCCCATAGTTTCTTAGGCTCCAATCTGAAGGAAGCTACGACTCCCTAAATTCTTTGACTCCAACCAGAAGGAAGCTACAACCCCCTGGGTTCTCTGACTACAACCACCTAGTTCTCAGGATATAACCTAATGGAAGCTCCAACTCCCCGATTCTCTGGCACCAACCGGAAGGAGTATACACCCCCCTTTCCTTGCCCCGTCCAACCACCCTGAAATATAAATTCCAAATGTAGACACATTGTCACTGTCACTGAATCAACCACTACCACTATTAACTTGTCATTGTCAACCTATACCAACAACCTGTCACAACATGTACCAACAAGATGTAACAAACAATATCATGCATTAACCGTGAATCAACCTGTAGCTCAAACTGTACCATCAATAAGTGCATCAACCATGCACCAAACCTGTACAATAACCTATCACAACAACCTATCTCATCAATATCATCAACCAAATCGTATCTACTCACCAATATCAATCACCAAGACAACTCTCAACCATATTCACAATATCACCAAGTTGTGCATCAACCAAGACTACTCACAAACATCAACAAGATGTACTACAATCAAGATGTGGTTCTAAAAGTATACCAATACATATATGCAACATAATCCATAAACCATGTGCCAACAATAATACAAAATTGTCTTCAACAAGATTACCAACAAGTGCATCTAACAATGTACCAAGCATGTACCAATCATGTATCAACAAATCAAACTATGACTGATCAAGATGTACCAACATCGCCATACCATACACCTCATGTATATGCCAACTTATCAACTACAAGTCTCAACCATATACCAAATACATATACCAATGTATAAAAAAAAAGTCCTCTAACAATACATCATACTATCCATGATTCAAATACTATAAACCCTCACATCAAACCATGTGCCAAACCTTCACTCTTATGTAGCATTAAATGTGTACCAATCATATACCAATATCACTAACAAAGACCTATCACAAGAAATTCAATATATGTCAATATAACTTAATTAACTGCATCAACAATGTACTTCAACAAATCTGCCTCATAACCATTCACTACAAAAAGTACTATACAACAATAGTACTTCTAGGAATATGCCCAGACTCACAAGACCATCCTCATCCATATATAATAATATTCATCATATACATATACAAATATGTGCTTATAACAAGGAACCATACCACTACTGAGAAAGTACTAACATGATGAACAATACTCTAACAAAAATACCTCAATCCATACACTAGGGTTTGTACCATGCATCCAAGCTATGCCTCAAGCATATGCTCCAAAACTAAACCATATACCATCATCAAACACCCTTCAAAAGAACACATACAATCATACTTGTAGCTCTGTTATTGACCTGGAACATTAGTTCTCAGATGTCCATACCTTACTCAGCTTCTATAACCTGTTCCAACCCTTTTCCAAAACTTATCAGTGCCTCTCTTGTTGCACACTACCTGTCAAGCGAGTGCCTCTATAGAAACTTGTATGCTGACCAACGGGGACCTTAGTAACTAGGGTTTTTCATAAACCCTTTCCCTCTGCAACTCCAAAACTTTTTCGTCAAAATTTCTTCGCTTCCTTAACTTCACACAACCTCAAATTTGTCAATTATACATGCAAATATCCTTTCACAAAATATGTATTCAACTAAGTTCAATAGGTGCTAATAGGAGTCCCTTGCTCTCTTATTTATACTTTGCCAAGTTCCTTCCTCCAGAAGTTTCCTTGTAACTGTTTTACCCCTTTTCCATCTTCTAGGGTTAACCACTTTCTTGTTGAAACCAACTATTCGTTAATTAGTCAACACATAACTTCTTCACCCTTCTTGTTGCAACCAATACATTATTTAATTAATTTCTTTTGCAACCACTTTGACCAGGGAATCTTCTTTATAACTTTCTTGAAGCTTTTGACTTCTTGTTGACCTTCTAGGGGTTTCTATATTACTCTAAAGGGTTCTCCAACTTTACAAGGCCATATCTCCCTAACTGTGAGGAGTTATGTGATTTACCACCTATCATCGGAAATGACACGACATGTACTGTCCATTCTAAATAGTATCACATGCAAAATCACTGATCTTTATGTCTTAATTACTCAAACAAACTAGGGTTCCTTAACCACACCTCTAGGGATACCCAAATGTGCTACCATAAATACTCAAGGGTTGAAATCAATCTCTAAGGGTTGAAATCAATCTACAATATCACTCTCCAAGGGTTGACATCAATCACAACCAACTATCTAAACCAATTGTCCATCAATCTAAACCAATTGTCCAACAATCTCCCCCTTTGGAATTGATGAAAACACCAACATTGATGGCAACACTTAGTCATGAAAACACTTCTTCTCATGTTCCCTGTGACCATCGTTCCTCATAAATGTTTCTATATCTCCCCATTTGACATCAATGGAAAATGGTATCTTTCCTTGGGGCTTCTCCCCCTTACTGAACTCTTCTTGGGGTTGCTCCCCCTGTCTGCACTATCCTTTGGGATGCTCCCCCTGTATAAAATGTCCTTAGGGATTCTCCCCCTATATTCATTCCTAGGATTAATCTCTCTCTCCATTTGACAAAGGATTAACTCCCCCTATCGATCTGACACTGTATCTTTTCTAACCAATCCTGGTTAAAATAATATCCCCCTTGTGGGTGTGTCTCCTTGTCTGTATGCTATTGATATTCCTTTCTATATATCTCTCTCTTATGAATTCTCTACACGTTACTGTGTAGATCAATGTAGGTATTCATGTACCTACTACCTTTTGGATTTATTGTCCATTGGTGCTTCCTCATGTAAATCAACTGACATATATAAAAAATATTTCAATATTAAGCATTCAAATAATCATCCAACATTCTATGAACTAATCTCTGAATCAATATATGAACCACTCTCTGAACCAATCTATGAACCCATTCTCTTCTCACTGTCATATGTTTATCCAAACCTATTAATCCATCTATTTCCATACTGTCCAAGACTCTGCTACTAAATTGTCCGCAATGCTGACCCATATGTCACTGTACTATCATGAAGTCTTCACTGCTACATTGGATCATAAAATGTCAAATGTTTCCACTGGTCTTCTATAACTCTGTAACATCAATCCGAAAAACTTCACACTGCTCGAAGGATAAATATATGATCTATAGAGCTGCTTCCCAGACTCCCCCTACTCAATATTCATATTAAATGGGAGTCTCCAAGCCCGATGGCTAAATACCTGCTCTGATGCATAGTCATCTTCTTCTTCATCTGTGGATACATCTTCATTTTTTTTCTCTTTCTAAATTCTGTCATCATCCTAAGTTTTGACATCTTCTTCATCCTCTACTTGAATTCCAACACTTCCCTCTTTGCCTGTAAATTCATCATGATCTTGTGTTGCTGCAAATCTTGAAAGTACGATTCCTTGGACCTGTTCTTCATTTACATGATCCTCATTTTTTTCACTTCTTCTCCAATCCTTCTTGTGTCTGTCATCAATATTTTCTTTCATGGGAGGCTTTATAATGCTTCTACAATTTCAAGTTATGTGTCCATAGTTGTGGAATTTGTAACATTCTATATTTTGTGGGGCCACATAAGCATTTCTTGCTTGATCATTTCTTTCATAAGCCCTGCAATCTACAACCTTATGTCCAAAGTTAGTATAATAAAAGAAATGACCATAAATAAATTTACATACCTAAGAGGGAATGCTCTTCTTTAAGGTGTAGTCCTTCTGGGTTCCTGTCTTGGCTGATAATGACTGATGTTTATTTGTTTCCTGAATGTAGAAGGTCTTATGTATTCATTCGTTTCTGATTCTTGTTGGCCACGATTCCTTCCTTTGATAACTTCTGCATAACTCTTTTGTTCTGTTTCTTTTGTCATGGAGTTTGAACCTTTTTCAGTCTACATCTGGTTGTATCCTAGTCCAAACCTGTCATAGTATGGCCTTTGATTGTTGATGATCTTATCCAATGTCTTGGTGCTATCTTGCTGCATGTCCTTCTTCTGGATATATTTTCTTAGAGTGACTGCTTCTGATTCCAACCTTTCAATCATCTTTTCCTTCTCTTATAGCTTACTTCTAAGTATTTCTTTAGTCCTTCTATCCTCTTCTACCTAGACTTTCAGCTTTGTAATTATATGCTTGGCTTCCTATGAGTTGAGATTCTAGACTCCTTTTACTTTTAGTTCTTCCTTGAGTGACTTGTTTTTATTTCTTTCTTTCCTTAGTTCTTATAAGGAACTAATTAATTATTCTTTGAGATCAACTTCACCTTCTTCTTCAGAACCATCTGAGTTTATTGTTTGATTTTCCCTAGACATAAATAATACCTTTTCTGAATCATTGTCGGTTTCATCATCTTCATCAGATGAGGAACTGTCTTCTCTTGAGTATATATATTTTTGAAGACTTTCCTTTTGTCTTCATTCTTCCCTTTTGATATTTCTTTTCTTTCTTGGGATATTCCTCTTCATCACTATCTAACTTCTTGGAATAAGGACACTTATTTGCAAAATGACCAATTTTAACATAATTAAAACATTTCAATGGAAGCTTACCTTTGTATTTATCTATTCCTTTTTGAAACTTTCTTACAGAGTTTTCCACTTATTCATCTTCCTCTAAATCATCACTGCAACTACATTTTGACTTTGGATTTTTCTTGCTCTTTTTTTTTGTCTTCTTGGATGCTTTGAATGTTGCTTCCTTTGTAACTACGTTCTCTTGTTCTATTCTCATTTCACAAGTGGTGAATATCCCATGTAGCTCATCCATGCTCAAGGTGTATAGATATGATCTTTCTTCCAGGGATGAAATATTTGGGTCATATCTCATAGGTAGAGACCTCAACACTTTTTTAACAATGACTGGTTCCTTCATCTCTTCTCCCAAACCTTTAATGGCATTGTCTGTCTCATCAACTCGTAGAAAGTAGGAGGCAATGTTTTCATCTTCCTTCATATTCAATTGTTCAAAATTATCTCTAAAGGTTTGAAGTTTGGCTCCCTTAACCTTGGCGTCTCCTTCGTAGATATTATTTAGTTTGTCCTAGATTTATTTTGTGGAATCATAGTGCACAACTTTGGTTTATACTGATTCATTCAAACCATTCGGGATAACATTTTTTCTCTAGCATAATTATCTTCAAGTTTCTTTCCATCCTTATCTGTCGGAGCAGTGGCAGGTGATTTGTATCCATCAACTACTGATCACCAAACATCGAATCATTGTGTCTGTTGGAGCAAAGTTTGCCAGACCAGGGTTCTCTTCAGGTTACCAACAAAAGGGTGACGATGTAGTTTAGTGCATTAGCACTTTCATCTTCCTGGAAGGGAAGAAGTATCACCCAAAGAGCGACCGAGACATAAGAATTAGGGAAGGGTAAGAATGATCCTTATTTATATCTACGAGTTATAAATATTACTAGCATTCTTGGGCTAGATAGATTAACCATATCAAAGCCTTTAACACCTCATAACCCAAGATGAATGAACATAGTTGTGAAAAACATCATAAAGAAAATACAGAAGCATCATGCATACTAGACATATCATAATATCATTCTATGGACACATAAATCATCATAGATAGGGTTCTTCTTATTTAAATTTGATCTTCATCAAAATTCTATTATAACATATGCCTTACTAAAGATACATGCACAACTTATATCAGACATATAAAAATTCATACTTGATAGGACCAACAAGTACATCTCAAAACAATACTAGACCGAAAAATTGTTCCCATTACTAGCTCTACAGTCATACAGAACTAGTTCTCCTTACATTTCATATCTGGCTCCAAACTCAGTTCTTACTTCTCTACTCTCCTTACCCCACTCGATTACAATACAATCCCCTCTTTCTTGAGTGAGAACCCATGAGTTATCTTCTCTTATTTATTCCATTTCAACTGTTCCTCCCAAAATTGATTGTACGCTCGCCTCCAATCATTTTATGTTCCAACGCCTTTCTATTGTGTGATCTTTCGCTCAACCTTATTTTCCCTCCTTTGCTTGGTTATCTAACTTCGTGGTAGCTTGCACAAATTTTATAGATCAAAACAAAAGGTCCAACAGACCCTGAGTCAAGTCTTTGGTTCTTTTGTGGTCTCTGATTTGGCCTGTGATCATTTTGTGACTTTGATTTCTTCTTCTAGATTTCTTCCATCCCTGACTCGATATTTTTCTTCCTTGGATCCTTCAAACAAAGGGCCCAACTCTGGCACTAGTTCTGGGGATTTCTCCCTAAAATCCTGAAAATGTTCAATTTTGTCTTGCCACTTCCTGACAAGCAATGAGGCTTCTGCAACAAACTGTTGCGTTGCATTGGTGCTGGACTCCTTTGGCTTTGATGTGATAATATCATTCCATTTTTCATCCTCCAGTGTCTCCACCTGATGAATCTATAGGTTTGTAGTTTGTGCTACTAGCTGAAAGGCTCTTAATTCCTTCTTGGTCACTGCTTGAGCTTTAAATAGGGATTTCAAAGTGTTGTCGGTGTGTTGGATCTTATCAAACTTTTCTTGCTGTTCCAGAGGATCCTATGCTTTGACAACTTATTTTTTAAGGGTTTCTATTTTTGTACATAATTTGTCCATAACTTGGTGGCACTGAGTTATCACACCCATCCAATCACTAACTTCCTTGAATATGGTACTGCACTCAACATTCTTCTTATGAAACACGTCTCTGGTTTTTTTTCCTTCCATGACAACCCTTTCCAGCTATTGTTGGAGCTCTCTAGGTTGTACCTCAACCTTCAACTTCATTCCCTCCAAATGCTCTTCAACGTCCTCTACTCGATTGGCCAACACCTCCCATGATTCATGGACTAATTCAAGCTACTTTTTTGGCTCTTTAGTTGCGATGAACTCTAGTAACTGAGGTGCTTCTTTCCTGAAAGTCGGTCAAACCTCTGTTAATTTTTCCTTCATTTGCTCCATTTTCTGCTTTGCATGTAGTGTTAAATACTCCTCATGCATCCTTTTTGTTTGTTCCAACATCCCTTCCTATATCCATAATTCATTTGTATTTTCATCTTGTTGAATTTGTTTCTCAAAGTGATCAGTAGAGGCTCAGATCAAGCCTACTAGTTGCGATGTCGACAACTGAGCTAGCACATTGGATGTGACTGTAGCTTCCAGGGGAAGTTTAATTTGAAGAAGAATCCCGCCGACCATGGATTGTTCTAAGGGTGTCCCAATCCATTTTTCTCCCGACGATGGTCCCTGCAACTGCTGGGCTAGTTTTTTCTTCAGGGATATTGAAAGTAGAGGGATAAATTTCGTCCGCGCCAGGCAGAGCTGTTACAATTCTGAGCATCGTTGCGGATCTTGGAGTATTGGCTCTAAATGCTCTTGCAATGATGTTGTGCTCTATTCTAAATGATTTTCCTGTGGTACTTGAGACTCCAGCTCTTGTTGAGTTACTTTCTTTATTGTGAGTGGACCTTTTGGGGTTTCGTCCCGACCCAACAAAACCTCATTGAGAATATCTAGTCTTGGAGACTGAGAACCCGAGAGTGGGACGCATGGGACTTGGGTGAGTTCTGGTATTGGTGATTTTTGGATCTCCACAGAGGGAAGAGTGACTGGAGTGGACACTACTGGAACATTTGACTAGCTCAATGAAGCAACTGATAGGATAAGATATTCGAGGTTCCCAAGGTTCTCTGGGATGTCTAGTTGCATGGGTTCTGGTGAGTTGGGTGGCAGTGGGAATGTGGTGTCCTTGGATTTTGGTGGGTGGTCTTGCTCGAAAATTACAGTGGAATACATTTTGGGAAACAAAAGTGGCTACTTGGGTGCGAGGTAGAGCGCTTGATATGGGATGAGGGTTTATGATTTTGGCTGGGTTGACTGCATGGGAAACGCTGGTTCTGGGATTTTTAGCAGAAACCTCACCTATAAAGGAAAAATCTAAGATATCATTAACGATATTACCTGAGAATACTGCCTCATCTGGAAGCTTGGAGCATCCTGGTAAGGGCCTTTTGGGGTGCTGCAACTAGTGTTCTTCACCTTCTTTTGAGTATGATGGCATTGTAGACTTTGGCGGTAGCCCTAATTTTCCCGTACTCGACCCTGCTTCCTTTGCCGAACTCTTCTTCTTCAACAACTCTGACAACAAAAGGTGATGCATTCTCGACTTGTGTAGGTTGCGTTTAACTCTTGGCCATGACATGACCACTTTGTCCAATATTTCTTTGTCCAGATAGAACGGTAATGGAAACATGTGGAAATCAAAGGGCTTTGTGTGCATTGTCTAGAAAAAAGTGTGGCAACAATTCAAAGCAAATGAGATATTTCTCGTTTTCAGATTCAAGAGTTCATGTGGTATGTGCATCCTTTGGGTAGCATCAATCAGATAAGTGTACAATTTTAGGAATGAAGCATTATTGAATTCCATATTCTCGAAGTCTGACCTTGCATGCCAAGGTTCAAACATCTTAGCGAGGAGCCCTTTGTCTACAGGTGCTAGCTTTCTGCCTGAGGGTGGCCACCACTTCAACATTTTAAAGGATAGAAGTAGGTATCCATACGTGAAGGTGTCTCCCTTCTTCTAAACTTCCTCACAATCAATGATGAATTCCTCCATCACGTAACTACACCAATTAAATAATGCACCATTTGCATAGAAATATGCCATTGACAGGGAATCCAACGTGCATTGTCCCTTGTAATATGAGCGCATGACCTTGTTGGAAATTACATAGCAGGCCATTCTCACAGTTTCTGGGAAAATTGGCTCAATTTTCGTTGTACGAGCCCCATGCTGGGTATGAAATCGTTCATACAATCTAATTTCACCCTTCTTTTTGTCGTGCTTGCTCAACCCTTGGAATCCTTTATAGACATCCTCCCCTTCCAATGACAGTCTTATAATATGATGGATATCCTCTACATGGATCGTATATCTTCTTTCAAGCCATAAAATCCTATCGTGCACTCTTCTTATTAGGAACTTGGTGCATTGCGTAACTTCGCTAGTGGTCTTGAACATTGGTAGGTCCCAGAGGTTCATGATGGTGGAGTTGAATAAGTTAATAAAGTCAGGATTTGGGATGAACTGCACCTCCCATGTTAGGTTGGAACCCATCTCCCATAATACATCAATGTTAATTTGTGGGAATAAAGCCATATCCGTGAGATCAAATTCGAGGAGTTTCACTTGCTTGGCCTTCCCTTTGATGTTGCTCAACACCTCAATTCTGGGATCATAGGGATCATCTGAAACTGCTTATTTCGAGACTGAGCTTTGTCCTCATGCTATTCTCGACATTTTTGATATGGATCACTAGTAAACAAACTGAATTGGGGCAAGAGGATTCTCAGAATGTACCAGGGTACGTGAAGCTTAGGGATGTAGGGAAACTAAGTTAACAGTGTGCCATTCACAACAAAATTATGAGATGCTATAGATGATGTGATGGGGTAAACCGATAATTGGTCATAACTGATCGAGTAATTATCCAACAACACAATCTATGGCGCGAACGTTCCATGAGACTGATGACAGGGTAAAATGTTCGAACAGATCCTGACTTTGATGGGTGGCATGACCAACACATGGCCGACGTGAGGGAATTATCGTTTTAACGGTTGAGAATTGTGGCTAGAATATAGACAGAATATACGCACATAGGGAATTTTAAAACTTGATGGGACTTTCAGATAGTTTTTGGAAATTAACCTAAGGGTTACAAGTGGATGTGACGTGATCAACGCTTAGCCGTTAATAAATTTCAGATTCGATCTGCCCCCCTGACCATAATGTGATTAGCTGATGATTTATGTGTATGATTGAGTGGCTTGGTGAATCATATGAAAACATGATTCTGAGTAAACATGTCTAAAAGATCCAACTATTAGCTTGAAAAAACATATTTTGTGGCGCCACTGAGCACACTCCAACGTTATTACAACTAATTTTTTTTTTACAACATACGATCAAAATATAAATACTATAAAAATTCCCTTGGAATGGAGCAACAATCTATCTGTCAAGTAAGGGAAATGTAGGGCTTCAGGCATGTACCATTCACCAACCTTGTTTGAAGGATATCATCTAGTTGTGCTAGCTTTACTGCACCAAATTGTCAAATTTAAGCAACTAGGAATGGACCTAACCAATGCATGCACAACTTTCCTGGATGTTTCTGGTAATGACTGTCATAGAGGATTACCGTATCCCCTTGCGCAAAACTCTTGGAATTAATGTGGTTGTTATGCCAAGATTTCTGCCTAGATTTTTCCACCGACTGATGAAAATTGGTTAAGAATATTTCTTCCTCAAGTTCCTATGAGTCTATAATCCTTTGTGCATTTGATTCATCCTCCATCATATGAGTAACCTGTGCTATATAAAGACTAGGGATGATACAATCTACAGGTACAACAAATTCCTTACCATAGACCAACTGAAATGGGGTATACTTGTGCAACTTCTTTGTAGTATACCTATAAGCCCATAAGATTGTTGGAACTCAATCATCCCAGTCCTCCTTGTTTTCACAACACACCTTCATCATTCTTCTCTCCAGAATCTTGTTGAATTCCTCCATTGTTCCATTAGCTTGTGGATGATAAGGACTACTCTTATGGTGCTGGATGAGAAATTTTGTCATCAATGTTGTGATTTTTCTACTGATGGAGTGACTACCTTGATCACTGGTCATTCTCCTAGGACACCCAAACCGGGAAATAATGTTCTCAAATATGAATCTAACAGTTGTATCTATTGAACAATCCTGAACTGCCTCTGCATGAGATAGTATGTTGTTGTGATGATATGTCTGGAATTTGAATGCTTGGCGAGCAGATTAATTGGTCCAATAAAGTCAACAACCCACTTATCAAAGGCATGCAATTCCCTGTAGTATTCTAGATATAAAATAGTATGCAAAACATAAATATTTTAACATAGAAATGGAAGAATAATAATAATATAACAATAACAATACTATAATAATAATAGAATAACACCAGAAAGAGCACCTTGATTAATGATAGCAATGTTCACTTGCCTCTTCGAGGGGGAAACCTCAAGAAGAGCAGATCTCTATTACAATAATCTCCAAGACAAGATTTCTCATACCCTCTATTCCTATTTATACTAAATCTATCTATCCAAAAGAACAATCTAGGGAAGATCCTTCTAGAAGCGAAAGCTTCTATTAGGTCTTATTACATTTGAATTATTCCTCCTTATTTCTAGGCCTTATTAATATTGGATTTTATTACATGGAATTATATTATTCTACCTATGTGAGGGGTTAGGGAGGTTAGGTCCCTAACATGACCTCCCTCTTGAAGAACAACCTTGTCCTCAAGGCTTAAGATGAGGAAATTGTTGTAGAATGGTGGTCAGTTCCCAGGTGGCATCTTCTGGATTTGTATCTTTCCATTGGACTAACAATTCCTTGATGGTGCATTAACGAAGATGACACTCTCGCTGGGCCAAGACTACTTGCAGTTGCAACCATATGGAACCTTCTTCATCCAACTCAAGGATACTAGTTTGAGTTTGGAACTTAGTTCCAATCACCTTCCTTAAGCAGGAAACATGAAAAACAGGATGGAGCTTCCACTAACTGGGTAGAGCTAATTGATAGGCCACCAATACCACACGCTTGAGCATTGTATAAGGACCATAAAATTTGGGCACAAGTTTCTGACAGTGTTCAACTTTGAGTGAAGTCTGCTTATAAGGTTGTAGTCAAATAAACACCTAGTCCCCTTCAACAAAATGTCATTTGAAATGACCTTGATCTGCTTGTTGCTTCATGTGATTCTGAGCCATGACCAAATTGTCTTTGAGGGCATGAAGAATAGCCTCTCAGATGATATTATTTTTTTCAACCTCCTGAACTTTCGAGACCCATGAGATATATGAGAGAACCGATGGGGGATTTTGGCCTTAGACTGCTTCAAAAGGAGTCATGCAAGTAGTTGTATGGTAAGATGTGGTGTACCACCATTCAACTAGGGGTAACCATTGAGCCCACTGATTTTTCCTCTCAGATGAAAAACACCTCAAATATGTTTCCAAACACTTGTTGACAAATTTAGTCTGGCCATCCGTCTGGGGGTGATAGGCAATGATAATATGCAATCGGGTTCCCTGTAGCTTGAAAAATTCTTGCCAAAAATTGTTGGTGAAAGCGGGGTCTCTATCAGAGACAATAGAATTAGGCATGCGATGAATCTTGAATATATTATACATGAATATTTGAGCCACTGTGGCGGTTGTGAATGGGTTTCGAAGAAAAAAAAATGAGCATATTTGGAGAGACTATCTATGACCACCATGATGACTGACTTATTTCCCAATTTAGGTAAGCCCACAATGAAATCCATAGAAATATCTCACCAAATATAAGGGGAATCAAAAGCAGTTGGAGTGCGCCCGGAGATTTGATATTTTCTCCATTGTTGCATTGAAATACCTCACATTCAACCACAAAGGTGCAGACATCTTGTTTCATACCATCCCAAAAGAAAGAACATTTGACCCTTTCATAGTTTTGGTAAACCCTAAATGCCTGGTTGTGGGTGAGGCATGAAGTTTAGAAACCACTGTGGATTTAAGTTGTGATTTCTTGCATAAATAAAAATGACATTTGTAGTGAACCTCTTCATTGTTCTAAGAGTACCCTAGAGAAACTGGAGAATTGAGTTTCAATTGGTGGAGCATGCGAGAAATTTTGGGGTCTTGTAGCCATTCATGACAAACAACTTGGAGCCAATCTGGTACAATGAAGGAGAGGGAGAAAAGGTACCAATATTCTTCATATATCTGGGAAATAACATCGGCCACGACATTTTCCTTTCCCTTCTTGAAAATGATCTCATTATCATAACCAAATAGCTTGGTCACCCATTTTTGTTGCATCAGGGGTGAAATTCGTTGTTCCAGGAAATACTTGAGACTCTGATGATCAATTTTTATTTGGAATCGTTGACCCAATAAATAAGGATGCCAAAGATCCACAACATGCAGAATAGCTAACATTTCCTTTTTATAAATGGATTGACCCAAATGTCGCTTGGAAAGTTGTTTTCTAGTGAAGGACAAAGGCCTACTTTCTTTCATGAGGACGACTCCAATTCCTTTCTTGGAAGCATCACATTCCAATACAAATGTCTTTGTGAAGTTAGGAAGTGCTAGGATAGGGGTCGAGCACATAACATATTTGAAGGCTTGGAAGGCATGATCCGTAGCTGAAGTCTAAGTGAAAACATTATTTTTAAGGAGAGAAGTGATAGGAGCTATAATTTTTCCATAATTCCGATCAAATTTCCTATAATAGCCTGTTAAACCCAAAAAACCACACAAGCTCTTAAGAGTTTTAGGGGGAGGCCAATCCTGCATAGATTGAATTTTCTTAGGATCCACTCGGACACCATCCTTGCTGACAATATGACCTAGGTATTCCACTTTTGAGGCACCAAAGGCACATTTAGATTTTTTGAGTAAAAGTTGGTGCTTAGAGAGTAAATGGAGAACTTGATTCACATGGGAGAGATGTGATGTCCAAGTTTTACTATAGATGAGAATATCATCAAAGAAAACTAAGACAAAATGACGGATAAAGGGACGAAAGACATGATTCATAAGACTTTGGAAAGTGGAAGGAGCATTACACAATCCAAAGGGCATTACCAAGAATTCATAATGACCCTCTTGAGTGTGAAATGCAGTTTTGAAAATGTCTTCATCTTTCATACAGATCTGGTGGTAGCAAGAACATAGATCCAGTTTGGTGAAGTACTGAGCACCACTCAATTCATCCAAGAGGTCATCAATGACAGGAATAAGGAATTTTTCTTTGATTGTGAGTTTGTTGAGGGCGCGGAAATACATACACATGTGCTAAGTGCCTTCTTTCTTGAGTACTATGACCATATGAGAAGAATAGGGGCTAGTACTTGGACGGATAACACCGACTTCTAGGAATTCATGAACATTTTTCTCAATTTCATTATTTTGGGTAAAGGGATGATGATAAGGCCGAACATTGGGAGGAAGACTGCCCAGGATGACAAGGATGGAATGATCATGGGATCCATGGGAAGGGGGAAGTTCTTTGGGAGTGGTAAAAGCAAATTGGTGGCGGGAAATGATAGATTGAAGGTTGGGATGCACATAAGGTGTCTCAAAAACATAAAGGGAGTGGAGTTGGGCTATAATGCTTGAATGACCTTTTTTTAAGAGCTTTTCCATGCAATGGGAATTGATGATCTTAGGGGAGACTGTTGTGATTCCTTGGAACTTATACTGTTGTCCCTCCTATTGGAATTGCATGGTTAAATACTTAAAATAGATGAGAATGGGGCCTATAGTGCATAATAATTCGACAGTAAGAACAATGTCCCAACCACCCATGTCTATATAAAACATATGGAATTTCAGGTGATGTTGACCAATTTGGAGTCACACATTTTCACATCTTCCCCTGCATTTCATGGAACCATAATTGGAAATCATGATTTGAAAATTATTGACAACACAGATGTAACAATTGAATTCTTGGGAAATGTGGCAATGAAAAAAATTATGGGTTCTACCATTGTCCACAAGGATGATGAATTTCCTATTTTTGATGTAACCAATTAATTTGAGATTTTGGGGAGCATAAAATCCAATAAGGGCATTAAGTGAAATCACTGGGTCAATGTTTGGTGGATCAGAGGGTGGGGTCAGATCATATGGTGGTGGTAGTTCCTCCATAGGTGGAACAACAACATATTCTTCAGAAATATCCTCAGTCAAAACCATACAAATATTATGTTCCTTACACTTGTGCCCAGGAAAATATTTGTCATCACAATTATAACAAAGACCCTTGAGTTGACGTTCAACTATTTCAGCCTTGGTTAATTTTTGGATCTTGAGGGAGTTGCAGGAGGGGCATAATTGGTGGGTTTAGGGTGAGGAGGAAAGGAGGGTTTGCGGGTCTGGGAGGATACAATAAGTTGTGCTTCCTTGGCTCGTTGGGTAGATTCCAACCAAGTCTTGGGGAGTGCCATGAGAACATGGGAACTAATTTCATAGTTGAGGCCACTGATAAAGAATTCCCTAAAGAAAGCATCTGACATACCCTCTGTTATGAAATCCAAGTGCTCAAATGAAACAATAAATTCTTCCACTGACCCAGACTGCTTTAACTTGGTCAAACGACCTAAATGGTGGGTGTCAGAGTCAAAGCGGTCATAAAGTTCGGCCACAAACTGTGTCCAAGCAACATACCCTTGTCGTGCCTTTTTTCTCCATTTCCACCATTGCCATCATTCCAAATCCATATGTAGGACACCATAATGAAGCTTGGATAAATCATCAGTAATGCCATGCATGGAGAAATAATATTCCATTTGGGTGACCCAGCCTCTGGGATCCAATCCATCAAATTTGTTCACCTCAATTCCGGGAGGGCAGAGGTCTCGATAAAAGTGGGTAGCATGAGTACCTTGTTAATGGAAATAATCATGGTCATCTTGATAAGATGGTTGTTCAGAAGAGGAAGGGTTCTGGGAACGACCCATGAAGTGTTCAAAGGTGGATTTGAGGTCTTTGATGTAGGAGGATTGTTCCTTGAGGATATCAATAGCCGAATTGATTGAGATAAGGTTGGAATTGATATTCTTGATATCTTCTTGGTTCTAGTGGGTGTCAACAATCAAGGTATTGAGTTCTTGGGCTCTTACGGTAGCCATTTGAAAAAATGGGCAGGAAAATGATATAGGGGAAAAAATGGATCTGGAGGGGTGGGTGGGACCACTGAGAAGAAGGGTGTCAAATGATAGGTACCACTGCGATCAGGGCAAAAAGGGGGATCCAAATAAGGGTGCCATAGAAGGGTTGGGTCCACAAAAAAAATTGTGTTAAAAATGATAGGTATCACTGGAATTGGGGTGAAGAGAGGAACCGAGTGGGATAGGTCCCAAATAAGTGTGTCTTCGGGACCACTAGACTTTTTTTTTATACTCCTATGGAGTTATACTCCAGCCTAAGAAATACTACAGTGATGAAATGCCCAAATGCTTAATAGGAAGAAATGTGTAGTAATTTTGCAACCATAATGCAGAAGGCACAATTGCACGACGATATTTCTCGTATGTTTTGTTTTTGTTTTCATCCCTAGGGGTAGGATATTCAGGGTTTCTACAGACAAGGGTTTTCTATGTGCTATATCTCTCTGATATATGTGTGAGGTCCAACAGTAGTACTCAACCCAATATCTCAGGGCACCAACTAAGGAGGCTAGACCATGCCCTTCGTTGTACTGCCTGACTACCTAGGTACTAGAGAGTATCTTCTCGAGTGTTGTTCTCGGTGTAACTATAGCAGTCAGGAGGTCGATCAGTTTATCTATGGAGTGATTCAAGAGATCTAGGTCGATCCGTATACAGGTGTTGTCTGATGCACTACTATTCGAAGGGGTACCAACTGAGGTTACAAGGGTGGTCAACAGATGTGCGCTTAAGTACCTATTGTATTTCTTGTGTGTATGACTCCCAGATTGTAGATTTATTCTGATAAATCTCTGTAGATTTAGGATGCCAGAATACGTCTCTACCCTAAAAAATTTAACCCACAATTTTCTACTGAGGAAGGTGCTTTGATACCACTTGTAGTAATCCAGATATAAAATAGTATGCAAAACATAAACATTTTAGCATAGAAATGGAAGAGAAACAATAATATAACTAGACCAATACCAAAATAATACCAGAATAACACTAGAAAGAGCACCTTGATTAATGATAGCAATGTTCACTTGCCTCTTCGAGGGGGAAACCTCCAACAGAGCATAGATCTATTACAATAATATCCAAGACAATATTTTCCATACCCTCTATTCCTATTTATACTAAATTTATCTGTCTATCCAAAAGAACAATCTAAGGGAGATCCTTCTAGAAGTGAAAGATTCTATTATGTCTTCTTATATTTGACTTATTCCTCCTTATTTCTAGGCCTTATCAATATTGGCCTTTATTACATGGAATTAATTTATTCTACCTATGTGAGGGGTTAGGGATGTTAGGTCCCTAACATTCCCTAACCGACTGAAGAGTTAATTGATCTCTATGTGATGGATTCCCTACTCATTGGAAAATGTCACAAGATCTAGCATGAGCTTTAGCATCCTTGAATAACATTGGCCACCATAACCCAACTTGAAGTACCTTATGTTCTTTAGCCTTCCCTCCAACATTTCCTCCCACAACTCTGTTGTGACATTCCCATAGGATATATTTCATCTCATGGGTTAGGAAACACCTTCTGAGAATGATATATAGTCCCATATTATAGAGTTGTCTCGTGATCAGTTGGTAGTCTGTTGCTCATACCACCAGGTGTCGCTTCTGAGTTGCAAAATAATTTTCTGGACAAGTACCTGATCTGAGGAAGGAAACAATGTCTTCAAGGTACTCTGGGATGGCTTCGATCCAAAACAAGTCCGCATTGGGGAGATGATCGCCAACTGCTCCCCCACTTTCCCCTGATTCCAGTCTTGATAGGTGATACATACCTACATTACATCTTCCAGTATTGACAATTATGTCAAATGAAAACTCCTGAAAGAGTAAGAGCCACCTGCAAATCCTTCCCCCAAGAACTAACTTATTAACTATATACTTCAACACAAAATGGTTAGTAAAAAACTTAAAATGAGAGCCTAGTAAATAGTGTCTAAATTTTTGCAATGCATAAATAATATCTATACCTTCCCTTTCGGTTGTTGTGTAGTTGCGTTCGTCTTGAGAAAGTTTTATGCTAGAAAATTAGATAGGGTGATCCATATTCTCTTCTCCTGGTTGCGCTAAAATGGCTCCTAGGGTGATACCTGATGCATCCACATGTACATGTAATTAAATATCATAGTTGGGGTATACAAGAATGGGTGTAGTGCTGATTTTTTCTTTGATGATATCAAATGCTTTGTCACATTCAACTGTCCACCAGAATGCTTCAGACTTCTTTAGTAGTTTCTCCAGTGGTGCAGTGATACTTTCATATCTTTTGATGAACCTACGGTAGTATCCTGTGTTCCCAAGCATTGAGCACAACTTTTTAGCACTTGTAGGTGGTGACATGTTCATTATAATCACAACTTTAGTTGGGACCACCAAGACTGCTTCCCGACAAACAATGTGGCCTAGCAGGTTGTCGTGTGGTACGTAGAAAATACACTTCCTTGGGTTCAGATATATTTGTAATTCTTGACATCTATCAAACATCAATCATAGCATCCCGACATGCTCCTTCAACAAACTGTATACAATCTAGTTTTCCATGTAGACTTCTAGTAACTTGTGTATGAAGTCATGAAATGCTGCTATAACAATCCTAGAGAAGACTGCAGTGGTATGATTTAAGCCAAAATGCATCACATTGTATACAAATGACCCCCACTTAGTTATGAATGTGGTATTCTTATGAAATTCTGATTTGGTGATACCCTGAGAATCCATCTGTAAACGATTAGGATTCTTTCCCCGCAACTTGATCTAACACCTCAAAGATGAAGGGTATCAGAAATAGATCATGCACACATGCAAAATTTAGACTCCTATAATCAACACAGACCTGAATATCTTCTGTATTCTCCTTTCTTTGTATTAATATGGGGATAACCCACTCTTCTTCTTTGACCAAGAAGATCAGTCCTACCGCCAACATTTTTTTCCCTTCCTTCTTGACCTTCTCTTTTACCTTGGGATTGAGACAATATGGTTTGTACATCATGGGTCTTGAGTCAAGTTTCAACTTGATCTTCATCTCCACCATTGTAACGTCCCCAATTACCAACATGTCGACAACGTCACTTATTGAACATCTCTTGCTCTGATACCAATTTGTAACGTCCCCAGCCACCAACAGGTTGAAAACTTCACTTAGTGAACATATCTTTCTCTGATACCATTTTTGTAACATCCCTGACCACCAACAGGATAATGATGCTACCTTATATAAATAACAATTATCATCTACCTATAATATAAAAATAAACAGACAACATATTCTTCTAATACACATACTAATGCGGAAATAACAGTAAAAACATACATGAAGTAATCATAGGAAAAACCCATAAATATAACAACATATACATGAAATACTCATCAATATAGCATGTACAAGTACACAGAATGTAAATGAACAGAGAAATGGCTACTTATATTTTAGTTGAAGTACACCAACTAAGTCCAAACCTTCCTTGAACCTCCTAGCCATAGACCACGTTGCTCATCATTCTCAGCAGTGGGTCACCCCTGAGATGGAACTAAACTCCACCGGGAAAGGGATTCCTAGGCTAGGTAGTGACAACAAGAAGTTGCACAGTACATCAGGAAGGATTTCCTCCAAGAAGCCACTTATGCCCACAACTCACAAACTCTCATTCCCCACATGCCTGTCCCACCCTAGGAGTGTACACCTTTAGTGTCACACAGTCCATCAGCTGCTACACCTCCCTTCCCTTGGGCTTCAACAACATGCCAGATCAAGAATTATCAGAGATCTGTAGCTGCTAATGGACTCCCTCCAGGAGAGCTCACTTCCTCATCACACTCTCTCACTTGGAGAGAGTTTCTCATAGGCCTAACAACCTGCTTCTTCACTCCCACTCCTCAACACACAGGCATGGTGATGACATCAACAAAAATTGGGTGTGGGGAAACAATACTGACAGGAAAAACACAGGCAACCCCCAGGGTACATGTGTAATGAGGGTATCAATTCCGCTTGTTGCAGAGAGGTTCAAGGTGTTTTAGGGTTACTGTGCGCTTGTTGGCTGAGCTGCTCAATCAGGGTAATGGGATGGCCAACCTGGTTTGAATGGTGAGGTTGTGAGAATGTTCAGGATGAGAAGAATCATGAGGATTCCCCCCCATAAATATGCATGGGTTTTGGATGACACTTGGCTCCCTCCAGGATCACGTTCTCCCCACTTGGAACTCATTCCTCCCCCCTAAAGGAACTTAGGATAAATTAATATCCTCTTTACAGCTTTTAGAATAATAATATATTATTCTATTAGGCTCTTAATCTTAGCCCTTTTTCCTCAATATATTATCCTTCTCCCTTACCCAACCTAGTGGATCTTAGTCCCCCATAACTCTTCCTTCGTGGTTGGTATACACACATCGATGTTGTTATATTAATAATATGAATATTTACATGTACAAAACAGGCTCCTAGCCTTTAACATCTAGGCTCTCCAGCCTAATAAACACATAATCCTACCAAATTATAATTACTTGGCTCACTAGCCTACAAAACATGTTACAATTCATGATTACAACCAGGGTTCAACCTTGGGATATTACAATCCCCTCCCCTTATTTATGCACTGTCCTCAGTGCATTTTATACCATGTATAATAAAAAATTCTTCAAAAATCTCCAAGCTTTTGTTGTTGTAACTTGTTAATCACCTGGTGCTCTTCTTTCAAGCACCAATTATGGTATTCATACTACAGCTGAAAGTCATTTTCTCTACTCCATAGAGCTCCTTCAGGAATAATTCATCTCATTGTACCACTTGACACACCCTCCTTATGGAAGCTAACATGCCATAAGCATTTATGTTCCCTCTTCCTTGTTGAACTCACCCTTCCAGGTTCATGTATCCTTTCACTGCTACACAGTCCATCAACGATCCATCTTTCCAAGGCTTTCACACACAAGGAGAGCGCCAACCCACTACCAGAGCCTCTCACCAAGTTTCTCCATTAAAGGGATTCAATGTCTCTAACAATAGTTCTTCTTCCAACTTTCCAACTTTAATCAATATCCTCCCATCTGCATCACACACATGCAATTATCATGAGAGAACATATAATAATTCATTTAGGAACTCAAACTTAGTTCAAAGAAAATTCAAATTTTCCCCAACATGAAATTATATTTCATAACTCTTCTTGGATGTTTTCATATTAGGAATGCTTCATCTTACATACAACCAACAAATTGTCAGTATTTCCTGTATGTCATACTTCAATTGCAATATGTACAAAACCTTATGCAGTGATATTAGAATTTCTTGCACCTAGCAATTCAATCACAACTACCAAACAATTTTATTAAATATAGAATGAATTATCATTCTATGCATAAGCCTATTCACAGTAATATCAGTAAGTTCATTACTTACTTTCTGAACATTAAATTTTTCTGTAGTCAATGCTTACGTGACTACTTGACTTGAAACTTTCCTGTTGCAATGTCTAATAACTCCTGAAATGTCCTCAACTTCACGAGTTAACAACATTTCAGTTGTTAGAAGCAACTATTTCCATGCAATAATATATATGCATGTACTTACAAAACACATTCAACAGATGCATTTAAGTATACAATTCTATCACTTACTATGCATGAGTGCAATTCTCAATGCATATTTATTCAATGAACCTTGCATTGAATTACATAATGCTATTTAACTTAGTCATGTATCTCACCATCCATAAGTTGGAATTCTGGCCAATGTCTTGACACATTCCCCACACACTTCCTATTGTCTTCCCAATTAATTGGATGCCTTCCTTTTCGACCCGAACACTACACCAAGAATATATTTATGTGGTGTTCATTAGTGTTAGAAAAAAGGTTGCAGTCCAAGTTTTATTTAAAGGTAGGAAGCTTTTGGTACTTGTGTGGTTCGTAACCTTTCCATATCCATACTTTTTCATATCCAACCATGTCCTGGTCTCATACATGACTAGCTTTACTGACATTCATTCCTATAACAAGTTCTTATCTTTTATTTACTTGGTTATTACCCCATAACCAAATTAACATGACATTCTACTATGTCGGTGTGTGCATTCAAAATATAAAATCTTTGATAACTATAATAGGCCTCTAGCCTTTTCCACCTCTAGTGGTATCTTATTCATGTTAATGCATTCAAATAACACCATCCTGTGCATCATAAAAATTCAATCGGGGAAGATCCTTACCTGAATTTCCCTTTGGAAATTATGCAACATAATTTCAAAAGAGAATACTTACTTGCATAGTTGCCACTAAATGAATTGATGTTACCCTACTAGTTGATGATGGTAGAAGATTTCATGCTTATATTATCAAACTTATAACCAACACTTGAACTTTTTGTTTCTTCCTTCCATATGCAACAACATCATCAACAACACTTGTAACATGAAAAAATTATTTCCTTTGGCTGCCCCAACAAGCCATAACATACTTGCTGCCAAATAAATTGCAACAACTTCCTTCTCCATGTATAACTTTTCCTTGTTGATGCCATAAGTCTTCAATTCTTCCCGGATTCCTAAATCTTCTTGTGCTCTCATTGTAGTCACTGTACATGATTAGTTCTAACCTGAGAACTTTCTTATCCAATCAATCTTAGTTTCCTTCACATTTCCAGTCACATACTAAGTTGATATTAACCTTCAACTTTCATTAATTTCCTGGATCCAACTATCCCAACTCATACTTGGATGAATTATAGTTCCAATCAAGTTGTTTTACATACTCTGGATTCTTCGACATCCATTTACTTTTTTGAACTGAACTACTTCAGTATTTTTCTAATAGACTACCTTAGTACTTGAGGTTTCTTGGACCTTCTCTTCTCTTTGACTACTAGTTTCAAACTTGACTTGCATACCCAATCTCTATTCATATTGTAAGGATGCACATATGCCCCCTTTGCTAGCTACATAGAATTATTTCACATCCATTTTTTTTTTGAAACATTTCTTCAACTGCATTGTTGAAATTTCTCTAATAGATACAACCCTGGGAATTCCTTGGACTATTCTCAAATTCCTTCTTTATCCAGGAAAGGGAATGCCTTGTGATGGTAGTCTAAGACAATATGGTGTTGGTCCAACCAATCCATACCAATTTAACAATCATATGAACCCAAAGGAAATATGTTCCAATCTGCCTTGGTGCTCAACCCAACCATGACCATTGGACCTGACTTAACCAACTCAATTAATTTTCTCTTGGCTCATGTAGCCCCTGTACCAACCAATATTTACCATGCTTTCTTCTTGGAAATTTCAATCTTTCCACTGCCTAGGAATCTATCTAGCTATGACTAGCTCTTGAATCARCTGAAAATAGTAATGCATGGTTATTGATGATACCTTCTACTTCAATCATGTGTGATTGAAAAATATGATTTATTTTTGTCCAGGATGCATAGGTCCTTGGTACACTTCTGATGTAAACCCCCTCTTCCTCCTGAGYTGCGCGACCTCCCGGTCTAGGATTGATCAATTTGATGGAGTCGAATTATCTCTCAGGCTCCTAATGAGCCCCAAAACCTTATCCACATGCTTATGTTTCCTTCCTCATGCTCGAGATAGCGAACGAGGATCTTTTCAAAACCCACAGAATCCTTTAAGGGGCCCTGTTCCAAGTTAGGGGCCAATCCGATGATACCTGAGGAATTTCGAGACTTCTCACTCCACATGTTGCAGGTTTGAAATCACCTAACCTTTCAGGCGCGTTTCTAAGCTTCTCGTGCTTCCAAAATCAGATTTCATGCCCTAGCCCTTTTCCTTCGGTGGTGATAGCATATGACTGCGGATATGACCAGGCACCAAACCAATAGGTGCTTACTCTGCTCTTCAGAGTTTCGGGCTTCGTGTGTTTTCAACTCACCACAATGCCAATCTCCTGAACTCTGAACTTGTGAAGTTCACAACTGATGTGAGAGGGATCAACGGTCCCCTCTCTTTATCCAAATCAACAGACAAAAATAGCTTCGGGACTCTATGCTCCAGGATATCCAAGTATTCAATGCCAAAAACCTCCGGAGTGACAACTCTCTGGAGTGCTAGATCGTTTGACACATGTCCACAAATTTCAACGGTCATGATGAACTCAGACGCTTCGGCCTTCAGGAGTTCTCAAACCACGTGACCCCACTTTCCTCCGAAGTGGCTATCCTTCAAAGTGAAGGATATGATGACACTTGTCCTCTGTTGATGGATGGTGCAGATGAAATCTGACTCTGCGGCCTTCAAGAGTTCTTGCTCCACCCAAATCCATATTCCTATGGAGTGTTCCTGCTCCAGAGTGAAGGATCTGGTGATACCTATCCCTGTAGGATCAATGGCCCAGATCTGCTTCAACTACCGATGACTTTGGAAGCTCTCCACCTTGTTGCAATGACTTCCTCCGAAATGCAAGATCTTATGCCATGTGAATCCAAACATCAGACGACTGAGATCTTCTCCGCTACTCCGGGCTTCAGGGATTTTTGAAGTACCACACTTGAAATCCCCCGGAGTTAACGATCAACTATCACGTGTCATCCTAAGCCAATGGATAGGATTTACTTTTGTGCTTCGAGCCTTTAGGAGTTTTTCACACTCCTTGATTGAAATCTCTCGGAGTGTTGCTGCTCCGGATTTTACAATATGTTGACATGTACTTCTGGGCACCAACAACCAAGATTTACTCTGACCTTCGAAGCTTCGACGATCTTGCATGCTCCCCCACTGAAAAATCCTGGAGTGTTTTTTCTCCAGAGTTTCAGATCTATTTCCACCTGTCCCTCCTGACAATGGGTGGTCCCGATCCACTATGGAACTTCAGTGATTTCTCTCTCTTGTGCACTCGAGATCAAAATGATTGAATTTCACGAAGCCTGAAGGACTTCAGGAATTAACCTTCATGCAACTTACCTATATCTGAAGACTCTCTATCCTTCGTGCTCAGATCCAACGGTTGGGATCTGTCTTCCTCCTTTGTGTGCTCCTCCTTGTCTAGACATACATATTTGATGGTCTAGATCAAATCTCACAGTCAATCTGATGGTTGTAGTAGCTCCTCCCTCATGAGCTCTCAAACTTAAATCAAGTTCATATGTGTGCACTTGCGCTATCTCTCTTGAGCTTTGAACTCTCTATGACTTCCAAATGGTCTCAACACTTCACTCCCTCAAAGGATTCTTGTGCCCTCTTGGCACTCTGTTTACTCCTTTCATTGGCTCTATGCACACCTGACAAAGCTTACAGGGTTTTCAATAACTCTAGTTGTGCCTCATATGCACAGACTAAACTCACTTCTTTCAATGCGGTCTTCTCAATAAATAATCCTCATGGTTCCTTCTCTAAGCCTTTTTCTGTACTTAAAACAAGAATTTGGGAACTATCCCCCTTTTATTCAGCCCCCTTTTCTTCAACCCTTAATTTGCATGTGACCATGACTCTGACCAAGTGATAATAGTTGGGCGCTTATCTAGAGCCTTGAAACTTCGGGGCTCTGGAGATTTGAAGGTTTTCCTTTCCACACCTCACAAACATCACCGAACATTGAATTGGTGAATTCATGGAGGACGATGGATCTATGGCCCACATCCTCTATTAAGATATACGGTGGATAGGTACTCTGGGACTCTGGGCTTCGACGGTTTCCAAAGCACATCACAACAAAAATCCTGGAGTACCGCATTGGTGAACTCGTGAAGTGGGGTGGATCAACGGTCCACAACTTCCCAACATCCAATGACTATTATTTACTATGAAAATCTAGGCTTCAGAAGTTACAGACCGTCCATACCCTAATCCTTCCAGAGTGCCAAGTCTATGGACTACTGCATCTATTGCCAAGTGTCATTTCCTGATCAACGGTCGAGATTAACTCTGACCTTCTGGGTTTCGGGCTTCAGGGCTCTGGGACTTTGGAATATTTCACATATGCACACCCAAAAACATCTGAATCGTGAATCTTCAAATACTTCCACATCACCCTCGGTGACCTTATCATGTCACGTCACTTCGGCACTACGGGCTTCGGGGATTTCTTCTTCCCACTAACTCATGAACCATTTCTTCTAGAGTGTCAAGTCTCTGGACTTCAGGATTTGGTGCCACGCGTCCTCTGAGACCATCAAGGGCCCCACTAACCATGCTCCAAAAAAGTGCCACGTGGAAAAATACTAGAAGCGGACATGTGGCCCAATATGACGAGTGATACGTGTCATGTTCTTATTGGAATTTATATCCTCCAAAGGTTCTTAACTCACTGAAACCTAGCACACATCCCATGTGTCCACATCATCCCTGGTGACGTCAACAGAACACGTCACTTTGGGACTTCGAGCTTCAGAATATTTTACACTTTGATTCCTCAAATCTCCTGAACTTTGAACTTCCAAACTACTTTATCTTTCGGGGTCCACACGATACAACTGTCAACAATTAAGGTGGTGGAACGTGGCATGTCTAGGAAAGTTCCACGCCACCACTAGTGACGTCATCATGCCACACCACTTTTGTTCTTCGACTTTGGGACTTTGGGCTTTGGGAGATTCGACACCAGCACACTCCAATTCTCCCGAACACTGAATTCCTGAACTAGCCAATATGTTGACACGTGTCCCTTTTGATGAACGGTCTGTATTAAATCCAAACTTTGGGACTTCGTGAGTTTTCACTCTAGCACACTTTGTTTCTCCTGAACGTCGAACTCTCGAATACGCCGATCTTCCTACACATGCCTCCTTTAATGAGCGGTCTGGATCAACTCCAAACTTCAGGACTTTAGGAGTTTCCGCCTCTGCACACTTTGTTCCTCCCGAATGTTGAATTCCCACACAAGCCAATTTGCCAACATGTGTCCCTTTTGACGAACGGTTTGGATTAACTCTGGACTTCAGGAATTTGGGATTTTTCACTCTGACACTCCTTATTACTCATGAATGTCGAATTCCTGAACTGCTATGAGATCTACAACTTACAACCACCCACGTGCATATTTGATGGCTGAGATTTTTTCTCCACCACTACGCCTTACCACTTGCTCGTATCTTGATCTACGACTCCAATCTATCTTCAACCAAAACCAATGGTCTAGCACTTTTCCCTGGATCTATGGTTTAGATCCACTCCGGGACTTCGGAACTTCGGTCTTCGACCCCTTTTTTCTATATAACACATAAACTTCGCTGAAGTCGCGAAGTCCGAAGGAGTTGGAGGTTAAATATCATGCACCTTTTTCCAGATCTGACGGTTGTGAAGGATCCTCCTCCCGAATAGATCCTATGGTCCAAATGATAAACTTTGGGGCTCAATACCATGGTTGCAGTGGTATCCTTCCTCTGTAGGTTTTCTTGAACTGATATACTTCCTGAGATTATGAACGGATTCCAAGTGTTCACATGGTGCCTTCTTGGCACTCAGGAATGCTCTGAACTTCGAATTTTGTCCCTCTCAACAACAATTCACTCTAAAACCTTTTCTTAATTAACCACCTATCCGGCCCATCCAGGTTCAGTGTTGAAACCATGGCTCTAATACCAACTTGTAACGTCCCCAGCCACCAACAGGCTGGAAACGTCACTTAGTGAACATCTCTTTCTCTGATACCAATTTGTAACCTCCCCAGCCACCAACAGGTTGGAAACATCACTTAGTTAACATCTCTTGCTATGATACCATTTTTGTAACATCCTCGACACCAAAAGGTTGGCCATGCTACTTAAATAATAAGAGTCAAGGGAGCTCTAACTGGGTAGTTCATAAGGCACAATACTTTCTAAGGTTTTGCAAATGGGGTAGCAAGCTAAGTGGGCTTGATTGTGGGGAAAAATCCATAGTTAAGCGCGCTTGAGCCAGAGGCGTCTTTGGATGTGTGACCACCTGGGAAGTCCTGGTTACCGAGTGCAAGCCCCGGAAGTGATGATTGATGCTATGCGATTCATTTCGTTGGCTTCAATCCCATTTCTTCACCCCTGTGAGCATCACCTGATGCAATGAGTGCTAAGTGGACTATTCAAATCATGAGAATTATTGGTCAGTTGAGACTAATACTCATGAATATGGGTCATAGATTAATGACTTACACTACGCAGTTAATCCCAAAAATAATATCTAATATCTTGCACTGCGGAAGCCCTTATATACCTAGAAGTAAAAATTATCACTGCTATAATATAAACATAAACAAACAACATATTCTTTTAATACATAGAATAATGCGGAAATAACAGTAAAAGCATACATGCAGTAATCACAGGTAAAAGCCATAAATATAACAACATATATAGGCAATACTCATCAATATAGCATGTACAAGTACACAACATGTAAATGAACATAGAAATGGGTCCTTATATTTTAATTGAAGTACACCAACTACGTGCAGACCTTCCACAAACCTCTCAGCCATAGACCATGTTGCTCATCACTCTCAGTAGTGGGTCACCCCCAAGCTGGGACTAAAATCCATTGGGAAAGGGATTCCTAGGTTAGGAAGGGACAACAGGAAGTTGCATAGTACAACAGGAAGGATTTCCTCCAAGGATCCAATTATGCCCACAACTCATAGAATCTCATTCCCCACATGCCTGTCCCATCCTAGGAGTGTACACCTTCACTGTTACACACTCCATCGAATGCTACACCTCCCTTCCCTTGGGCTTCAACAATAGGTCAGATCATGAATTCTCATATATCGGTAGTTGCTACTAGACTCCCTATAGGATATCTCACTTCCTAAGCACACTCTCTCACCTGGAGAGATTTTCTCACAAGACTAACAACTTGCTTATTCTATCCATGTTTCTGACAACCCGCTTCTTCACTCCCGCTCCTTAGCACACGAGCATGGTGATGGAAGCAACAAAAAATGGGCGTGGGGAAAAAATACCGACAGGACAAACAAAGGCGACCCCCAGGGTACATGTGCAGCGAGGGTATCAATTCTTCTTGTTGCAAAGAGGTTCAGGGTGTTTCAGGGTTACTATGTGCTTGTTGGGTGTGCTTCTCAATTAGGGTAACAAGATTGACAACCTGGTTTGAATGGTGAGGTTATGAGAATGGTCAGGACAAGCAGAATCGTGAGGATTCTCCCTCATAAATCTGCATGGGTTTGGGATGACACTTGGCTCCCTACAGGAGCATGTTCCCCCCACTTGGAACTCGTTCCTCCCCCCTAAAGGAACTTAGGATAAATTAATATCCTCTTTACAGCTTTTAAAATAATAATATATTATTCTATTAGGCTCTTAAGCTTAGCCCTTTTTCCTCAATCTCTTAGCCTCCTCCCTTGCCCAACCTAGTGGAGATTAGTCCCCCATAACTCTTTCTTCATGGTTGGTGTACATGCAACAATGTTGTTATATTAATAATATGAATATTAACATGTACAAAATGGGCTCATGGCCTTTAACATCTAGGCTCTCTGGCCTAATAAACACATAATCCTACCAGGTTATAATTACTTGGCTCACTAGCCTACAAAACATGTTACAATTCATGATTACAACTAGGTTTCGGCCTTGGGATATTACAACCATGGCTCCTTATATTCCTTTCAGTTCTAAGAATTTTTTTGGGAATAAGTCCTCGTATTCCCGCAACAGGCTCTGGACTTCATTCACAGCTTGCTCATCCTAGTAATCTCCTATAGAATCTATCTTAGGATGCTCTTCACTCCATATATTTACTTTTCGCAACTTCAGGGGATGATTATAGGAGCTACAAGTATCACTGGGTATGGTGTCCTAGATTTCCCTGGTACTTACAATTTATTTGATATTCAAGTTTCTAAGTTCTTCTAATTCATTAGATTCTTCTAGGCCTTTATCAATTTTACAACAAGCAAAATGTGTTTTGATAGGGTTGTGGCCTCGATTGGACTGAAGGAAATGGACATGATCAGAACATACTATTGGGCTTGATCTCTAATTACAAACATCAATAAATAGCATATGTTGAATTCTTTGAAGGACTGAGTGAAGCTCAGGGGACTTATCAGTGAAGGATAAATCTTTGCAAAATTGGTCTTTTAAGGTTTTCCAATAGATTGTTTGTCTTTTGATCTCTTCATGTATGTACCAGGATTTTGGAATCACTCCTAATGAGTGGAAAAATAGTTTAACACCTAATTGAGAAGGTAGTTCTGCAATTTTCCATTGATTTAAGTAGTGCTCAACATGCATTCTGGGGTTAGACTACCCATCAAATAGTTGTGTACCATGAAAATCCATGTTCATATCTTTTGTCAACTAATCACTATTGAGGAATCTACATCGAATAGCTCTATTTGCATCCTCCCAATCAAGAATTGAGGTTTTTTGAGTGGCCCACCATCTAGTCGGGGTATCCTTCAAATATATATAAAAAACTAAGATTCTTTGATCCGACGCAACTTTTTCGTCTATATAAGTGAGAAAGATGTTCAAATATGAAGTAACATCATATGTTGGGTGATTCCTTATCTCGGTTCCAATCCATCTCGTTTCCCTGATAGTTGTGCAACGTCTTGAGAATATTTTGTATGAACCTTGCTTCCAGCTATCAAAAGTCAGTTCCGAGTCCTCATCAACTGACTGTATACTCCTCCAAGTTACAGATCCATCTGCAGTGGGGTTAATATAATTCATCCTTATTCCTGTTGTTATGGTGTATAACTGGTCAACAACTTCTAACTCCATGTTACTATCCACTAGCTCAATATATCTAGGTCCCAAGTATGGATCTAAGGGTTGGACTACCTTTATTCCATCCACCTTAAACATCATGGTTTCCTTATTTAAGTCGATGACAACATAATTGTCATAGGCCTAGTTAATTCCTTATAAGGCAGGGTAGGGGTCTTTGTCTCCCATGATTTGAATCACCTCAAAATAAGCTATCATTTTAACTCTCGCAACATCTACCTCCACATCTTCCAGCCTTCCTGTTGGAAAAATGCAGTATTTGTTTTCCTTTCTCAGCTGGATGGGGGAATATACTAACTGAGGTTTCCCTAGAGATTCCTAAGTATTTTTGGGTAAGATGTTGACATCTGATCCCAAGTCCAACATGACATATTTAATCTCAAAGTTGTCTAACTAGGCTTCCAACCTAAATTCTTTTCCAATTCACACCTTCCTTTTTTGTACTCTCTGTGTATTCTTGTCTGGGAGGTTGGTGGTTAGAATGGTTTTTGAAGTTCCTTCATCTCCCAGGACTAGGTACAAGGAATTTTGCAACTTCTCAGTAAGTCAGTTATCTCCTAGGATCTTAGAGAATAAGTGAAACCATAGGTTAATTACATTCTGAGACTGCTCAGGGTGTCTTCTCGAGTTTACAAGATTCCTGGGTGTGGGTGGTGAGGAAGGGTATTGAGAAATATTGTGTTGAAGGATGACTTTACAAGGGTTTTACACTATTTCCAGAGTAGATACATATGTAAATATTTCTATTGCCTCTTTGAAAAATAGCTTTTATTTTAAAGGATTATACATGTCATCCTTAGGGGATGCTCTTTGAATCTTGGGTTGACTATTTGCATCTGCCCCAGCTTTTCCTCCTCTATGAGTGATGATGTCAACTTTGGCTATATTCCCTTTGACTTCCCTCCTGAGTTCTGATCCTATAAAGTTATATCCTCTTTGACTAACCTGATCCTCCCACTTCGCGATCAGATTTGGGAAATCTTCGGTTGCGTGAACATTAGTTCTACAGTGTGAACACCATGGTCATATTGGGTGAGGACAGCCTCTGGCCATATGTCCTTGTTCGTCGCAGTTGTAACATCGACTTGGTCCTATTCCTCCATTTCTCCCTCCTCTAAATCCACCTCCACCCCCACTCCCCTGACCTCTTCCAGGTCCTTGGGGTGTTTCGTTTACCATGAATACCGTCTGATCCAATCTATCGAAAAGTGCATTTAATTATCTACATTGGTTTGTAGCATGCACTGTAGACCCATATAATTCGTAATGTATTGTATTAGGCACAGGTGTTTACTTATGCAAGACAAGGCAGTGCCTTGGTGCATGCCCGTGAGTCCGACATATTTCAGAGTACTTGGTTTTCTGGGATGTTTGGGTGATTGGAAAAGCATGGTATTGAACCGATGCATGGAACAATGGAGCTGTACATACTTGTGCAACTCCTCCCATTGGTACTATGGGAGGGGGGACCACTGGGTTATGGGGATGTCCCATTCCCCTTATCTGTGGACCCTCATTTTCAATATGCCCCTATGTATAGAATCATTTACACCACACTTGGGGTCGTCCTGTTCTGGGTAGAGTTAATTCTGGTATCTTCTCCATGATTGTCGATATTTTTCCCTGAATTTGTGAAATGTTTGGGTCTACCGTAGGTCTGGTTAACCTCATACTCGCTAGGTATATTGCCATGGATTCAATCTTCATGGATTGTTCCAGATCATTTGTTGGGGTGGCTATCCTCTGTTGCGTCAGGAGGATTCATGTCAAGGGTAGCAACCATTGAATGTACCATTCCCTTTGATGTTATTCATGAATTGGATGCACTAATCTCCCAATAGCATGCTTAAACTTCTTACTATTCTCCCATGCAGACTCACCCTCTCTCCATTGAATCTCCCGCAGCTCAGAGAGAGCTTGTTGCTTTGACTGAGGTAACTTGAATTCGACGATGAATTTATGATGCACTTGGTCAAGGGTAAAGGTTTGTGCTTGAGAACCAGGCTCAATAACCTTCATGTACCACTTGAGGGCGCGACCCCTTAAAGTAGTCTAGAATTATACTAACTTGTTATCATCCAGAGTCCCTCTGGACCTCCATATGGCCTCACATAAAAACCAATGTTGTTCTACGTCCTCATCTCCTTTACTAAAGAATTTTTGGCATCGGGTGATTGAGCCTCCTGTGTTTCCAACCATTGTCGGTGTTACTGTTCTTACAAAAATAAATCCTAATGGCCCTGGTTGTGATTTGCCAGGAGACCTTAATATGCTCCCACTATTCACAGTTTTTGGTTTTGACAAATTGACTGAGTTTAATGGAATATAAATTGCATGATTATGCGGTATGAAACTTACCAAGATTATAGAGGGCACCTGGGGAACATACGACTCGGGGCTAATTCCACTGACTTCTGGGCGGGTTTCTTTGATCTGGGGGGTCTCATTTTCTTTCTCTGGAGCAGTCTGCTTAGCCTCATTCTCGATTCCTCCTGAGATCAGGGCTGAATATTCTCTATCTTTCGTAAGTTCCATACCTTCTTCATCTTCTCTTGCTTCTACACACTCCTCTTCTCATCCACCCACCTGTAGACTTCTTTCTCTCCATGCTTCTCTTTCCTACAATCTTTGACTGACCAGTCTTTCTTGTCTTTGCAACTTCCTCAACTCTTATGTCTTCCTTTCATCCATTTCTCCTGTTTCACTTTATTTCCGCAACACCTCGGACTTCTTTACGACTTACCTTACCTTTCCACACCACCATTTCTCAACTATGGCGACTCTCCTCGGGGCTCACTCACTTCTTGTTCTCTTCTCTTGTTGATCCCCCGTCTATCAAAGAACCTGTTCTCCTTCTTAGGTCATGAACCTGCCCCAAGATCTCCCCACCCTGAGCGCATGGGTTTAGGTTGCCATCTCACGCGAGGGAACACTTAGCATCCCACATTCCACCAAGAAGACTTTGATCCACATGTGAATTTCCCTCAACAATCTTCTGTGTGCACATTTCTTGAATATCGCTTTTTCTCATGAAAAATATTGGTGATTCTCTACTTCAAACTCGATAATATAGCCTTCTAGAGACGTGTTAACCCAACAATCCATTGCTCGAGTAATATGGTGGTCTATATGATGAAGCTCTGCTAGATTCTCTGTATCCCAAGTACATATTTGTTTGACATGTTCTTTGAACTCTGGCGCTTCTTGTAGCCGATCTACCCAATGGAACAAATTTTTCTGGAATTCTACCCAGAATATCTCATATTGTTCGCTCGATCTTTCCAAGTAGAAGATAGAATCCCTTGCGGCGTTCCAACTCATATTTCGTAGCTCCGCTTCCTTCCATGTGAATGCATCACACTTACGTTCCCACCACTGACAAACATCAGATCTATGGATCCGAGGAAGCATCCTCCTTACAGGTTCCCTTTAAAACCAAGGTCCCGACAACATAACCATTTTGTTGGCGCAAATTTTTTCAGACTAGGGTCCTCTTCAGGTTACCGACAAAAGGGTATCAATGTATTCTAGTGCATTGGCACTTTCATCTTCCTATAAGGGAAGAATTCTCACCCAAATCACGACCAAGACATAAGAATTGGGGAAGAGTAAGAAGAATGCTTATTCAAATCTACGAGTTATCAATATTACTACCATTCTTGCACTAGATAGATTAACCATATCAAAGCATTTAACACATCATAACCCAAGATGAAAGAACAAATTTGTGCATAACATCATAAAGAAAATACAGAAGCATCATGCATGATAAAAATAACATAATATCATTCTATGGACACATAAATCATCATAGACATGGGTCTTCTTATTTAAATTTGATCTTCATCAACATTCTATTATAACATAGGCCTTACTCAAGATACATGTGCAACTTATATGAGACATATACAGATTCATACTTGATAGGACCAACAAGTACATCTAAAAATAGTACCATTCCGAAATAGCATTCCCATTACTAGCTCTACAGTCATACGAGACTAGTTATCCTTACATTTCATATCTGGATCAAAACTCAGTTCTCACTTCCCTACTCTCCTTACCCCACCCGATTGCAATACAATCCCCTCTTTCTTGAGTGAGAACCCATGAGTTCTCTTCTCTTCTTGATTCTGTTTCAACTCCTCCTCCCAAAATGATTGTACGTTGACCTCCAACTATTTTTTTTTCCAGTGCCTTTCTGTTGCGTGCTCTTTCGCTTAGCCTTCTTTTCCATCCTTTGCTTGGTTATCTGACTTCGTGGTAGCTTGCGCAACTATTTTTTTGGCATAAATTTTGTCAGACTAGGGTCCTCTTCAGGTTAGCAACAAAAGGGTACCTATGTGGTCTAGTGCGTTGGTACTTTCATCTTCTCAGAAGGGAAGAAGTCTCACCCAAAGCGCGATCGAGACCTGAGAATTAGGGAATGGTAAGAATAATTCTTATTCAGATCTACGAGTTATCAATATTACTACCATTATTATGCTAGATATATTAACCATATCAAATAATTTAACACCTCATAACCCAAGACAAAAGAACAGAGTTTCGTAGAACATCATAAAGAAAATATAGAATCATTATGCATAATAGACATAACATAATATCATTCTAATGACACATAAATCATCATAGACATGGGTCTTCTTCTTTAAATTGATCTTCATCATCGTTCTATTATAACATAGGCCTTACTCAAGATACATGCACAAATTATATCATACATATACAAATTCATACTTGATAGGACCAACAAGTACATCTCAATACAGTACCAGACCGAAAATGTGTTCCCATTACTAGCTCTACAGTCATACGAGACTAGTTCTCCTTACATTTCATATTTGGCTCAAAAATCAATTCTTACTTCTATACTCTCCTTACCCCACTCGATTACAATACAATCCCCTCTTTCTTGAGTGAGAACTTTCTAGTTCTCTTCTCTTCTTGATTCTGTTTCAACTACTCCTCCCAAAACTGATTGTACGCTGGCCTCCAACCATTTTCTGTTCCAATGCCTTTTTGTTGCACTCTCTTTCTCTCAGCCTTCTTTCCCCCCCTTTTCTTGGTTATCTGACTCTGTGGTAGCTTACAAAACTTCTATACATCAAAACAAAGGGCCCAATAGTGCATGCATATATGTTTTCATTATTTTACTCCAGAATGCATAGTTATTGCCGTCAAATTGTGGCACCCCAATTCTAGTGTAATCCATGATCTCCTTCCAGTGGTTAGAATACTTCTTGAAGGAATTTCTCTGATACCAATTTTTGGATTACTGAGAGGGGGGGTGAATCAATAATGAGCAATTTATACCACTTTTAACCACAATTTATATTCCTTTAACTTATTCAACCATGTTCATTAGTTCATCATCAATATATTATTGTATCATAAACATTAGCATCCATCAGCTCATAATAAACATTAATAAACACATCCACACAATACATAGTACACCAATATTTACATGGAAACCCAATGCGTGAGAAAACCACATAATTATTTTCTCATATGTCAAATAATTACATTCAAGGAAGCACCAAATTCCAATTCTCCAGCTCCAACCGGAAGAAATATCCAACGCCCTAGTTTCTTAGAATCCAACTTGAAGGAAGCTACAACTCCCTAAATTCTCTAGCTCCAACAAGAAGGAGGCTACAACCCCCTGGGTTCTCCGGATACAACCGAAAGGTGGATACAACCACATAGCTCTCAGGCTCAAACTTGAAGGAAGCTCCAACTCCCTGATTCTCCGGCACCAACCGGAAGGAGGATACAACCCCCTTACCTTGCCCCATCCTACCACCTTGAAATATAAATTCTAAATGTAGAAAGCCTTTCATTGTCACTGAATCAACCACTTCCACTGTCAACCTGTCATTTTCAACCTGTACCAACAACTTGTGACAACCTATACCAACAACCTGAACCAAACAACATGTAACAACTTGTATCATGCATCAACCTGTACCTCAAACTGTACCATCAACAAGTCCATCAACCATGCACCGACCCTATATAAATAACATGTAACAACAACCTGTCCAAAAAACCAGTCACAAAAACCTGTCTCATCAATATCATCAACCAAATCAGATCTACTCACCAAGATCAATCCCATGAAAACTCTTAACCATATGCATAATATCACCAAGTTGTGCATCAACCAATACTACTCACAAACATCAACAAGATGTACCACAATAAACATGTGGTTCTAAAATTATATCAATACATGTATGCCACATCATCCATAAACCATGTGTGCCAATAATACTACACAAATGTGTCCAACAAGATTACCAACAAGTGCCTCTAACGATGTACCAAGCATCTATCAATCATGTATCAACAAATCAAACTATGACTCATCAAGATGTACCAACATCACCATACCATACACCTCATGTATGTGCCAACTCATCAACTACAAGTCTCAACAATATACCAAAGACATATACCAAGGTATCAAACAAATGTCCTATATAAATACATCATATTATCCATGATCCAAATATCGTAAACCCTCACATCAAACCACGTGCCAAACCATATTTCCAATTTGATTGAAGAGAAATATGAAGAAGATTTATATGTACATAAGTTAGGTGTATTTAATCCTAAAATACAACTTAAAATCCTCCTTTTTATGTTTCAATAAAAACCATGGATAAAATTGCACATTGTTTTCTAGTTGATGGTGGATCTGGTCCCAACATTAACTCTAAAATCAATATGGAAGAATTATGTCTTTCATGCACCAATGAATATTCTAAAAGCGTGATATCATATAATAGTCAACAACATGCTACCATTGGTGAGATTAAATACGTGACTTTGGTATTGTGTGCAAATCTTGAAATTAGAACCACCTATAATATACAAGTCATAGATATGTCAGTAAGCAACTACTCTATTATTCTAGGAAGAGACTGGCAAGATTTAACTGGTGGATACATGTCATTGGATGGAACACACATGTCACTTCATAAAAATGGAAAAAAAAAATTAAAAAAAAAATATTGTGCTTCGTGAAGGGCGAATTTCACCATATATTGAAAGAGTTCCTCAACCATATGTAAATGTTGTTGAAGAATATATTGGTGTATATTCTATATTTTCATAAGAAGATGATAATTTTTTCACACAACCTTCTGATCCTGAAGATGGTATGTGGCATATGCATTTTGATGGTGCATGTTCTAATGAAGGAAATGGAGTTGGTATAGTACTTTACTCCTATAGGAAAAATACATAATTTTTCTTATAGGCTAGAGTTTGCATGTACTAATAATGTGACAAAGTTTGAAGCTTTAATCCTTGGAATTGAAAATGATTTTAATTTAGGTTGTTATCATCTTACTGTCTTTTGGGATTTCAAAATTACACGTAGTTTACGCGTAGTTTGGTCAATCTATCCCATTGAAATTTGGTCTATTACACGTAGTTTGGTCAATCTATCCCATTGAAATTTGACTCTGCGTCAAGGCTGCTAGTTTGTGAGTGGCACAATGTGATTGCTTGAAAATTATGGAATGCTTACAAAGAGAGGTTGTTGTGTCGCGGAAATGGAATGATGTGAAATATAAGTGGATCAAATGAGGTAGTTTATTGCAGGTGTTTATACTTTCAATATGTTCGAGGATATATATTGTGTTTATCATAATATACTTATGTCAAGTATGTTGAATTCTAGTTCATATTTTCATTACTTCGAAGGTGGATAAAGTGTGTTGTTTATATCCTCTAGCTATGTATTATGTTATCAATGATTGGCCAATGATTCAATGAATGTGATAACCCTTTTTCACTACTACATTAGGCCCATTTTTCAACAATTTAATCGACACATGTTTGTCACCACAACGTCACATGTACGACGAAGGATACAACTTGTTTTTTCATCGCGTCAAATCCATCACAATTACAATGATAATGATTTCATCACAAGACACATGAACACATGCATCGTACCATCGACCAATGTAGGTCCCAAATCCAAGTTGTTCTTGTTTCTTGTTCATCGTAAGAGCGACTAACCTACGATGAACGTGCCCCATCAGTTCGCCTCAAATTCATCACGTTTTCACCACTAGTACGTCGACATATCGACTAATGTATATTGTAAGAGAGACTAAATGAAAGTGAACGTGACTCATCAGTTTGGCTCAAATCCATCACATTTTCATCTCTAGTCCATTGGAAGATCGACTAAGATACGACAAGCCATCGACGAATGTGGCCCATCAGTTCATCTTAAATCCATCATGTTTTTGTCTCTAGTTCGTCGGAACATTGACTGAGCTATGAAAAACCATCAACGAATGTGCATCATAAGATCATCAGGATATCGTTGAACGATCGAAACAATACCAATAAAGAAACTGTGTTTCCGATGGTTACTAGGCCAGGAATAAAATTGTGATGCTAGTTGAACCATCGATGAACTAGGTCGTCGATGGTCCGACAAAGGGTTATTATTTAAAAAAAAAA
>ML778760.1:1191197-1201694 GCA_009831015.1 Picea engelmannii
TGTTGGGGAAAAACACCCTACAGACTAGCAAATAGAGTTCAGACTTTGCATGCAGATATGACCGAATAGAAATTACTTTCTACCTTCATCCCTAGATTTAAATCCCCTTTTCTTAGTAAATGCATGGAAAGATCAACCTACCTTGTTCCAGGCATTTGATGTCGATCCTCCGTTGTGCTCGATTACTTGTTCGCAATACTCCTTCCAAAGTTGACTTGCATCCAAGACAAGCAACAACTATGCATGCATACTACTTATATACTAACGGGTTAGAAATCCAAACATATACTAATCAAACTATAAATAGTTCATGAATTGGGACGGTAAAAGCATTCTCTTTATTACTTAGAATGAGTCAACTTACAAAAGTTGAGACCGGCCACTGCTCCTTGAACCTGATCCTGGGCTCCTCTTCTTCTGTCCTCCAACTGCTTTGCTTTGAATCTCCTTTGGCACAAGGAAAGACTAAAGGGTTGGGACAATGGGAATACATAAATGGGCAGAGTTTCTTTGCTATATTTTTTTCTTTTCCAAATGGGACCCCTACCCCTTATTTTATAGGCTAGAAGGAGCTAGGTATTTGGACAAACCCTCGGCCATGCATAGCCAGGAGTTTCAGTTAACTCACCCATAGCTTTTTGTTCCGTCGGAAACTTTCCTTTTTTCATGCTTTTGTCGGTCCATGCGGGCTTTTTTAGGTCAGCCAGTGTGTACACGCGTGCAGTAATGGATTAGGGCGTGTGGGCCTTTATAAAAGAGGATTTTCAAAGAGTTGTTCAGCAGTGCTTTGGCAAAGAAGGGATATGAGTTGGCATGATGCCAGGTAAGCATGTGTGGTGAAATTTAGGGTTATAACAGATGCCCCCTAATGTGTGAGGTCAGAAGAGAATCTGATGGCCGAAATACATTACCAATCTTTACTGATGTGCCAAACGATTGAGCCCAAGGATCAGGAACCGGGAGGTGTCATCTGCAAAATAACAAATGTCTCACCGAGGCGGGCATACCCATGGTCGGGATAAAATAGAACCATGGCTACCAATCAAATACACTATAGATCCATGTCAAATAAATATAAAGAGTAGTCGCGAACAATACACAATAGAGCTACATCTCGAAATCAGAAAGATATACATATAGAGTATCCATCTTCTAGAAGTTGATTTAGCCTGATGGCTGGAGATGAGATCTTCAGAGCTCGAGAAATAACTTCAAAATCTTCAAAACTCGGGTAGGAGTGTAATATGAGTGTACGAACTCACTACCCAGAGGTCTTCGACGGCTCATCGGTCATGGACTTGATAATTTTGATGATCAGATTGAAGGCTTTAGTGATTTCGAACAAGGACTTGATTGGATGTTCAGGATGGATGGGTATGAGGACAAGAGACATATTGCAGAGGGGTCGACTCAGGCTTGGTGAAAAACTTCCCTTGGATAATAGCACGACAAATGATGAGACTCGGGTAGCATGTATGTTAATCATAAGTCTACGAAGCAGGAGGCAACGCAAACTCTCCGTATGTTTGGAAGGATAACCAAACGGTGGAGGACACAACTCTATATAGCGAGAAAATATTCCTAAGGTCGTACTACATCCCATAGTCTGATGAACAAATGGACAGATGTGCTTTATCCAAGGGCGACTCATTATGCTGCCAATAAAGAAACTACTTTTCCCTTCCTCTTTTTGGGGTATATTTGATTTTTTTTGTTCTTTTCAATAATCGTGGAAAAAGAATAAAGGAATATTACGTTACAAAGGAGGAACGAGTGTTGCAAACATACAAGCTCAAGGCACAAGGACAAGACTGATGTTCTAGTAAAATGATACTCAGAAAAAATCCTCCGGGGGCCAAAGGTGTTAAGACGCAGAAGCAAATTGTCACAAGGCTGGCATATAAGGTATGCAAATGCGGTTAATAAAACACACAATGGTAACGTCCTTCGATGTAAGTTTAATGAGCCTAGAGAAGGTAAGCTCGGTGGATTTTCATATTTAGAGAGTCTGAAAAAACATAAAAGGAGACTCCATTGGGGTACCTTTTTCGAAGATAGTCTAGTCAGTTCAAAAAAGGGTAAACTAGAATCAATTAGACGTTGATTCAAAACCATTTTAACGAATGTGACAAGGACAAGATCACTCGGCTATTTTTTCATTTTTAAGGAGTCTGAAAAAAGCTTAACTATGGACTCCATCAGGAATGTTCTTCTGGACCAATTTAATGAGTGTGAAAGAATAAGGTCACTCGACAATCTTTTCAATTTTAGGGAGTCTAAAAAGATCTTAACTATGGACTCCGTGGGGGTTTCTTTTTCGTAAGTTTAGTCCCTCAAGCCCGAAAAAGGGATAAAATTATACCTGAGAGTACTCTTCTAAAGAACGAAAGTTCCATAGAGTATACCTTTGTTCGTACAGTTGATTGTTCGGACTGAAAAAGGGGTAAACTACCGCCGGACAGACGTGACTTCAAATTTCAGTTTAACGAGCATGAAAGTCCACAAGATCGCTCGACTATCTTTTCATGTTTAGAGGGTCTGAAAAGGGCTTAAAAGGAGACCCGTTATTTCTTGGGAGTCATGAGGGTGAGATCAAGAGTGAAGAAGAATCATGCAAATGAGGCTCAAACTCATATTCAGGAAAGAATATAAGGACTCCCGAGCCTACAGTGTGTTAGAGACGGCATGGACACCATAATGCAACCAGGACCTACCTAGGGCATCCATGTTCTAGTAAGCTCTACGGCCAAGTTGCGAAACTTCTAAAGCAGATATGATGGTTCTGTGTCACAACCTGATGGGACCGATCCTATGGCAGAGAAAAAAGACAACGAGACACAAAAGTCGGGGTAGTAACCTAACCTATATGCTCAAGTTGATTATTGGAAAAGATTTCATGGACCGTCAAAATTTTCTCAAAACTAAAAAAAAAGTGTCCCAATACCCGATCAAATCCCTCCCATATAACTCTTGAATCACTCTAAATGGTTTTTGGTATAAAGAAACTGACAAGGGAGGCCAAAAAAAATGACAAAAAGAGGCCAAAAAGTCTATAAATAGAAGTTGGCAGCTCATTATCACCATTGTTGATTTGGAAATTGACTCTGGAGCCAAAAGACCCCCTTTGATCAAAATGGTGATTCCGGGAGCTACAGTGGACGAAACAAACTTCTGCTTGGACCAAGTAAGTACAAACTCCCCTATCTAGCTATTCAATTCTTTAATTTTTCTTTTGATTTCATTTTTTGGGTGGGTGTCGACCTTTAAAAGGTCTGCCCTAGGTCCACGCGGGCTGTCTCTGGACAGGCCGCATGTACACTCGGGCAGAGTAAATCCTGCCCACGTGTACACGTGACTGTCACCTATACAACACACGTGGACCCCCTATTATTGTCAAAAATAACTAAAGAGAAGTCATTGACCCTCCTGAACTTGGTTGTTTTGGCAGGATGTATGTCCACTGGAGGGAAAGGGAGCATGAAGTAATTAGTGAGTTGGTTGTGGGAGATCCGAATGTCATGGCCGCATTGATGCAATGTGGTTTGCTTAAGTTCTTCCTGTGTCCATTTATGCGAGCGCAACTGAGGACACTGAATGCCTTGATTGACTATTGGCACCCTGATGCAGAGGCCTTTATGCTAGAGGGGAAATCATTGGTTCCCACCACCGAGGATATCTATTTTTTGACTGGCCTCTCAAGGAGAGGGGAACCAATCAATTTCAGGACGTTTCCAGTGGGTCCACTTAATATAGCAGACTTGATAGCCCTGCACTGTGAGGCTAGGACTAACCGTTTGAGCTCCCAGGTGCCCATCAGTAAGATCACTAACCTATCGTTGCAGGCGATATTATTGTTGATTGGGCGGATTACAGGTTCAATAGCCTTGAATCAGGCATCTCACACACAGATGAACTATGTTATCCAGTGCTTGAATGCACAGATTTTTTACTGGAGTACCACACTACTTGAGTGTATGAAGAGGCAATTGACAAATTGTCGACAGTGGACACAGAGGAACTTCGGGTTCAGGACGATTTTGTGTTCATTCTTCTTTGAGAGAGTTCCAAGTTTTAGTCCTCGGGAAGTGGTACGAGGACATCAGGCCTCTTTTCCTACTATATGTATATGAGCAGTATTACTGCCGCGACAGGGTGGTGGAAGGACCAATGAGTCCTTCGATGATGACTTTTTTGCATGGTTGTCACGGCAGATCCCTGTGATCGAGGATTACCCATATGCAGGGATAGAATTTTCTAGGGATCCTGAGATACCCATGCCTCCTGGTGAGGAGCGAGGGGAGATGGGTAAGTCTCCACCTTTGTAGTTTGTTTTTGTTGTATATGTAATTTTTATGTCGTTTTTGTTATATATATCATTTTTTTTATATGCCAGAGTATTTGACGGATATACATTTGTTGCATGCAGATGTGGGACCAGTGTGACCTGCCAATTTTGCACGGAATAGGCGTCGTCCTCGACCAGAAGCTACAGCTTCCACCGCCAGGGGACCAGTAGTAGCAGGAAACCTCCCAGCCGGGGAGGCTAAGAGGGTACTTAGACAAGTTGAGTGGAACTTCACTGCACTCACTCGCACAGTCCCGATGGAAGAGATAGAGGACCTACCACCATCCATGCAGCCTCATGTAGTGGGGGCACCTCAGATGTGGGTCCGATTGTTTAGGCATTTAGCCCATGCTGAGACACAACCAGTTGAGCATCGAGATAGACCCAAAGATGAGAGATACCCAATGAAAAGGCGTCACGAAGAAACTCAATAACTGCACTATACTCGGTGACATTATTGTGGTGTCACCTAAGCATATACCTCTGGAAGATAACAACTGGCCCTGTGGTGTAAAGATTACCCAAGCTGCGGACGCAAGCCTCCGAGTGTGCCGACTAGCACCATCTGCATACCCAATGAACACCTCGGAATCACTTGACATCTGCCATATCGACGAAAGATAACGTCAATGACACGTCCATAATACTTAAAAGAAACTAAAAAGTAATAGTACAAAGACTATACATATGTTACAAAACGTTACCCACAATGACTTGCCTATGAGTAATACTTCTTGAGGTAGAGCCCATTTCTAGGCTCTGCCAAAGCATTCCCTTCAAAATCAACCAGATGATAAGCACCCCTTTTTAATACCTCTTTTATGATGAAAGGTCTGAACCACATGGGTTTGAATTTTCCTGCCCCCAGGGGGTCCTTATCTTTGTCATAGACTAGGACAAGGTCGCCTTTAGAGAAAATCTGAGGACGAACAGACCTATCATACTGACACTTGACCTTATGTTTGTGAGCCTTGTTGGCCAAGGCCACATCACGACGCTGCTCAAGGTGTACTAACCGTTCTTCAAGTGGAGAAGTGTCTGGCAATAATTGTACTGCCAATTTTAGAGATGGGATCTAACATTCGATGGGCAAGACTGCCTCCAGCCCGTAATCGAGTTGAAAAGGTGAGAAACCGGTTGCAGTATTAACAGATGTTCGGTAAGCCCATAATGCCAAGTATAACATCAAATGCCAATTTGACTTGGCTGAGTTGATAGTTCATTGTAGAATAGTCTTAAGAGTTTTGTTTACAGCTTCTACCAACCCATTGGCTTGGGGGTAGTAGGGTGATGAATGCTCTTGTTGTAACCCAAGCTTGGATGTTAACTCATTCATCATTTGGTTCTGAAAGTGACTGCCATGGTCAGTAACAATCTCTCTCGGGACGCCAAACCTTACTATGATCTAGTTGAATAAAAAGAGAGCTGCAGTCTCTCCATCATCTTTAAACGTTGGCATAACTTCGACCCACTTAGTGAAGTAGTCTACAGCTACGATGATATAGTGGTGCCCCCTTGCTGACACATGGGAGTGGGATATGCCCTCATCTTCCGAGAGAAGATTTGGCATGGATGGCACTTCTTGACCGATTCTATACAATCTTTGATAAGTGACGGCCGGAAGTAACCTACTCGTAGAATCTTTTGGGCTGTCGCCAACCCAGATAGATGACCGCCACAAGCTATGGTATGGAAATCGTTGAGCACGATGACTGCCTCATCATGTGTGAGACATCGACGTAAGATGCAGTCTACACCTCTCTGATACAATGTATCATTGAGTATCAGATAATTCTTAGCCTGATGGCGTATACGCCGACGCTCATCACGAGAAGCAGAAGTGGGGCACTTAAAAGTATGGAGATAGATAAGTATATCTTCGTACCAGGGATCTGAAGATGTGATCAAAAACATATCTCCCCGGATAGGAGATTCTTCAGGCACAACGTCACCTAACTCAACCGGAAGTTCTGAAATAAGCTCTGCGAAGACCAATGACTTTTTGGACTTTGCTGAAACGAAGTCTAAGTCAAACTCCTGGAGGATGACTATCCATCTACTGATTTTTCTTCCTATTACCTGTCGTGTCAACATGTACTGGAATGGATTCACGACAGCAATGACGGTGGTCTTGCGAAACAAAACATAATGACGGAACCGTTGAACAACATGAACTGCTGCCCACGCAAGTTTTTCGATATGTGAATAATTGAGTTCCGGTCCTACGAGGCCTCGGCTCAGGTAATAGATGACGTATTCTGAGAAAAAATCATCTTCTTGAACTAAAACCATGCCAATGGTTGACTCTGCGGCAACCAGATATAATAAGAAATCCTTGTTATAGTTAGGTGGCCGTAGCAAAAGGGTCGTTGTGAGGGCATGTTTTAATGCGTCGAAAGAGCACTGAGTGGCATCATCCCAGTAAAAAGGAACGTCTTTCTTTAGTAAGCGCATAAATCCCTTGGTGATTTCGGCATAGTTGGAGATGAAGTGTCGTAAAAAGTTCGCCTTGCCTTGTAGACTCTGAAGTTGAAGAATTGTGCGTGGAGGGGGCAACTGGATTATTACCTCCACCTTGAGAGGATCGACCATGATCCATGTTGTTGATACGATGAAACCTAACAAACGTCCTGATGTTACGTAGAAGCTACACTTGTTTGGATTCAAGCGATTCCTAAAGTAGCGACAGCATTTGAAGACTAGTCTAAGGTGTGTGGGATGATCTGTTCTCTTGCAAGATCGTGATGTTAAATCATCTAGATAGGCCTCGACTATATGCTTGAGATCATGAAAAGCAAAAGACATGGCCCGCTGGAAGGTAGCACCAGCATTTTTAAGACCAAAAGGAATTTTACGATACACGAATGTACCCCAAGGACAAATGAATGTCGTTTTGTGTTGGTCTTCGGGTTTGATTTGGATTTGATTATATCCCGAAAAAACTTCCATGAAAGAAAAGGCTTTGCAACCAGCACATTCATCAATGATCTAGTCGATGAATGGTGTTGGAAAATTATCTTTTGGACATGCCTTGTTCAAATCATGGAAGTCGGTACATACACGAATCGTGCCTTGTTTTTTATTGACCGACACAGGATTTGACACCCATTGAGTCAAATGGATAGGATAGATAAAACCTACCTTTAGCAATTTCTCAACCTCAATCTTGATGGTTGTTGCTTTCTTGGGATTAATTGGACGAAGCTTCTATCTAACAGGCTTGGCATCAGGATAAGTTGTGATTTCATGTTCAACTATTTTTGGATCAATACCTAGCATTTCCTCATAATACCAGGCAAAAACGTCACAGAATTATTTGAAAAGATCCGTGTAGATTTGAATCTCTTCAGGGGAGCAATCCGCTCCGACGAAGACGTTCTCCACGACGCCAGGGTTTTAGGAGATGTTGATTGGTATAGTTTCAGCGATAGTTGCCATATTGCCCTCAGCATAAATTTCATGTGTAGCTAAGAGATTAATAGGACACGACTGATCTCCCGTCATGGTCACGGTGAATTATCTTGCTTCGATTCGGCTTAACTCTAGGAGAAAATATGATCTGTGATGAAGATCTTCCCAAGGTTTGTCCGGACTAGTCATTGCTTCGATTACTGCTTCATCAGAAGGCAAGACTAAGTCTAACGAATCGATGTTAGCGAGAGAACCCTGAGCCCAAATAGGCTCTAGAAGTGGATCTAACTCTTGTGCAGGAGTCGGATCAGTGCTAGCTGAAGCTTGTTGGACTAAAGAGTACGCTACTTCAATGGTAGAAAAGGGCATGGACATGCCTGGGTGCCTTGTCTCATCCATCATGGCCGATGGGGAAGGAAGAATCCATGGATCCTTGAAGTAAGTCGTGCGGAACGACGAAACTTGAAAAATCTCAACCTTATGGTGATTAGATATAAATTTGATATCGTCGTGAGGAGGTGGGTAATCAAAGGTACCCATCAAGGATGGGAACAAACCAACTCCTACGTTGATGACACCTAGTTGAGGATTATCAATCATCGAGACCGTGGATGCCCCCAAAGATGGGTCAGGTCTGGAGAAATACAATTGATCGATGGTCACTATCCGACCCTCGTGTGGAAACAACAAGACCCAGAAAACTGTAGCAACCACAACTTGCATAGCATAAGTCCAACTATGTCCTAACAAGAGGTTATAGTTTAGGGGAGCATCGACTACCTCTACTTTGACACACACAGTCTTCCCTCCTAACTGCATGGGGAAAGAAGGAACGATGCCATGTGGTCGGAATGAATGACCGTCGAAAGCAATGACGAGAGTAGGTGATGGAGACAAAACGGGCTGGCCAATGACCTTCCAACATTCCAACGACATAACGCATGTCGAGGCACCCTCATCGACCACTGTGCAAAAGATATTCCGAGTAAAAGTTTTTGTGGGATAAGCCACTACTATCTAAAACGCTACGTGGTAAGGCAGACGAGGTTTTAAGTCAGTTGTATCTAACATGATGGTACCCAGATTACAAGTCTCAGTAGAGCCCAAAGTGGTTGACAAGGATTTCCTCTGAGCAAGGCAGCTTTGGAGGACCTCCAAAGCAGACATCGCACAAGGGGTTTGTGATAAATCTTCCACCACAGAGTAGTTCTGGGCGAACCTTGCGTTTGGGTTATGAGAAGATTTTTTAAATGCACCTTTTGGAATGTGTGTCATTGTTTCTCCCAACATCTTCTCAATCTGCAGAGGAAGAGATGGGAGATCAACTTCTTTACCCTTCTTAGAAGCGCTTGGTTTACTATAATCGTGCGCTCTAGTTGATATGAAAGAATCACCCCTAACCATATATACGTTCGCAGAGGCGGGGTTGTTCGGAGGAGGGAAGGTTTCTTGGCTACCCCCTTCCGTGCTTGCAGAGGCTTGAGTTAGATTTTGCCCATGTTGAAATGGATTAGTCAACATTGCATGTTGTTGCTGTGTGACAAAATTTTGGGCCTCTGCAAGTCGAGGACATAGATGGGTTGGGTGGTCTTCCACGCACAAGTTGCATGGATACCTCACCTTCCATTTTTCAGTGTTGTCCCCACCAGCATTATCGTTGGGTTTTTTATCCCCCTTACCCTTCTTTCGTTGTTTTTTCTTCCCTTCAGGCTGTTGAGTGGCCTTTGGGTTAGTCGACTGCACAGTGTGTACTTCTGACGTTTTGGTAGGGGGAGCAGCCAAAGCAGTAGTTTGGTATGCCGTTGTGTGTTGTATGGATAATTGCTGCAACTGCTTTGAAAATTGCTCAGCAGGCTTGGTTTGTGTTGAACTGACAATACCATCGGCATGTGGTCCAACTCTCTGTCTAGTTTTATCCAGTATTGAACGTGGCGCATCTGGAAAGATGTTGTATAATAAACCGGACTGAGAATAGATGAGCTCGAATTGTTGAGCTCTCATGATGGCGTCTTCTTCAGAGAAAACTCCTGATGTCGCAACGCCTTTGGATAACTGTGGGAACAAACACTTAAGGAACCACTCAAGCAGGAACGCTGGTGGGATTGGTACCTTGATTAAACTCTTCCGACGTCTCCATTCTCGAATGTGATCAGAGATATGGTCTGCTGTTGTCTGTTCGAAATTAGCCAGCATCATATCTCACAGGTAACTGGAAATGGTTAAGGAAAGCCATCGTCAGTTCGTCAAAAGAAGAGTATCTTGAGCGATCGAGCTCAATGTACCATTTTGTGGCACTCCTAATGAGAGTACGTTGAAACAATCGCAACTGTATGGAGTCATCTTTTAATGAGTTAGATGAGCACCAAAGATGAAAGGTAGTCACATGATCTCCTGGATCTTCATTAGGCTTGGCTTCAAACTTTGGAATGTCCGAAGGAAACTTCCTCGGCATAGGAGGCCAACGCGGATCGTGACAAATAGGGTTGTTCAACAATCTTGTCAAATCTGGCAAGTGTAAAGTCACCAGGAATGGTAGTTTGGGTTGTTGCTGATAACCAGGGAAAAAGGGACCTGGATTTTGACTGGCACTAGGTTGCTAGGAAAAGTTTGGTTGCTGGCCCGGATTCTGGTAAAAACCATGGCCCTGGCCAGTGTAAGGATTTTGCATATGTGGAGACATCATCGGCTGATTTCCCAAATAGGACATAGATTGTTGGGCATGCATTGTATTCGAAGGACTT
>ML778760.1:1211768-1227980 GCA_009831015.1 Picea engelmannii
TCCTCCTGGCCGTGCGATGAGGCTCGCGCCCTTCTGCCCTCTCCTCATCTTCCGACATCTGTCGCTTCCCCCTCTCTTGGTCCACATGGTCCCTTTCCCAATCCATTCATCGCCTGCCATGTGTCCCATCTCTTTCCACGACAACCTCCTACCACAAGTGCACCCATTAGGCCTTGTCCTGCTCCTTCCACTTATCATCTTCCGCCACATGTCTCCCCCCGCCACCTCTCTCACACCTCATCGCTCCTTACTTCACCCCTGCGGTTGTGACCCTATCACTCCGTTTCCGAGCCCCGCCTTCTTCGCTGGCCTCCATATCCATCTTTCAAGCCATTCAGTTAGTCCAGGTGGCAGCGCGAGGAGTGTTCCACATCCCAAAGTGTTGAGTTGGCCGAGCCGTTCTCAATCCCAACGAAGCAATTATTGAAGCGGTTGGTGGTGGTTAGACATCGCCTCCACCATAATGGGAGAGCACGGCAATGAATTAAAGGCACGTCGATTCACCGTTGGAACTGTCAAAGAGTTAGATTGCGCCTGACATAAGTTGCACAATCTTTCAGAGGTTGACTGTCAGAAGCCATGCAGACGCAAAGCTTTCAATGCAATGTCTCGGTTCCGCTGTTGTTGTTGTTCTGAGTATATGAAGGCGTTTTCGCCATTTTTGTATCTATCGATGGTAGAGCTAAGCTCCCAAATGTAAAGTTTTAACGACCATTCTGGTTTCCTAGCCATGTATTTTTGTTTGATACTTCTTGGTTTATGACAAACAATTCTCCTTTTCATCTATGTTTCATCTCATGCTAGTGAGTTCACAGTCGAAGGATTCACGTGGATTATTGCAATTTTGTTATGATAAAGGATTTGTTGTGACATTATTGTATTCTCTGGTTTTCTATGTTTGAATGTAAGAGGATCTTGCGTCCGAATGCTTTCTTCTCCAGTCTGTTAGAAGCTTGATGCCTATAATAGACCCTTGCACCCTTCTTATGAGGTCTTCCATCTACTCACCCTTATTGCAACCCATTGTTTGAAGTTTATCAAGACCTCACTCGTCCATGCATGCCTGGCCTAGTTTCTGAGTTGAGACGACTGTTCTGAGTTTGCTTCCATTTGATCACCCCTTTCAAACAAACTGTGACATTAAACTGATGGGTGTCCGGCTCTGCTCCTGCAAGCAATCCAGGAGTGACTTCTGACGCTAACACTCTCCAACCTAATCCAAGGCCCTAGTCCTGAACTAGTTTGTGAACCCTATAAACATAAAAGTCTAGTATATTTTAAATTTAGCGTTACTTTTATGGATTTGTCTTACGTCAAGGGGTATGAGGGTGAAATTTATGATGTGTAAAAGATGAAAGAAAAAAATGAATGAAAAAGCTGGAAACAAAACTTTTACTGAATGCAAAATTTCAACAACTTTTCAAAAGAAATATTTTTACTTTTTCTAAGATTTTGGACAGCAAACTCAAAGGAATTTCACTCAACTACGAGCTACTTATTATATAAGTGAACTACAAAAACTTATGAAATAAAAGACTTTTCCCTAGCCTAACAATGCAGAAACACATTGTTCAACCAAACAAGAAAATGAAAAGATTTATTTATTTATTTATTTAAATGCTAGTAAAGCAAGAAAGGAAAAATACTGACTAGCAAAAACCAAGAAAAACAATTATGGCCTAATCGCAGATCGCAGAGAATCAGGTCAAAAAATCACACACTAGCAATTCCTTTTTAAAAACAATGACTCTCACACTTGTCTAAAAACCTTTAAAAATCTTTTATTTTTAACTGAGAAAAAGTGGGCTAAGGGTAAGATTAATCCTAAGCTACTCACACAGAGATTCAAACACCTGAGAGGAAAAATTCTTATCAAGGGAAAGGATGACTGCCTTACCCTCAACAAAAAGTATCCTACACAAGCACGTGACTGTTACTCAAACAACACGTGTGTGAACGTGCGTTGGATAGAGATAGAGTGCGTGTACACGTGGGCTGACCTTGTATAGGCTGCGTGTATTCCTAAATTTTGAGAAAAAATGAAAACAGACAGACCAAACCAGGAAGAGACCACTGATATTGATAACCAGTATCTCTTGAAGGCTTGGACACTCTTTCTAACAGAAAAACAACTAATCTAAGGGAAAAATGATAAAGAAAAAACAATCTGAGATAGGACTGCTAACAAACAAGACTCAGACAGATTTCTAGAAAACCCCCTGAGAATGTGTGATTCTGACAGGGAAGAGGATGACTGCCTCTGAGGTTCTCTGAACTCTACATGCTACTGCTACCTCTACATCTAGCGTTCACATGCGGGCTGAAAGAGGATAGGGCATGGGTACACGCGTGCAGACCTTGTGCAGGCCGCGTGCACCTTTGTAGGTCCCGAAAAATACAGTCAAACAAAAGATAGGGAAAGATGGTATGGAAAACCAGACTCCCTGCTAGCTCAGACCTTACAAAAACTAAAAAGAAAAGACAGGCAAGAAAAACTAGTCTTTAAAACTACCCAAAAACTAAATAAAATTCCAGGAACCCTAGAGAGTCTCCCTAGTATGGTCACCAATTCTATTGTTGGGGAAAAACACCCTACGGACTAGCAAATAGAGTTCAGACTTTGCATGCAGATATGACCGAATAGAAATTACTTTATACCTTCATCCCTAGATTTGAATCCCCTTTTCTTAGTAAATGCATGGAAAGATCAACCTACCTCGTTCCCGGCGTTTGATGTCGATCCTCCATTGTGCTCGATTACTTGTTCGCAATACTCCTTCCAAAGCTGACCTGCATCCAAGACAAGCAACAACTATGCATGCATACTACTTATATACTAACGAGTTAGAAATCCAAACATATATTGATCAAACTATAAACAGTTCATGAATTGGGACGAGAAAAGCATTCTCTTTATTACTTAGAATGAGTCAACTTACAAAATTTGAGACCGGCCACCACTCCTTGAACCTGATCCTGGGCTCCTCTTCTTCTATCCTTCAACTGCTTTGCTTTGAATCTCCTTTGGCACAAGGAAAGACTAAAGGGTTGGGACAATGGGAATACGTAAATGGGCAGAGTTTCTTTGCTATATTTTTTTTCTTTCCAAATGGGACCCCTACCCCTTCTTTTATAGGCTAGAAGGAGCTAGGTATTTGGACGAACCCTTGGCCATGCATAGCTAGGAGTTTCAGTTAACTCACCCATAGCTTTTTGTTCCATCGACAACTTTCCTTTTTTCATGCTTTTGTTGGTCCACGCGGGCTGTTTTGGGTCAGCCAGTGTGTACACACGTGTAGTAATGGATTAGGGTGCGTGGGCCTTTATAAAAGAGGACTTTCAAAGAGTTATTCAGCAGTGCTTTGGCAAAGAAGGGATATGAGTTGGCCCGATGCCAGGTAAGCATGTGTGGTGCAATTTAGGGTTATAACAACAAGGGATATCATACACCCACTAGTTCTCAGCCACTAGGGGCACATCCATAGGGATGTCCATATATCTGGCTCACTGCATTACACAGAAGAACCACTCTCACTAGTGCTCAACCACTAGGATCACATTCACATGTGCTTGTCCACAGGCACGTCCACTCAATGGATCTTCTTTCTCGCTGCATTACACATGAGAGTCATCTGGATTTCATCATCAACTCTCTTCTCAGAGGAGGCTAATACATCATATTCATCTCTCTCTCATGAAAATGCACCTAGCTCTTTGGGAATTCACACGTTCACCTTGTGCTCAGCCATAGGCATGTCCAACTCTACAGATCTCCTTTCTCACTATGTTACATAGGAGAATCATCTGGAGTTATTCTCAACTCTCTATAAGGAGGAGACCATCTCTATGTTCCATCTCTGTCTCAGATAGGAACCACATGCCCATCTCAGGGGATCTCTCTCAGGTTGACTCAATCAGTCTGTGTCCTGGAGAATGTATCACGCAATTCTAATCATCAACACTCCCTCTCAGCTAGGGAGGAATTCTTCATCATGCCAAGTCTCACACAAATGTATTTTTAACTTTTTCTTAGTTGTACTTATCAACACTCCCTCTCAACTAGGGAGGTGTCCTTCACCAAGCTAATTTGGTGAATATGTCTGCAATCTTCTCATGTGTAGGAAGGTACTACATGTGTACTATTTTCCTCTGCATAATGTCTCTTATATAATGATATTTTATCTCAACATGTTTCGATCTATCATGAAACACTGTGTTCTCAAAGAGATTTACACACAACTTTGGTTATTATCATAGAATCCATCTCATTATCAAGTAAATTTGTCATAAGCTTATGGAGTCACACTGCTTCACACACTCAATGATACATACTCTGCTTCTGTGGTTTTCAAGGCCACAGAGCTTTGTTTCCTGTTGCACCAGAAAACCATGGAAAAATTCATGGTAAAAAAACAATTGGATGTTCTCTTCCAGTCCACTGTACTCTCTGCTCAATCTGTATTGGCATATCCTGCAAACTCACGTTCACACTGGAGGCATATCTCAGGCCATATCCAATTGTGCCTCATATATATCTCAATACATGTTTTGTTGTTGTCTAGTGAGTCTGTCTCGGTTGGCTCATGGAATGACTAAGTACATTCACTGCATAGCATGAATCAAGTCCAGTGTTAACCAGATACATCAATGATCCAATCAGCTGTGGATCAGTCTCGTCTGAATCATCATCAATATTTTTCTTCAAATCCATCACCATGGATTTTCATTTTGTCATATTGAACTTCTTTAATATTCCCACTGTATATTTTCCTTGACTCAAGAAAAATCTCATCGGTCCTCTGTCATACTTCTTGTCCCAAGAAGTAGTGCATCATACTCATATCCTTCATCTCGAAATCAAAATTCAAAGCTTACTTGTATCCAACAACAAGGCTTTCTGAATAATTCATCAAAATCAGGATCTCATTACCAACACTGTAATAATATAGGTTTGGATCAACAACACTCTTGCTGAAAACCCAAACTCATCAAGGATCTATCCATCTGATATAGTTTCCAACTCATGGATGGTTGTACGGATGGAAGTGTATCGGGCTTACTGGATCAAGTGTTTCATCATAGACAACTCCCTATGTTTGTGAGAATCCTCTGGCTATATATCTTGCTTTTTATTTCTCGACACTTCCATCAACTACATGCTTGATCTTATAGATCCACTTGGAAGTCACCACAAACTTCCCTTCTGGTCCCTAAACAATATCTTATACATCATTCTTTAAGATATACTCATATTCTTCTGTTATGGCATCTTTCCATACATGTTCTCTTGTTGCTTCTCCAAGACAATGAGGCTCAGAATCAATGAAGTGGCTCATGATTGAAGGATAGCTCGAAAATCTCTTTTGCTTTCTCGGGATGTACCTTGATAGGCTTGTATGTTTCTCTACCTCTTGCAGAGTGATCCTATGTAGGCCCTTTATGCCCTACTACAATATCTTTGAACATATCAACTGGAGCAACTGGATCAGATGGAATAATGTTTCTCTCCCTCTAAACTATTGAAGGGGGAGAAGGTATTGTCTCACTATCAATCTCCATCTGAGATTCTCTAGATATTTGAAAGGATATCTCTTCTTCAAGGACAACATATATGCTTGTCTCAATCTGTCTTTGACCAGGGATGTCGATCTGGAATGTCTTTGAAGATTCACTTTTATCCCATAAACATATATTTTCTTCCTGAAGGGTCTAGCTTGGACTTCTTCTCTTTGGGTACATGAAAATACACTGGGCACCCAAATATCCTAAAGTGTTCAATCTCAGGGTTCACTTCGGTGAAGGATTCTTTGGGAGTTATGTTTTTCAAAGTCTGGTGAAGGTTCTTGTTCTGAACATATAGTGTGTCATGCATGCTTCTGCCCATAGAATCATAGAAATATTTTGATCATGCATTATTGCATTGGTTGCCTCAATGGTGGTTCTATTCTTCCTCTTTCGCAAATAGTTTTGTCTCCCTCTGAGTCAAGTGACTCCCTCTGAAGGATAAACATGTTCTTGTGTTGTTAACCTATCTGGAACAAGAAAACAAGAGGAACCAAAACAAGAATATCTCCTAAAGGAGAATAATGAGTACATCTCTATAATCAAAACAATTTAAGGATTGTTGTCACAGCTATAACACCTACTTGTAATGTAGAAAACTTCAGAAATATAGGTTTAGAGGAATGACAATTACAACAATCAAACATGGAGTCTTCACTTCCAGTGTGTTGTTCCTATGAATGCACTGAGATCCCTCTGGATCCATGACTTCAACGAAGGATCCTTCCTCCTCCAATTTCCCTCATGACAATGATACATATAATATATATACAAGTGCATACCTGAGGGTGTTGATATGATTTCTCCAATGGCACCCGACTGATCTTTGTCCTCTTGACATCTTCATGAAGAGGGTAGTCATAGTGTCACCTTTTTGTATCACCCATAATAATCCTTCCTCTGAAGTCTTGTCTTCGGGAACTTGAAGTTGCTTGATCCATCAAGCTTATCTTCCATCATAGTTATGTTCATCATAATTTTAGATTCTTCACAAACCCTTGTCAACTGGGCTAGAAAACCTAACGGCTAGGATAGGCTAGCACTTTTAGGTTTTTTTGGACTTATGACTGCCAACAATAAGCCTTTGAAATATAGGATAACACTGGTGATCTGAAGAGCTCCTTCAATGAGTTGCAAAAACCCTAATTTTGAATTTCTGCAGAAATTAGCGAAACCCTAGGGCCAAATTTCAAAATGCTCAGAATTTCACTATGAGAGTCTCTGGAGGTGTGCTGGAAGAGACTGTACTCTCCTATGCCAAAATTAGCCCCAACATTCAAGTATTAAGGGATGAAACATCTCATAAAGGAGGGTCATACAGATTTTCTGGAAACCCTAGGAGGGTCGTACAGTTCTGCAGAAAAGAGAGGAGACTGGTAGATGATTGTGCAATCGGTTATTCAAGACCTATGCTTTGATACCACATTGATTTTTTTAATAATATAGGCTTAAGCATGAAGTTCATTTCATTTTATCATTTTACTTAAACTATAATCAATTATGTTGCAGCAACCAAGATCACAAGAAGAAACACCATGCACAAGTACACAAGAAGTATCCTGGGAAACCCTTCTCAACAAGGGAAGAAAACCCAGCCAAATCCTTTGCTATATTCTTCAAGAGAAAGAGCTTCACCACCAAGAAAACCTAGCACACAAGAGTGAGCTTGCAAACCCTAGAAGACTAGTTCCCAAGAGAGGTGCGTACTTATCCCAAGAAGATGTACTTGTTGAAATTTTCAAACTCACACAAAAGATATGATTCCTCAATGGGGAATTTACCTTTACTTATATTAGACTTGATCTCTCAACAAACGTTTCTATTGGAACAACAAGGCCGACCTCTCTATCTCATAATATAATTAATATTAACCAGATTAATTATCTTTTACATTAATTATCAATCACATTAAGGTGGGGCCGACCTATACCCTTTACATTACAATTAGGATTACAGACAGGTTTGACTCTTGAACAATATAGCAAGGGATCTGATACAACCACTAGTGCTCAGCCACTAGGGGCACATCCATAGGGATATCCATATCTCTGGATCATTGCATTACACAGAAGAACCACTCTCACTAGTGCTCATCCACTAGGATCACGTTCACCTGTGCTCGTCCACAGGCACATCCACTCAACAGATCTTCTTTCCCACTGCATTACACATGAGATTCATCTCGAGTTCATCATCAAATCATCTTCATCTCTGTCTCATGGCGATGCACCCAACTCTTTGGGAATTCACACGTTCACCTTGTGCTCAGCCATGGGCATGTCCAACTCTGTAGATCTCCTTTCTCATTGTGTTACACAGGAGAGTCATCTGGAGTTCTTCTCAAATCTATGTAAGGAGGAGGCCATCTCTATGTTCCAGCTTTGTCTCAGATAGGAACCACATTCCCATCTCAGGGGCTCTCTCTCAGGTTGAATCAATCAGTTTGTGTCCTGGAGAATGTCTCACACAGTTGTAATCATCAATATTACCCACCTCTTTTGGAAAATATTCAACCTTACTGAATACCTCCACCTAGTGAGTGGTCAAGGATACTTCAATTTTTACAAACTTGTATTATTCCTCCAAAAACTTTGTCTAAAAAGAAGCAATACAACTCCATGTTTTTTCGGCTATAGTTCTGTTTTTCAAGTTGACATAATCAACAATCCATTTTATCATCTTAGGACAAGGAAATATAGCTAGTCTAGCTTTTACATTGTGAAGTTGTGACCTTTGAATGTTCTCATATGCATATAGGTCCAGATATTCCTCATCTCCTTGTAATCTAAATGGTAGAGGATATGCTTTGTCTTTGAAAACCTAGTGTGTCTCCTCCCATTAAAGATTCTACTTCAATTCTATGTAATTGGAGGTGCCAAATAAGTTCATCATGTTAGTGTCTTTATGCTCTCCCACCAAAGAAGCTTCTTCTACTATGGCCTCTTTTTTCTTATTTTGGATAGATTCCTTTTTGGGAGACATGTTATATGCACATGGTCAATATGAGTAATCCAAAAATAAAAAACCGTCAAACATTCAATCATCAACAATTATAAGAAATCAAATGATAGTTATTCATGTTCCAAGTCTTGCATGTTGTGGTAGGGTGGATTGTTATGATTTGTAAAGTACCTACTATAAAAGCAAGAACATTATTCACCTTTGTTGTTTTCAAGAGGTTGTAGACACGAGTTGCACCAACTCCAAAAAACACTTCAACAAACTCAGACCCAACCATTTGGTAGAATGGTACACCAAATTCTCCATCTATTTCATTTGCCACCAAAGTATGTACAAGTAAAAATTACAAAATAATAAGCTCTCTTTGTTTACAACGAGTGTTAGCCCTAAAATTTAACCCATCATTTTTTTTGAATTTTCACCAATTTTGTGCAAACTCCGCCAAGCTTCATGTCTTTTCAATATCTTTAATTTGGTGAAGTTCTTGACTTTTGGTAGTAAAATAAGTAGATTTGCAAAGGCAATCACTACTAGAAGTTTCATGTTCCGGTAGTGACCTCCATACACGAAAATTCAAATGTGCTACCAGAAGTTATGTATGTTGTTGTTTTAGAGGATAAATTTCGGCATGATTTTTGACCAAATGAGGAGGATTTTCAAAAATCTAAAACATGGGTTTTTTCCAAAATGGGCCCGATTAGGTTATCAAGGAAAGGTTTCTTGAAATAAGGAACATTTTGGGATCTTTGGGTGGATCTTTGAAACATATTGTTTCTAAATTTCACAGATTTCAGGAATTCACTCCAACAGTTCTAGACTAGAAGGAAGAAGATAGAGAAGCTCCAGATCTCTTGCCCCAAATCAAAGATTCCATTTATTTTTGGTTTATTGATAGATTTTATTCCCTAAAGCCGATAACAATCAAGATATTGTAAATGGTTATAAATTCTAGGATTTTGAATGTAGATGAGTGTAAGGGGAGATCTTCCTTTGGGAAGAGGTAGGTTAGATTAGACTTTCTGGGAAGTTGTGTTATAAATTTTATTCCCAATGGGAAATTCCTCCTGTAGGATTTGATTTCCAAATATTTTTGTGGGTTATGTTATAAGATTGTTACTCTCTTGGTGTTTTACATCCATTATCTTCTTGTTTGAATAGAACTTATGCCCTACAAAGTTCTTGTGCATTAAATCCTTACTGTACTTGCTCTGATTTGTGGAGTTTATTCAAATATATAGTATTCGTTAATGGAAAAAAAAATGCCCATGAAGATTTGATCATATGGATTATGCAGATCTAATCTTCTAGTGATGCCTATGTCTTCCATAATTGTTTTCCCTATTCTTCTACCTATCCATGCTATTATCTAAACTTGTTTGATAACTAATTCACCTAGATTTGATCCATGAAATATTATAGGAGACTCCATGCCCAATGGCCTTGATCACTGATCTGATGTTAATTCTCGTTTTCTACCTAGTTTCTTCTTAACCCTATCTACCCAGCCTGCCTGATCCACCAACACACAAAAACATTATCAGCTTTATTCAAGATGTGCTTGGCATGTTATTTTTGCAGTCTGGAACATCTCAAGCGCTAACAAGAAGTAAAACATAACTATCAATATAGAGATGTGCAACATATTACATGATTTTTCTTATCCAGAAATACATAGACACACTTATACCTTTCCACATCTAGGTAGACCTTTTAGGAGCACCCCAATGTGGAGCTTTTGTCCCCATTTTATTGTACAATTTTGGATTCCTCAAATATCTCACCAATTGATAAAAACAATTCAAGTTGAAAAGAAAAATCACCATTTGATAGGCATTATCACATTGTGACTCATTCATATAAAAAAAAGTTATTTTTATGGGTTAAAGTACTTAGTGAAGAGAACAAAAATTGATGTCACCTACATGTCACCCCAGAACGTACATAAAGTTAAAATGATTCAACCAGAAATAAAAAATATGCAAATAAATCCATATATGACCAAACGTAATTGCTGGGAAAGGTAAAAACCATTCTTTAAAAAATTTAAAATGAAACCTAGAGTGTACATAAAAGTTAAAACAATTCAACGAGAAAGAAAAATATGCAAATAAAATCCATATATGAACAAAAGTAATTATCAAGAAAGGTTAGAAACCATTCTTTGAAAAAATTAAAATGGAATTAAATACAATATATGTATAATCATGAAAATTATTTCCCATATATGTATAGGAGTGTGTGAAAATTATGGTCGTATAAAACTAGTTGAAACAAAGGTAGTGTTGATTACTTAAATGTCAAAGTTATTGATCTGCAATGCAACCCCGTCATTGTAATTGCAAGCACTAAATGCCTACAAGACCCGATTGTTCAAACAAGATCACTAAAAGGACTTAAAAGATGTAAGATGCATTCTCTTGTAACATTACCTCCAACTATTGTAGTAATTTTTAGAGTCCAACACGATAAATTTTGTAAAACCATTTCCAATGAGACAGGGATATATTGCTCCTTTTTAAATATAAAATATGTGACATTTTTTATGGAAAAAAATGGACAATAGCAACGATGGGAATCATTGTATGAACCATTCTTAAATTCCTTAGTGTGGCTCCTATGCGTGGATCTATATTTAGAGAATGGTCGTAAGATAAAGAATCTGGTGGTGCTTGGTTTGCTGAGGTTTGTAAAGGTGTTGTCAAGTGTGCTGGAGGGATTATTTTTTTGCAAGGTGACGATAGAGGAGTGTGGGTACAAAGGGAATGAAGGAAAATGGGTAGTGGATAAATAGAGGAGTTTATATGGTGCATAGGGTAGGCTAAAGAAGAAGGTAGAACATGAGCTAGGTTTAGGGTTTATGAATGGGTAGCAAGGTGCTAAGGTATCTTAGTGATAGGAATAGAAAGTACATTTATAGAGGGGGATTCCATTGGTAAGTTAAGGAGAGAGTCTAAGGTGGATCTTGATGCAATGGTGCGTTGGGTGGGATAACGTATAAAAATAATAATTTATGCATGCTTATTGGTTGAAAAACAACTCAATTTGAGAGAGGGACATTGATAGAGGTTAGTTCATAGGTTTTACCATCTTCAAAAAATTTATAGGCTTTATAGAAAACATGGTATAATGATTGTGTTGGAATTGGTATGAGATTCCTAATAGAATATCAAAATAGTATAATGGAGAGATGTCATATTCAATGATATCTTTGAAGGGGCTAGTGGAAAAAGTTATTGTGCAATGTTTATTAACAACATGTGAGGGTCATTTTGTTATCCCCAACTAAGATGATATAGAGAGGGATGGGTTGTGGTAGGTAGTTGCAATCATCTCATAAGGTTATGGGAAATGGTTTGTTTTTTTAATATTGTTGTTGTCAAGGATGATTGTGGTTAACTGATTTTTAACCTAGCAGTTATGAGTAAAAAGAAGAATCGGAGATTTGGTAATATTGTCTTTCATCATTAAGAGTAAAGAATGATATACAATGGTAGGATTGAGGAGATGGATAAATTCGAGTTTCAGTTGAGGGGTAGGGAATGGTGGGGCCTTTGCATAGTCTAGGGTTAGTTGTTTAATGTACAATTCTTTGGATGTGGCATGATGTTTTAATGCACAACAATCTGCAACAAAATGTGATTATATTTTATGGAAGTGACACCATTTATTTAGGTGAGAGGAGGAAGGGCCGACGAAATTAGTGTTTGGATGGTGAGCCAATTGAGGTACAAAAGTAGTATTAGGGTTGTGAGGTTGAGGGTTAGGTTTATGGTTACAAGAGAGAGGAAAACAAGGGTGTCTATCAATCTCACATTCAATTGTTAGGGCATACATTAAAGCTTGATCAAGGGTGTTTCTCTTAAATAATGTGGCTTCATAGAAAAACTAAACTCGCAAATAAAATTAAATTTGAGAATAAGTTTTTCAGAATTGGTTTTTGAATCTATTGAATCCGAAGTTTTTGAAGACTTCAATATTCTATTGGATGATTTGGTTGGGAACTTGATGAAGCTATAAACACCTACACATCACATTGGATAAATATCTTGGAGGATAGAAACATTGTCACATTGCTTCGCAAAAGGTGTTCCAAGTAGTAATGCACTTGCAACAGATTTGGAAGAATCCTCATCATTAAGTTTATTGTAACTAACTAATGCATGAAATAAATACTACACAATGTAACTAACTAATTTAATTAATAATGTAACTAACTAATGACGTAAGAGAATTAAATGATTTGTACCTTTTCAGGAATGCGTTGTGGATCATGGAGGTGACCACCCTTCAAAATTGCATTTGTCAAAGACAAGAATATGTTAAATGTCTGAATAATAACTAAACATCTATGATCTTGCATTTGAAAAAGAGAATTAAACTTTATATGACTGAATAATAATTAAACATGTACGACGCTCTATAAATACTAAAGATGAATACCTGATGAGTGATCTCCTCTTTCTTTCAAGAATAATTTATTCTCTACTAAATAATACCAACCACACAAAGGTGGAAGATCATTTGGCCCCTCCCCACGTCACTCTCAATTTCTCATACTCAATCATGCATAAAAAGTAAAAAAACAATAATTAAAGGTAAATGAAAGAAAGATGGTAATCCATACAGAACATATAATGTTCACGTACAACTAGCAAAACAAAAAAATGTACAGTCAATAATTTATATTAATAAAATTTGTTTTGAAAATATGTACAATCACTTATTTTTTCGTTTCTTCTTTTTGATAAAATTCATGAGTAAATCATCATCACATTCGTTTTGATCCTGAACTTCAGCTATTGGGCCATATTATACTACTGGAAGGTGATGATTCATGTCAAGCATTGTACTTCTTATAGTAGAAGGATGTGGGCGCTTATGCACTATAGGGGCATCCACTATAATAACAAAAAATGTTAAAAGGGCATGGTTAGTTACTATTCATAGCAGTGTTTCATTAGTAAGAATATCATTACTATGTTTTTACCTGGAAGAGTAGTCGACACCATTGGCTGGATTGTTGTTGGTTCCTCTCCTCTTCGAGCACCCTCATCTATATGCTCTTCCATTGAAACAAGAAAACTTACAAGTATACCATATGTAGGAAATATTTATAATTGTCATATTATACATTTTATTTTAAAGACACACATACCATGATGGGTTTGTGAACCACTAGTATCATGGGGTTGTTGTCCACCATTGTTAAATGAACCAATGTTTCTTTCCTACTTAAAACAAATAGACACATAATTAATTGATGGGTTAAATCAATCATCAATATATTTGGCAAGTAAAATATTTTCGTTTTATTTACCAACTCATTCAAAGGGATAGATTGTGTATGTCCCTTCCTTTGTCGATTTTCTACCACAACTTGAAAGTCGAACTTGAAGCCGAGCATCAAGTCTTCTTTGGTGGCGACATTGTTGAATGTATCCCCCTACATCGCATGGCATAAAATATGGATTTTTTCTTATTGGTTGTAATTAGATAAAATTTGTATGATGATATGTATAATATGAATAAAGTATTTGGTACTTACAACTTGAGCTTCTTATCTCAAGTAATCACCTTGGCCAAGTTTGTGCTACCCATATTTTTCTAGTCTTTCCTTGGTTTCTTTTGACGTGTCTGAGAGCCTATGAAAAGTTTCAAGTATGTTATAAGATATCACATTTTTTTTTGTAGAACTAAACAAAATTCAACATATCCAATTCAAAATATCATATATTACCTTCCAGGGCTAGGTGGTGTCTTCCCTTCATTTCTCAACACACTCTCCTTTGCGTCCTATATATTCTTCCATTCCCTCTTGGGAATGGCCAGAGGACGATCATACTTATGGTTCTTTTTCAATTGAACCCTATATTGATCTCTAACATATTTCAAATATGTAGTGGCCCTCGAGGTGATTTTAGATTTGTTGAATAAATCACCAAACAGGCCGACCATATGGTCTATGAGATTCTTTTTCAAATATTTATTATGGGCATTGCACCATGTGCGAATAGTGGGACCAAAAATCTCGAAATCCTTGTCATGCAAGGTCATGTAAAAAATATTGTTTCTTGAAAAATGATGTGATAATTAGATTAAAATAATATGAAAGATGTGGGTTTTAATCAAATGGTAGGAACTATTTAACATATTAAAAAATACGTGGGATTTGTTGTATCTTCAAGGGAACTGTGTTTTCATCCACCAAATAACTGATGGAGAGTGTTCCTGATATTTGAACACTTGTTTACCTAGGATAACAATGACATCAATGCCATCAATGCCAAAGGGGGAGATTGTTGAAATATTGGTTGTCATTGAATTGTTGAAAGATTGGTTGTCATTGATGCCAACCCTTGAACAATGAACATGAAGTTAACAAGTTGCATGTCAAGGTAAAGTAGCTGTAAATATAAGTTAACAAGATGCATGTCAATTGCATGTTAAAGTAACTGTAAACAAAAGTTAACAAGTTGCATGTCAATTGCATGTCATCATGAGTTTCATGTCAGTTGCATGTCATCATGAGATCCTCATTAAAACAAAGAGAAGATTCAATTGAAGATCACTTATGTGAATACTAATTGGAAAATATAACGCAGTGAGTTAAAGTGAGCGAAGTCCAGTGAGGAAACAAATTTGCAGGAGTCGAGCATACAAAGAAAAATTTATAGATCCAAGTTCTTTGCAAAAATCCACGGTTTTCAGGAGGAAAGGCACGAACATCCGCGAGCAGACAGTGTAATAGGTCACATACCTGTGAAGGAAAAATGTTGAAGATCAGGGTTCTACAACTCATGTCAGCTACAAGTTGAAGGCATGTCTTCCTGTGTATGTTAGGGTGTGTATTCTGAATAAATCAAGAACATATATGTCTTATTGATTCATAAGCATTTGATTTGGAGAACTCTCTTGTGGATCTTGGTATGAGGTATGTGTAGTTGTAGTATTGATGAGATATTGAAATTAGTAGCAACAATAGAAGTATCAGAAACAACAACAACAACAAGTTATGATTTACAGTGACAAAGGTAATGAAATATTGGTCTACATTTATATTTCAGGGTGGTTGGACGGGGCAAGGAAAGGGGGTTGGGTTGTAGCCTCCTTCCAGTTGGAGCTGGTAAATTAGGGAGTTGGAGCTTCCTTTAGGTTGCATCTTGTAAATAGGGGGTTGGAGCCTCCTTTCATTTGTAGTTGATGAAATAGGAAGTTGGTGCTTCCAATGAATGTGCTCTTTGATAAATAAGAAAAACATTTCATGGTTTTCTCCTGCATTGGGTTTCCACATAAAATTCTAGTGTACTATGTTTATGTGGTGTTTATGCATTGAATTATGGTGTTGATGATATATCTAAATATATTGGAGGTTTTATATTGTGATTAAAATTACTATTGTGCTCATACTGATTCACCTTTCCTTCTCAGTATTCCAACACAAATATGCCAAAAAAGAGTAAACATTAGAAAGGTTAATTCAATATGCATTGTACGTATGTCAAGACACGCCAAAACCTCTTTAGACCTTTTGAGAATCACACTTTGTTTCCTTCTTGAAAATAAATAGGTCTAAAATGGATTTCGATAGGATCTTCATATGAGTTTCATATTTGCAATGTGACGTTGTCACCTACAAATTATACCATTCTAACTTCGAAGAAAATATGATTTTGAAAATTAAAAAAAAAA
>ML778760.1:1239282-1283297 GCA_009831015.1 Picea engelmannii
AGCTAAAATCAATGCATTAGGAGATCAAGGACTATCTAAACACCTGACGACTAACCCTAGCACCCAATCCACAAGACGACTATGACATTCATACGACACAATAATCTCCATGCATGACAAAATCAACCTGTACATTAATAAATGGCGTTGTTAGTCATCGAAGAAGTTCTCCCTCGAGAATCCATTCTACAATAAGTCTTTGTTATTTAATTAAGATTTTAATTACATAAAGGTCTCACTACCCTTGTCTTTTACTAACATGTAATTCCTTGTAGCCTAAGTTAACTCCCTCAACCCTATCATTACCCTACCCAAACAACAAGACTTAGATCAATATGGTTGACATATCCATAATGTTGTTTATCACAATCTAGGTTTAACCATGATCACGCAGTCTAACTGTAATATATGTCTATGAAGGTTGGCTAGATAGCATTTCTCTTGTTGTCTATTATCAATGCGGTAGATTAAATATTCAATTGTAGGTATATTAAATGCGCTAATGCAGTATATTAAATTTGTTGTCTATAATTATTATACTATTGTGTATACGCTACTGCCATCTATTAAGCATGATATAACTGGCATAAATATGATATCTCTTATATAATTTAAATACTAAAATTTCCTGTGTAATTAATCATAACTAGTTGATAAAAAAAACATCATTGTCTAATAAAGGTAACAATCAATACGTTGTTAATCAAATTGTTTATGTTCTGAAATACCAACTCATTCTCTGATTAGTAAAATTGTTACACATTTCATATGAATCGTTGTCAGAATAATATTGTCAACCATAAGGAACTCTACCCAAATTTGTTGTAGGTACGTGGTTATCCACACTCACTATAAGAAGTGTTGTCACTAAATTGCTAGAAATTGATGATTGCCATATCTTTAACTAACATGTAATTTAATAAAATGCAGTCAAGTGTAGTGACACACAGAGTGCATAAATGATAAGCTGGCACAATAGAGATGAAACCGTAGGGTGACTAAATGCTAATAAAGGTGGATCGTTTCCCAGCACACAATAGACACTCCCCCCGCTCACAAAGTAGGAACACCACCAAAGCACAGCCAAAAACGCTGCCCTTACACAATAAACACGCGGGCATTCAAGTAAAGAAAATCATTTTGGTTTAAGTGTAAAAACGCAACATTCCAGGTAAAGAAAATTGTTGTGGTTCAAGTGTAAAAATGCAGCATTCCAGGTAAAGAAAAATGTTGTGGTTCAAGTGTAAAAAAACAGGCATTCTGAGTAAGGAATTCGCTATGGTTCAAGTGTGAAAACGCAAGAATTCAAGGTAACAAAATCGTTGTGGTTTACCATAGAGAACGCCCAAATAAAAAAACGAAACGCCTAGGCATTGAAGCATTGTGTTAAACACAAAATCGTGGTCAATAAAAGGGTGAAATCGCAGGCAATTAAAGACTCAATCTTAGCCAAAAGATAGGTAATCCACAGTTTTAATATTGGTAATAATCTCAGTCAATGAATGATAAAAGAAACGTAGACACACAATCCTTGTAAAGCACTTTCCTTACTATATATTCGAATTGGCTATACAGATTCACAGCCAACCTATAAGTGCTTATATAAATTCCCATTCGTTACATGAAAATTGGTGGTTGTGAAATTTGGATGGCCATATAACTTGCAGTCAAATTGTAAATGGCTTTACCCATTTCACATACAATAATAGGTAAAAGGAGTGTTGTCAAATAATCGTTTGTTGTCAATAAATAAATTCAATTGCAGTCACCAATAGCTAAAAACACGTTGTCATACAATGGGTAACTGTCAAATAAATGAGTTAATCACAGTCACAATAGTTTAAAAAGAAACATTGTCATTCAAGTGGAAAACGCTGAGATTCTTCCATTCAAGCGCTGGGAATTGATAAGAAAATCACAAAGAATAAAATACCCTCTGAAAACGCAGAGGTGATATAAAAACGCAGAAGGTATTGATATGATCGTAGAGAGAAAATATAAACAATACGCAGAGGTATTTAATCGCAAGAGGGCACAAGACAATCATTCAGCCAGGAACAGTCAACAGGGGTAGACATCGGGGCAAAACTATCCTCCACTCATCATCCATGCACAGAAAAGCAGGGCATTAGAATCTATAGGTCTATAAACATTGAAGTCACGATCATCGATTCGGCTCCTGGCCAACTTCTCAGGAATGGAATGATGATCTAGGGATAAGGACGGAATATAAGGCACAATCTCTTCATAATAATCAATAAAACAAAACAAAACAGTCATAGCAATCAGGGATCGGGTTGCCAAGGAAATCAATTCAATGCAACGAGCATAGAGCTATGATGACTTTAAGTTCTCGATTAAAAACGTTGAGTAAAACACATTTCTTTACACGATAGAACTACAGTAATGAAAGTGCAAGAACAATATTAATCTACCATTCAAAATAACAGCATGTGTATCGTAGCCCAAGGTGACAACTCTGATTCGTTGTCCCACGCGCGCTCCATCCAGCTCCTGCTTGTCGACCAATGTGACTTCACCGGTACCTCCCAGCCAACGCTAGGGGTACTCTTCTTCCCCCTGATCCCCCTGAGCCACAAAGGGGCCATGCACACTAAACCAAAGAATAGCTAGCACCCATCTCACCTTGCAAGGTCGAGCTACCACTTGTTACCTGAGCTGGGTATCCCAACTCCCACAAGATAAGTTAGTCAAGACAAAAATTCGTCAGCGTAACGTTACGCATAAAAAAATATCAGATCCATGGTCCTCCTCCTCCATCCTTTTTATAGAGTTTCTAAGTGATTTATTTCCAAAATTCCCATTTAATTTATTTTTCATTAATTTAATTAAGAAAAACCTCCCCCGTACACATGTTACCCATCCCCCTAGTTGCACCAAAAATTAATTTCATTAATTATTTAATTATTCCTATTTCCCTCACCCACTTAAAAGCATCCCTGCAATCGCTCCTTGGTGTCCCTATATTATCTTACACATTTTAAATGACTTACTCCCTTACTAAATTCCTAGTTGAGTTCATATTTAGAAAGTTCTTAAAGGCAAGATTCCTTACTAAGTTAGTCATTTTGTTTTTTCCTTGCGTTTCCCTTTTTCTTTATGTTTCCTCTTTTCCCCTTAGTTTCCTATTTCTTTGAAGTTTCCCTCTTTTCCCTTTTTATCTAAAATTCAAATTATCAAGTGTAGAAAAAACACCTATTTCTCTTTTTAATTAATAAAGTTTAATTAGCATATGTAGAAAAACAATCATTTCTTTTTTTTTAATTTATCCCCCAAAGTAATTTGATTTTAATAAATTAATTGCATTTCTTACCCCCGTCTCGTCACATGTTTAATTATGATTATGATTATTATTATTATTTTACCACAAGTATCACTTAGACATAAATTTTAATTTCCTAGGTTGGGCGACATTTTTATTAGGGAAATTGTTTTTAAATATTACTTATCACGTCATTCATTTTAAGGCCGACTAGGTTTATTCAGTTACCCGTTGAAATCGCTATGTACCCTTCAGGACGCACTAGGTTCTCCAAGGGTGCCACTCGCCTTTTTTTGTTTTCCTTGTGAGACGTGCCCTTCAGGAGGCACTACGTGTTCCAAGGGTGCCACTCGCCTCTTTCCATTTTCCTTGCATGACATGCCCTTCAGAATGCACTATGTGCTCCAAGGGTGTCACTCACCTCTTTCCATTTTCCTTGCGTGATGTGCCCTTCAGGATGCACTACGTGCTCCAAGGGTGCCACTCGCCTCTTGACTGACTTGGTAGACATCAAAAACCCCTGGAGTCAATACTATGTCAGGTGATCTTGTGGGAGACTAAGGGCCTCTAAGGAATAAGGCCCCTGCTTTATTGTGTGCCCCTTAGGATCATCATGAATGACTGTCGCAATCTTCCCTCACGACATCGTGGGTCTTCTTGAACTAGGTAATCGTTAACCTATAGTTCGAGCCATGGTGGGAGTTCTAGTAGGCTATGGCAGGGTTGATGTCCACACCTCTCCCTTAACGTCTCTGGTTGTTGTGCGTGACCCCTCTACTCCACATGTGAGTCTGGTTGGCAAGTTATCGTCAGTCTGCATCATCAACAAATCATGTCAGAAATAATAATCAATCATGATAACCTCTAATCAGATGTACATGTGTCATATCTACAACAATCAAACCCCAATAGTTCATTCCCTGACTTGATTCGGATTCCAAGGGGTTTCATCGATGTCTTTGCATCCTCAAGGTCCAAAGTCCTACACACTCAGGAGAACCCAGTCAATAGCACTTGTCTATGTAAATACACAAAATAGCATATAATCATATCCATAATGCCTCATAATCATAATCAAATGGCCAATAGTATAATAATCTGGATCACTTGCAAGTAAGTGTCCTCAAGGAAAATTTTGCTTAGTGCGCGCAAGAGCGGGATGTTACAATAGCATTTGCTTCCAAATACTTTGAAGTGCTTCACATTTTCTGGTCTTCCTTTCCATATCTCGTAGGAAGTTTTGGCATTGTTGTTTATGAGCATTACTCTATTTTGAATGTGAATTGTTGTATGCATTGGATGTGTCCAAAAAATATCTGTCAATTTTGAATCCATTAGCATTATTCGAGCCATTTCATGTGTAATTATCATCCATTATGATAATGTTCCTTTGTCTCTGAACCACTCTCTGAACCAATCTATGAATCCATGCTCTCATCCGCTATCATATATCTGTCTAAACTTGCTAAGTGTTCTTATGAATCCATCGTTGTTCATACTATCCAAGACTCTACTTCACATTGTCCATAATGTTGATCCATTTATCACTGTACTATCATGAAGTATTCACTACTACAACTAATTGTACTTCTGCTAACTGACTTCTCTGGATATATCTATTCAAACTCTGCAAGTTTCTCAAAGGATGGTTCTTTGGTCTTTCACAGCTATCGCATAGACTCCCCCTGTCTAATATTCATGTTACTTGGGAGTCTTTAAGTCGGATGGCTTAGAACAATTCCTTCTTTGATGTGTATTCATCATTATCTTCATTGGTAGATTCATCATCTCTCTGAGCTCTGACTTCTTTCTTTCTATCTTTGGATTCATATTTCACTGCAATGCCTGAAAGTACAATCTCTTGAACCTGTTCCTTATTTACTTGTCCTTATTTTCTTTCATTTGTTTTCCAAACCTTTATGTATCTGACATCTTTCCTTTTCTCTGTAGAATTTTCTTCATCTTGTTCTATTTCCAATCTTGCGATCTCTGGGACCTGGTCTTTGTTCACTTGTTCTTCGTGTTTTCTTATCCATACTTTCTTACATTTGATATCATGCTTCTACAATCACTAGCTATGTGTCCATATTTATGGCATTTATAACATTCAATGTTATGTGGGGCCACATAGGCATTTCTTACTTGAACATTTCTTTTATAATCCTTGCAATCTGCAACCTTGTGTCCAAAGTTATTACAATAAAAACAATGACCATAAAAAAATTTTGCATACCTGGGAGTGAATGATCTTCTTTGTGGTGTAGTCCTTCTAAATTTTTTCCTTGACTGATCATGATCATGATTGAAGCTTCTTTGTGGCTTGAACATGGATGGTATTCTTGAAGATGTATCTTCAATAGTTTTCTTAGATTCTAGTTGACCATGATTCCTTCCTTTGAGTACTTCTACATAACTCTTTCTATTTTCTTAATTCTTCTTTTCTAGCAACCTAGAGTGCTTCTCTTCATTCTCTATAACTGATGTGGATGTTTATGTCTCTTCAACCTTCTTGTTGAGCTTGACAATTTTACTTCTCAATGTGACAACTTATTCTTCAAGCTTCTCAACCTCTTCTTCTTTCTTCATTATCTAAGACTTCATGACTTCTTCTGTTCTTTTCGCTTCTTCAAGATGAATTTTTAATGTGATTATTTCTTCTTCAATTCCTTTCTCTTATTGACCAAACTTTTCCTCAAGCTTGTTTATATTGTTAATTATTTCCTTAAGATGATCTGTCAATGTCTTCTCTCTCATTTCTACTTCTTCCTTCTGTGCTTTTATGTTGGCTTCCAAATACTGCTTTTGATATTCAAGATTTTCTTCGATGTTTCTGGCTTCTTCTAGCTGAGTTCTTAAGTTCTTGATGATCTGTTGGGCTTCTTAAAAAATGTGAACACTTTCCTTTTGTTTCATCAATTCTTTCTTGAGTGACTTGTTTTCTTCTCTTAGTTCATCTAAAGCACTAATCAATTATGCTTCATAATTGTCTTCCTTTTCAATTAGTTTTTTTGTCTCATTTCCTTCATGGAAATTTATTTCAATATGTCCGCGTTTCTCACAATTAAAGAAAACAACATACCTCTAGTCATTATTTACTCTTCATATTTTGAATTTGTTTGACATGGTGAACATAATTCTTCTTGATTTGTATCTGCATCTTCTTTGTCATTTTCTGAATCTACGATGGGTGAAGAATATATGTCATGTAACTTATCCCAAATTTCTTTGGCTGATGAAAATTTACCAACCTTTTCTCTTACCGGATTAGGTAATCCTTCCCAGATGAAATCCATTGTTATTTTGTTATTCTTCTTCAATTCCTTCTTGGTTGCTGTCTTTTCCCTTTTTGAACTATCATATCCTGTAACAACTGATAGCCAAAAATAATGTCCCTGTGCTTGTAAAAATACTTATGTCCTTCATCTCCACATCTCATACTTTAAACCATTATGACCATTAAAAATTGGTACTCCATTCTCAGAATAATCCATGATCTCCTTCCAGTGGTTAAACTGTTTCCTGAAGGAACCGACTCAGATACCAATTGTTGGACTACTAAGAGGGGGGGTGAATCAATAATAGAGAAATACAATCCTTTTTAACCACAAAATGCAAGTGTTATATCAATGTAGCATTATCATCCAATAGTTACAAAGTAAATAAACAATGAACACATGAGAAATCATACACATACAAAATACACCAGTGTTTTTTAGTGGAAACCCAAAGCGGAAGAAAACCACAGAATGCTTTTTCTTATATGTATTTAAGAATTACATTCATTGGAAGCACCAACTTCCTTTGTTTTCTTGTTGCAACTGGAAGGAGGCTCCAACTCCCTAGTTTCTCACGCTACAACCTGAGGAAAGCTCTAACTCCCCAATTCTCTGGCTACAACCAGAAGGAGGTGACAACCCCCTATGTTCTCCGGCTACAACTGGAAGGTGGCTACAACCACCTGTCCTTACCCTGTATAACCGCCCCGACGTAGAAGTAGAATGATGGAACCATTGTCACACTATCACTGTGAGATATACCACTGTAACAACCTGTACCAATCAACATGTACCAATCAACCTGTAATCAACCTGTACCATAAACAAGTGCATCAACTATGCACCAACCTATACCAACCAACCTGTAATCATCATGTACCATAAAAAAGTGCATCAACCATGCACCAACCTGTACCATCAACGAGTGCATCAACCATGCACCAAATATGTACCAATCATGCATCAAATACACATAAATTGTGACTCATCAATATGTACCAACATCATCAACTATACACCTCATGTATGTTCCAACTCATCAACTACTTGTCTCAACCATGTACCCAACATGTACCTCAACCAAAAGCCCTCATCAATTTCATCATCCAAATNTAATTTGTAACTCTGTAATAGACCTGGTGTGTATGATGACATACCTGCAAACCTTCCTTAACTTTAACAACAAGAGACTAGCATTTTCATCAAACTTTACTTTAGTCTCACATGACTAATTTTGTATTAGTCAAAAACCCTAACTTGTAATAATCATAAATATGTACCTGTAATGAATAAAGATTTGAAAATGGTACACAATGTTCTTCAGTGTCGTTTGTGCAATTCCTCCAAATTTCACTACTTGGAACCTCTCAGAAAAGAAGTTATAGCAAAAATGGCATACCTTGTTGAATTCTGGATTATTCTAGAGAGCGAACTTGTAGAGCATGCCCCACACGGAATATTTGTTGTATGGATCTGAAAATAATACATAGAATACAAAATATTGTACTCTAACTAATACATTTTGTCTTACTGAATTTAGATATGTTATGAAGAAGTTATGACGTTTTTACTCGAAACACATGTTTTAGACTAGTTTCAGGACTAGCCACAAACCCTATTTTCCACGGCGTGTAACTCCAAAAATACAACGACCCACAAGCTGAAATTTGTATCACCGCTACTTGGATATGTTTACTCAATGTCCTCCCAATTTCACGGTCTGAATCATTCTAGAAAAAAAATTATTGCGAAAATGGTGAAATGACCTGTAAATAAAATACCTTAGAAAGCATCATCAAAATAATTTACCCTCCCTTGAATTTTGGCCTTCTTTACTTCACCTTCCCTCTGAAATTCGGCTTAGATGTCCTTTGGTTACCTCAATCACCTGTAGATATTCAATATGCTCAAGTGTGTTTAAAATGAGATATCCTTGCCTCTTATTTATACTTTCATGTAGCTTCCTCAAGGGGTTACATTTTAACCATCTTAACCCACTTTCCTTATTTTAGGGTTAACCCACTTCTAACCACTTTTCCACTTAGTAATTTCTCCATTAACTTTATTATTTAAATAATTTCTTTTGTATTCACTTTGAATTATAGTACACTCATCACTTCACTTTATTATTTACCTTCTAAAATCTCTTAAACCATTTTGACTACTTTGACCTTTTGGGGCTTCTAGATGACTCATGAGGGTTCTCCAACTTCACATGGTCGTAAATCTCCAACCTTTATGAGTTATGTGACGTTCCACATACCAATGGAAATGGCATGACATGTACTATCCATATAGAATATTCTTACCTGCAAATATGTCAAAACTCATACCATTATCCATCAAACAAACTTGGGTCCATTACCCAGACCTTTCTCCAACTTCACATGGCCATAAATATCTAACCATGAGGAGTTATGTGACGTTCTGCATACCACCTAAATTTGCTACCGGACTTTCTTCAAGGGTTGACATCAATGACAACCAACCCAAATAATCAACAGTCATTGTCTGTGCTTAGTTGAAAGTCTATGCGTTGAGATTTTTTAATTTGGCACATCATCATGGACTACTATGCATTGGTGTTAGTAGTGACCAATTAACAACCCATGTTGAGTGATTCTACAATTCAATGCTTGAAATAACACATTTGACCCTACATTCATGACAAGTGTATACGAGTTGTCAAGACACATATACATAGTTCTTTGTCTTGATACTATTTTTTTATGGACCTATTATCTTAGCTCCTAAAGTCCTTTGCATGTTATCTGAGTGTCTTTGATAACTATTCATTCTAGACCTAGCCTAAAATTGAATAAGGAGGTTTAGGGATATTGGTGCTGGTGTATTTTGATTATTAAAGGGTGGAGTTGAAAGAAACCCTATGAGGTATAATTTTGTCTTTAAAATGGATTGAATTGTGGAACTGTTAGAGTTATTAAACACTCTAATCCTCATTTTTGTGGGCAATACAATCACCACTGAAAAAATCAGTCTTCAATCTGTTGTAACATGCTTGAAAATTACACAATCTAGAGTAGCACTACTCAAAACTCAGACTCAAATTTTTCATGATGCACTTAAGCGAAAAGATCTTTGACATTCTTAACTAGTCCTTGTTTAAAACCCTCTTTTCAAAGATGATGATGATGCCTATTCATACCAATAGTTAATGTAGAATCAACTCAGTGATCCAGCTTCAGATATGAATGCAGATGAAGTTCAACTTCCTCTTTCCAATCCAATCATAAGACCTTGGGAAAAAACCACGAACAACAAGAAGCGGAATGATATCGAATATGAAAAGGAAGTGACCTTTCATATTCCAAATTATACCAAACTGATCAAGTTCCAGATTACTGGAATGTTGCAAGAAAGTTCACATTCACCTTCTCCTATTCAAGAGAAGATTTTGATATTCCAACATTGTCAATGAGTTGGACACATAGAATACCAATGCTCCATTCTTCATCCTTGCAAACATTGTGGAAAGCACAATCATCCTTCAGATAGGTGTTCCAAATGCAAGACAACTGCAAGAGTAAAGAACCATTGTGGGTGGATGACTTCTTGGCGATGGTCATCAATAGCCAGGAAGATATCTCAATCATACCATATAATTTTCACTCAAGTATTGAAACATCTTGCAGTGAAAGGATTTGCATCTTCTCACCTTGTACCTGACAGGGGGGAACAACATTAATAACGATTGATAGTCAGGCTTCAAGTTTTGAAGTCTTATAAATCAAACAGTAACAAGAGAGCATGACAAGTGAGTGTGATTAGTTTGTGTTTTTTCTTAAACCACCACTTAGTAGAAGAATTGCATCTTCTTCCAGACAACGATTTGTGGTTTTTCTTAAACCTCCACTTAGTAGAATAATTTCAACTTCTACAACAAAATAGTTTATGGTCATATTTAAAACAACATTCGAGAGCACTTCCAATTAGTAGAAGAAATTAACTTCAACTTCTAACTAACTTAGGAAACGTTCTGGGAACCATTGGGCCTAGAGCCAAGTTCTAGATTTTTTGGTCATCCTTAACCACCAGATTGGTTTGTGGTATTCCTTAAATCACCACCACCATTTAGTATAAGACATCAATTTCTACTATCGATTTGGTTTGTGGTTATCCCAAAACCACCAGATTCAGAGAGCACATTCAACTATTTGCAAATGTAGACTTCGACGTTTCAACTACACACTTCTAGACTTGAGCTCTCTTCTTGGACTCATATACACCCATTCAGATTAAGGGGGGGAATGTTGGAAATGTAATTCGTTTATGGTTACTCGAAGAAGGAATATGAAATGTCACAAGATGTAACCGTTGTAGGGAGTCCAAGAGACCTTTTGGAATATGAAAGGGTCACATCAATGTACTTATACATGTATCATATTGATGAATAATGCACTACACACTTATCTAATCTCATGTGTCCAACAAAAACAAAAATAGGTGAGACTATTCATGTGAACATTGGGACTCAAGAGGATTCGAAGGTTTTTAAATTGGAGCTCAATGTTCATAACAAGAGAAACATAAGTTCATGGACTTGTTTTATGAATGTTGTGATGTATTTGCATGGTCTTATGAAGATTTGTGTGGTTTTAATCCAAGTGTAATACAACATGAAATTCCTATTAAAGAAGGAGCAAAACCAGTAAGGCAAAGACAAAGACCGATAAATCTTGCACTTGAAGCAACTATTAGGAAAGGCGTTAAAAACTTCTAGCTTCCCACATAATTTTTCTTGTTAAGTATTCATAATGGGTTTCAAATATTTTCCTAGTACGAAAGAAGAATGGATATATTAGATTATGTGTTGATTTTTTTGCTTTGAATAGGGCAAGTGTCAAAGACAAATTTCCTCTTCCTAATATGTAATTAATATTACATCAAGTTACATGATCTCAAACGATGTCACTTCTTGACAGTTTTTAGGGTATAATTAAATACACGTTAACATGATTGAAAAATATTTAATTTTAAATACTTCACTTTTCTATAGGAATGTTAACAGATTTTTATTATGTTGCGTTGAAGATATAACAACCCAAATGATTTAAGGAAATTCCATGGATCAACAGATTTTGATATTCACATTGGTGGGCACTTTGTTGCTAAACCTACTGCACGTAAAATCTTAAGAACATGTGATTATTTGCACTCTATTTTTAATGACTCATTCAAGTTTGTACAATCTTATTACAAGTGTCAAAAGTCTGCTCGTAGAGAAAAGTTTTATGCTATGCCTTTACAACTGGTTTTTCCTGATTTTCCATTTTCTAAATGGGGATTAGACTTTATTGGACCAATTAAACCTCCATATTTTGTGGGTCATGTTTTTATTCTAACTACTAAATATTACTTTACAAATTCCATTGAAGCATTTCCTCTTAAACATACAAAAGATGAGCAAGTAATCTATTTTCTTGAATGAACATCTTTTCTCGATTAGGTCTTCCAATCAAAATCATTTCAAACAATGGACCGAATTTGGTGTTTGAAAAACTAACTCAATTCCTCAATAAATTTGTAGTGAAACATTTCACTTCATCTAATTATTACACCAAGGGAAATGGGCAAGCCAAGTTGACAAATAAAAATCTGATTAAAATCTTGAAGAAGATCATTGATGACAAACCTCGCTTGTGGCACACCTTGCTGACTTATGCTTTATGGGATGATAGTGTAACCACTAAGTCTAGCACATGTCATACTCAATTTTAGTTGTTATATGGTCAGGAAGCCATCATGCATGTTGAACTTGAACTTACCTCTCTTAGATTAGCCTTTCAGGATGAAGAGTTGAATTCTACATATTTTCCTCAAAGACTAACTGCTTTGTTGGCCTTAGAAGAACAAAGGAGTTATGCTCTTCATAATTTAAAGAAAAGGAAACAATATGTTAAGAATTATTTTGATAAGAAAGTTGAATCAACTAGATTTGTAGTTTATGAGAAGGTTCTTTTATGGGATTCTGCACATGCAGATAAAGTGAAGCACAGAAAGTTTCATAAACTATGGATTGCCCCTTTTATAATTGCCTATGTCGTTGGAAATAAGTATTACTTGCTCAAAGACATAGATGGTTGATTATTTTCATATAACATGAATAGTTCACATCTGAAACACTATGTTGAACTAGGTTAAGGTCTTTATTGTTTATATCTAAAGTATTTCTTATATATATGTTAACTTTTTATTTGCATACTTTTCTTGTACATTTTTGGATTTGCTTTTGTTTTTTCTTGCTTGAGTTTTAGTTTGGTCAAACAAATTGATTAGTCAATTTAAATTATTTTCATTGGTTTTGAAATTTTTTTCTAATTTGATTTGAATGATGAAGAATGCTGACAACACATGAAAAAAAAATCATCTTTCTTATACTCACAATGTAAATGGTTGAGTACTTGTCGAACTAGCCAAGCTTCCTTATTACAACTTGACTGATACAGTTCTTCCCTATTTGTTTTTTCCCATTCTCCCTTTCATGAGTGTTTTTTTGTTGGCATACATTTGATTTTTATCCAAATTTTTTTGTGGAAACATCAGTCCTAGAAAAAAAAACTCAATCAGCAAGCCAAAATAAAAAGAAAAATTAAACCAAATTTTCTAAGTTCTTGTCTACTAAAAGCAGACTACTCTGTGGAGTCTCCATTTGTTGAATCATGCTTTGTCACCTATTTAAAGAGTTCGCAAATAGTTGTGAAGACTATAACTTATTTAAAAATTTTAATAACTATAATAGATGGGGTCCCCTAGAAGAAAAAAGTCAAAGTAATAAGGTTTGTGTATGGCATTCTCATTCTTAGCATTATGGAATGACATCATTTTTAGTTTGTGTTTCACTTCTAGTATGGAATTAAAAATTAGTTATTGCATGACAATCAATATTTGGCTTGATGGTTCCTAGCATCATATGATATTTTCTTCAACACAATAAATGGTATTGAAGAGAGATATATATTTGGATCATGGTTTTGAATACTCATAGAAAATACGTGTTTGTATAAACATATGCATCTTGTACTATGCTAGGTTGCAGTTTAAAAAAGACATAGATGTTGAAGTGATATTTGATAAGTTATAGAAGCAAACAAGTATATGATTCTCATATGTATGGTTCACATGCATAAATTATGCAAGGTATATAGTTTATGGAAAAGTTAACAAGAAAGTTGTTGACATTTTGCAAAGGTTATATTATATCCTATGATCAGTCTCAATCACGGTCGTGGCTCAATGCACATGTCACATATGTTTTTAACATTATGTAGTGGATATTGATATTACATGGTATCGTTTGGAGGTCGATGACACATGGGCAGTGAGTGGGTTCACATGCGTCATGCATTAATTTGAAGTGATTGGAGCATTTATGCCACCAAACCCACGTCCTTTCTCCATGAAAGTTGTTAGGGTTACCGCCATTGCACATTAGTTTGTTTTTGAAGTGTAAAATAATCCACCACTATTGTGTTCATCTCATCCAACTACGTTGTTTTTTGTGCAACCGTTTCAAGTTCAGAGGACTGATATAAATTATCCTTAGAGGAGGTAAGTACTCACACAACTCTTGAGAATTTCCTTGCAAAAGAATCTGTTGATAAATGTTAGTTATGGCTCTGGTTAGTTGGTAGCAACAATGGATGTTTTTCTTTCCCCGTATTCCATCCATAAACAATTATTTGGTGAAATTAAAAGAGATGAGGCAGTTGTTTAAAGTTTATTGTTGTGGAAAATGTTTTATAGGTTCATAATTTGCACTGAATATTATGGGTTTCCATCTTTCTTGTATGCTCACTCCTATCATTAGTTCATATTATCACTTTCCATTTCTTCTTAGATATTTTGGGAGGGTTTTATTGTGAAATGGGTTGTAAAGAATCATGGGTCGAACCCATGAGTGTTGTTTGTTGGTATATACCGAGTTTCGACTTGGGTTTTGGTTTTGGTTTTGAATTTACTACAAAAGTTTAATGATGTTGAGCCTTTGGTTTGCTTGAGAAAATAATTAATTATGAGCTTGGCATTAGGTTCTTCCTTTCAAAGAAGCTTCTACTCGAGTTTATAATCCCATGGTTGTGTGCCATTCTTCTTCTTGGATTTCTTGGCAGGGAAACTCAAATATATGGGTTGTGTGGCATTATTTTTTCTTTCATACTCAGTTTTTACTCTTTTTAAAAGCCGACGATCCAAAACTGTGAGTTTCCACATTTATGAAGAATATTTATCAGCGGAAATGAAATTGGTTTACATTATATGACATTTTGATAGCATTGTGGATATTGGAGTATGACATGGATGTTTAATTCACCCCAGTCAATAATAATAGTAATGTTGTTGGTTGATATTTATAATGGTTTTACTATGACAATGCGTGCAAGTTTTTAAAAGCACATAGGGGATTTAAATTTCAAGAAGAATGATGTTGATGCTAAATGGTTAAAATTATTTTTACATGGACTTCACACATTATTTTCATTATATATCATTTTTCATAAAGTACACTCCATATACCATATATCACAACCATATATAATTTCATTTTCATGTTTATCCCTATCCATATGCTTAAAATAAACTTTGAATTGTCCATATACATAGAGGTTTTTGAAAAGAAGTATTCAAGAGGATTTAAAATTCTAGATTATGGAAATTGGAAGTGAAAATATTGGTGTTAAATAAGTTTTGGATTTTTTTCCCTTTCATACATTATTCCTATTTCATTTCTCCCTTCTATGCTTGAATTACCATGCTATATTTAGAGCCATAATTAAATCATATTTAACAAGTTTTGTAATGAATGTTTAGTATGTTGTGTCTTATATTATACTCTAAATATTTTGGATTGATCAAAATGATAATGGTAATTAGATGAGTTTTTTTAGTAGAGTAAGCAATGAAAGTAACATAGGTAATTGAGGAGGAAGGAGTAAGAGACCTAATATGTTTTGGCAGTAGCAGAGACATAATAAAATCAGATTTTTCATTCACTTTGATGTTGATTCCAATGAATTCAACTAGTTAGTCCAAACTGGTCAGTTAAACCTCAGAGGGAAACCAATCTTACCCTTAGCTCTTCTAAATGAACCATTACAGCCTCATCCCAACATTATGGACATACTTGAGCCTCATATTCATCTTGCAGATGATGGTTGGAATAATAATCCAACAAAACCTCCTTTCTCTAGAAATGCAAAGTGGCCTATCAGTCCAAGAGAAGCACCTACATAAAACCATGCAGTCCCCTTTGTTACATATATTGCTTCAGTAGCCCATTCCTCACCCCAAAAAAACATAGCACCATCACAAGAGTGTTGTATTGATAAAGGAAAAAAGCTTGTTGTCATCCCTAGTACCGACACCTCCCAATCCACCTCTGTTCACTCAAAGATGAAGTCAACCAAGGCAGATAGTTGTAGGAGGGAGATCTCCTTCAGTGACATACATCCAAAGTTAAGCAATTATGAGGTCAAAGGAGAGAAGAATCCTTCCTTCAAGGATAGGCAATACTGGTTGAGCAAGCAACTTGAGTTATGTTAATTTCATGCCAATTTTACTTTATGACTTTGGACATATAGTTGGCATACGATATTTATTTTTGAAACTTTAAAATATCACATTATTTTGATATATGGGAGGAACAAGTGTTTGATGACATAGATTTGTTTTTGATGAATTCTTTTATCAACTTATTTTTGTTGCCATGCATGTGTATATATTCAAATAGTTATAGGAGCTACAAAAGGAACTAGTGGGACCCCATCTATTATTAGTTAAAAAAAAATGTGTTTACCCTTATCCTAAATTAAGTTGTCCTCTCTTAAATAAAGTTAATTAAATATGAAAACTAAAAGTGGTTGAACTACCTAACTACCTTGAAGAAGATATAAAACAAAAGGAGGAGTTCAATGGAGGAGAAAATAAAGAAGTGAGACTACTAATAAGGTATGCCTAAGTTCTAAGTGAGATTTCCATCTTTAATTCCATCCTGAGTTTTCAATAGAGATGAATTGTCTTGTTGAAAGAAGGGTTGTTCTGAAGGTGGCAAAGAAAATACCAAAAACAAATTGATCAGTGATATCCTCCAAGGTCAATTATTTTTTCTTAAAGTATGTTTTGGCTTAATTAAAAGTTATAAAATTAATGCAAGTTTTGCATAGTTCAAAACGATGAAGCACATGTAACTTGAAGTGATGTAGGCCAGTCTTGCATTGTAGTTCTTTATTTTGACATTAGATTCCCATTATATGAGTCTAAATTACATCTTGGACTTCCAAAAATTTCTCTGGTCCAAGCCATCACAAGGACTTGAAAATATATTTTTAGTTGTAACTCAGAGTTGGCATTAATAAAAAAGGCTTTGATAATTTCTTCTCGCTTGGATAACCGTTAGGATACTATATTTCAAACTTGTTATATCATTATACATTTCAACATTCTTCTTGTATATTTTTCCCTTTTTGGAGATTTATTCTTTCATTTCTCTCGCGTTATTTTTCAAGTTATAATACTTAGACGAAAACACATAAAACTCATATATTTAAAAGAAATATCAGATCCAAGAATCATATTTCTTGAGGTTTGATCAAAGTTTTGACAGACTTTAAACTAGGGTGATATTCATGCCTATCTTGTCTTAGACTAACAAGATTCAAAAAATGTTAGTGTAAGTAGCATCAACAATGTCATCAGTCTTAGGACACCAGACAATGGTTCTTTCGGCCATCATGGTGGCCATGTGTCATTCCGATGGACATACACTCTTGTGAGATAATGTCGCTCTTCCAACACCATGTCGTTGGTATTTTGACATCGTATAGATGTCTTAAAGACATTGAAAGATGGATCAAATTGTTGAAAAAATGTCAAAAAAATTGCAATTTTGTCGCTATGTCATTGAAATTCGAATGTGAACCAAATTTAAAATAAAATTAAAATTAAAACCTTTAATTTAAAATATATTCATCATTCAAATTAAATTAATTGCAAATTCCTATCTAGGAAACACTCCTATCGAAATGCATGAAACATGGAACCATGGAGGATGAAAAAATGGTGTTTGAATGCAATTATTGATAAGTATGATAAATGTGTAAGCATAGTGGATGAAAAAATGGAATTTTCTAGGATGATTATCTGGGTTGTGGTCTCATGGGATTCATTGATAGTTGAGTATACTCATCAAAGATGTGGAATAAGGTCCTTATAGCTTATGGAAGAAATGCATTGATTTGGCATGAATCTAAACTAGGTGACATTCACAAGTATTCCCAATACATACAAAATATTTCCATTTGGGGAAATGGAAAGTAGGTCCATGTGTGGATTATTATAATAAATTTGAATTTGAATATTTTGGTGGAGAGTGTTCTTGTTACTATGCATAATAAGTGGAGTAATGTTTAGAATCCTATCAAAATATTGGGGAAAATAGTCCTATATGAAAATATGGAGGTTTAATCACTCTAGAAATGGTGACTGGGATCTAAAACTCTCTATATATATGTCATTGACAAGCATGGATCCAATCTAGTCTACATTTGTAAATTGTATCATAATACATAGAGGTCTAATAGGTCAAGACAAACATTTCTAATCTCTAACATGCACACATTATTTATCTTTTCCTTGGAGTTTAGCACCTTATTTGATGCATCAAATCACTTATAGGATACTACATTACAAAGATATTAATTTGTAGCTTTGTTTTGTACTTGGTTGCTAATTTATGAAGCTAAAGTTAGTTTGTCTTCCATTCATGAGTGGGGATATCTAGGGATTATTAATGTAGGCATTGACCCAATTGATCCAACCCTTACAGAAGCAAAACTTCCTCATAAATTTATACAAGAAATATTTGTCAACAATGTTATCCATATCTAGCATGATGATCATTTGTTTCCCTCTCACTTGGTAGCTACATGTAATACTTAGATGAATATAATATTTTGAAAATCTATTTGTCTGACACAAAACCCTTGATCTTAAAATACTTTTTAATGACTTTTTAAAGCATGCAAGCTATAATTTTGGGTGATATATTATATTATGCATTGCACAAAGAGATTGGTTTGAATCTTGAAAAGTTTGTTCGATTGTTATCCTTAGGTAGGTTAGTAAGGAAGATTTTAATTCTCCCCACATTTCCATTCTCTTTTGACTTATTCCATGTATATGAGAATATATTTCTTGATTATGGTCCATGCCTTCCTATAAAATCCAAAGTGAATTGTTGAATTACTGAGAGGGGGGGTGAATCGGTAATAGATCAATATATTCCTTTTTAACCACAGTATGCAAGTGTTATTTATCTTTATGATCAATATAGAATTATCATCCAATAAGTGCAGAGTAAATAAACTATGAACAATGAACAATCATAAACATACACAGTACACCGGTATTTTTACGTGGAAACCCAATGTGGGAGAAAACTACGGAATGCTTTTTCTTATATGTCTTTAATAATTACATTCATTGGAAGCACCAACTTCATTTTTTCTCCAACTACAATTGGAAGGAGGCTCTGACCCCCTATATTTTTAAGGCTACAACCTGAGGGAAGCTACAACGCCCCAATTTTTTGGCTACAACCAGAAGGAGGATACAACCCCCTTATGCTCTCTGACAACATCCAAAAGGTGGCTACAACCACCTATCTTTCCTTGTATTTCCACCCTGAAATATAAGTAAGATGATGAAACCACTGCCACATTGTCACTGTGAGATATACCATTGTAAACCTATACCAACCTGTAAAATTGACCTGTATCCAACATGTACCACTGCCCTGTAATCAAATTGTACCTGTAATAAGCATGTACCAACCAAAACCAACATATACTCCACCTATCTGCTCTGCAGCGCATGTATGTATGTGCCCTATCTATACTACAATCCGCGTATGTATGCGGCCTATCTATACTGCAGCCCATGTATGCCTTCTAAAAACTAGGGTTTTCTCTCTCTGAAAAACTATGACCCTCTTCAGCCTATGTCACATCAACCTACAACCTGTCACTGTGTCCATACTGTAATTGTGCCTTGTGCATACATCCTCATACATATACTTTAACCAAATTAATATATATCTCTCTATGCATGTGCCATACAAGTGTGTATAATCATGAACAAGTATAATAGCCCTCGCATGCACTAGATATCAAACCCTTATTGATAAAAAAATCTCTCAATACATCAACCACTTCAAAAATACAACCTATCAACCATGCACCAAAAAAATCCTTAACCATATGCTAAGAAATATAAGATGTGCCTTAACACTAACAAGATGTATAAATGATAAATATCAATTATAAAAGCATTGTATTTATGCAGATATAACTTATACAGAAAGTCCCATGCAACCACTAATTTCTCTAGGGAAAATCCTCAAACCCCCATAACCATTTCTCATGTAGAAAAAAAATCCAACTACTCATAGAAATAAGACATACCTTTTGAACCAATAGATAAATCTGATGCACTTGATCACTGTAGACCTTCCTGGGAGTTTGCTTTCAGACTCTAGAGACCTGAAATATTCATCTTCTCAAGTTTCTAGGTATTTTCCCTCATGTATGCCCCCTATTATACTGCTATCTCGTGTACATACGCGCCCTGCTCCACTGCAACCCACGTACACCTCAGAGACTAGGGTTTTTCAGTATTTTTTATAATTCCAAAACTTTCACCGTCAACCCTTTGTGCTACCTCAGACTTGTACAACTTCATATGTATCAATGAGTACCTACAATGAACCTTACACAATAATAGATATTCAATGTGCTCAATAGGTGCTAATAGGATATCCTTTCTATCTTATTTATACTTCCATGTAGCTTCCTCAAGGGGTTACCTTCTAACCAACTTAACCCAATTTCCTTCTTTTAGGGCTAACCCACTTCTAACCACTTGTCCACTTCTAATCCGCTTTGCCACAATTAGTAAATTATCCACTTCTAGTTGCAACTAATTTATGTTTAATTATTTTCTTATTGCAACAACTTAACCCTTGACTAGTCAACTTCTTCTAGGAGCTTCTAGAATAATTTTGACTTCTTTGAGCTTCTAGATAACTCATGAGCATTCTCCAACTTCACAAGACCATAACTCTCTAACCGTGAGGATTTATGTGGCGTTCCACATATCAAAGGAAATGGCATGAAATGTACTATCCATCTAGAATAGTCTTACCTACAAATATATTAAACTTCATACCATTATACATCAATCAAATTGAAGTCCCTTAACCATATTGTTGGGGCTACCGGAATTTTCTACTGGACTTGCTTCAAGGGTTGACATCAATGACAACCAACCCAATTAATCAACAATATCCCCCTTTGGCATTGATGGCAACACTCTAATGCAACATTGAATTCATATTTCTTATGCTCCCCCTGTGACCATCGCTCCCCCTAGAAACATGCCTATGTGCTCTCTCTCTAAGCATCTAACTCTATGTCCTACATCTGGTGAATCTCTACCCCTTTGACATCAATGGAAAAGGTAACTTCATGTCTAAGGCTACTCCACCTAACTAAAATGTACTTGGGGCTACTCCCCCTGACTAAACTCTTCCTGAACATACTCCCCCAATACTGAAATGTCCTATGTATAGTGCTTCCTCATGTAAATATAAGACATATACGATAATCATTCAAAATCATTCATTTTGGAGTAGAAATTACTTTAAGTCTCTGGAAAAGATACTCAAAATATTCCCTTGGAAGTGGTTTTGTAAAGATATCTACAACTTGTTCCTTTGTTCCCACATATTCAACTCTGATGTTCTTCTCTGCAACTTGTTCCCGTAGAAATTGATACTTGATTAGAATGTGCTTCATCTTGGAGTGAATCACTAGATTCTTTGAGACACTGATAACATTTGTATTATCACAATATACAGGAATGGGCTCATCATACTCAACCTGTATATATTTCAAAGTTTGTTTCATCCATAGAACCTGTGTACAACATGTTGCGACTACAATATACTCTACTTCGATTGTAGACAATGATATTGATGAATGTTTATTACTTAGCCAAGATACCAAACACTCACCTAAGTAGAATGTCGCTCCACTGGTGCTTCGTCGTTCATAAATGCAACCTGCCTAGTCTACATCTGTGTAGGTAATAAATGATAGATCATTTCCTTTTGGATACCATAATCCAAACTCTTATGTGCCCTTGAGATATCTGAAAATCCTCTTTAATGCTAGAACATGTGATTCCTTTGGTGCTACTTGAAATTGTGCCACCTGTCCAACTACCTACATTACATCTAGTCTGGATGTTGTCACATAAAGTAAGTTGTCAATCATTGATCTGTACTGCCTCTGATATGCATACTTTGAATCATCATATTTTCTCAACTTGCAACTGGTTTGCATAGGAGTGTTAACTGGTTTGCAATCTTTCATTCCGAACCTCTTTAGCATTTATTTGATATACTTAGTTTGAGAAATAATAATTCCTCAGTTGCTTTGACATATCTGAAGACCCAGAAAGAAGGATAGTTCTCCAAGTAATGACATTTTAAATTCATTTTGCATATCCTTTGCAATTTTTTGGCTTAACCTGTCATCATCACTTCCAAAAATAATATCATCAACATAAACTTCAATTAATAAAATACTATATTGAGTTACCTTGATGTAGAGGTTTTTGTCTGCATTTCATTTTTTGAACCCTACTTGTTGTATATATCTATCAAGTCTAGAGTACCATCCTCTGGGAGCATGTTTTAGACCATGCAAGGCCTTCTTCAACATTCTCACGTAATATTCGTTCTCTTACAGCTAAAATCCTTCTAGTTGTTCAATGTAGACTTCTTCTTCAAGTTCCCCATTCAGAAAAGTTGATTTCACATCCATCTGATACACTTTAATATTCTTGGAGCATGCATAAGCTAAGATCAATCATATTGCTTCCATCCTGGCAGTTGGGGAAAACGTCTCTTCGAAGTCGATACCTTCAACCTGTGTGTATCATTTACATCCAAATCTACCTTTGTTCCTGGTAACCTATCCATCTTCATTCAATTTATTTTTGAAGACCCACTTTGTGCCGATCACAATCTTGTACCTTGGTCTTGGAACCAATTCTCAAGTGTCATTCTTCTCTATTTGATCCAACTCTTCATTCATGGCCTTTCTCCAGAATTCGTCCTTGATGGMTTCTTCAAAATTGTTTGGTTCAATCGAAGATAAGAGTGCTAGGTCCAGTTGTTATAGTGAATGAATTTTTCTTCTAGTCTCAATTCATGCATCTGTGTTCCCAATAATTTGATCTGAAGGATGATTCTTCTRTACTCGTTTGATAGGTGACTTTGGAGGTATTTTTTGAACTTTCTCTTCCACTTCTATATGATCTTATTCATCTTCTCCTTCTGCAACTTCTTCTTCGTAAACCTGTTCCACTGATTCCTTTTCTTCTTCTTTTAATTTTGTCCACTTGTTTCATCAACTATTACATTGATTCTTTCCACTATTTTGTTGAGCCTTAGATTGTAACACGTGTATGATTTCCTTGTACTTGAGTAACAAACAAGTACACCTTTATCCACATGAGAGTCAAACTTTCCCATTCTACCATCTTCTTTTTTTATGTCGCATTTGCTTCCAAACACTCTAAAATGCTTTACATTTGCAGGTCTTCATTTCCATAACTCATAGGGAGTTTTGTCATTGTTTTTTTTTAGCATTGCTATGTTTTGAATTTGAATTGTTGTATGCACTGCATGTGTCCAAAAGACATCTGCCAACTTAGAATCCATTAATATTGTTTGAGCCATTTCCTATAATGTCATGTTCTTTCTTTCAACAACCCCATTCTGTTGAGGTTTCCTAGCAACAAATAAGTGTCTTTGTATTCCATTCTTACTGCATAAGTCCATAAATTCCTTTGAAGTAAACTCTCCTCCATTATCAAATCTCAAAAATTTGATTTTTGAATCCATTTCATTTTCAACCATTTCCTTGTATACCTTGAAGTTTTCAAATGCTTCTGACTTATTCCTGAGAAAAAAAACTGCATTCATTCTTGTATAATCATCAACCAATAACATAAATTGTTTCTCACCTTTTAAGCCCTTTGTTCTAGTTGGTCCAACTAGATCAGTATGCACAATTTATAGTGGTCTTGTCATTGAGTATTCCTTTGAGTTGAACCTTGTCTTTGTTTTCTTTCCATGTTGACAATGCTCGCATAATGTGTTGGTTGGTTTCGTGATCTGGAGCATTTATCTAACTGCTTCCTTTTTGTTGACTTTGACGAGGTTATCGAATTTTATGTGACCCATTCTTCTGTTCCATAGCCAAAATTTATCTTCCTTTCCTAGACAACACTTTTCATTTCCAATTTCACGTAATACATATATGTTGTTTGAAGATCTTGTAACTGTTGTAATCAATTTTCCTGATCCTTCTTTTCTTATCTCGCACTTTTTTTAATCGAACATAAGTTTATGACCTTGTTCACACATTTGACTAACACTTAGAAGATTATGTTTTGTATCTTCCACTAATAGAACATTTTCTACATTGGTATTCTTGTTTCCAATTATGATTGTTCCCTTTCCAATGATTCTAGCTAAGTCATCATTTCCAAAAGAGATTGATCCATCTCTTTCCTTTCTCAAAGTAAGAAACTTGTCTTCATCATCTGTCGTGTGATTTAAACAACCATTGTCAACATACCAACCGCGTTTCTTGTGTTTAACTTGTAGAGAGAGAGTGTATTCTTCATTGTTAAATTGATCATGCTTTCTTATCCATATTCTTTGTTGAGGTTCATGTCTGTGATTGTTGTTATTCTATTGTGATTCTCTAAGAGGGACTGTCATTCTACAATATTTGGCCATGTGTCCAATTTTTTTGCACTTGTAGAATTCCACTTTAGTGCTCAATGATTCAAACCTGTTGTATCTTCTTCTATGTGTTTCACTTAGCCTTCTTGGATAACCATTTTGTGCATGACTTTCAAAGTTGTTTATGTTCCTGCTATTAGTTATGCAATTTATAGCTTTATGTCCAAAATTATTACATGTATAACATAAACCAAAAAAGATAGTTTGATACCTGGGAGTTGAAGATATTCTGAAAGGAATAACTCTTCTGAATCCTTCTTCTTCCCGAGGCCTGCTTGTTTCTGACTTTCACTGATTTTGAAATCTGACTCTTCTAGGTGGAGGAGTGTCCCTGTGATCTTCCCTGTAAAAAATTTTGTCTCCTCTAACTGTCTCTGCATATATTCTTGGTTGTTTTTATTTATCTGTGGTTTTGGAGCTTGAACCTCTTTCTATTTGATTGTAACCTAGTACGAACTTGTCATGATGTGGCCTTTGAGTGTTGATAACACTATCCAAAACCTTTGATATATTCTGCATGTTTTTCTATTGAAGGTATTTTCTCAATGTGACAACCTCTGCTTCCAAATTTCCAATGATCTTGTCCTTTTCTTCTAGTTGTTCTTTGAATGATTATTCGATTCTTTTGTTTTCTTCTATTTGAAATTTTAAGTCAATGATCATCTACTCTAGTTCTTCAGAGTTTGAATTATGAGTGTTTGCTTTCTTGTCTATCTCTTCCTGGAGCTTCTTGTTTTTCTTCTTTTCTCCTTTTATAACTTCTATAGCACTCAACAGTTCTTCTCTGTAGTCAAATTTTGCCTCTTCATATTACTCTTTGGTGTCTTTTTTATCGGAGTCTTCTATTTCCATGAATATAACTCCTTTTGTCTCACTTTCACTGACTTCATCTTTGTCTGATGAGGAGCCATATTCTTTGGTGCAAAAACTTTTCTTGAAGACTTTATTTTTTGTTATTTTGCATGTATATGTTTGTTTGTTATTTGAACCATATTCTTCATTTCTTTTGTTTTTATTGTGAGGACATTTTTTAGCAAAATTACCAATACCATCACAATTAAAACAAATTAATGGAAGCTTACCTTTATATCGGTTCCCTTTCTCAATATTCTAACAAAGTTGGCCACTTCTTCATCGTCTTCCAAGATGTCATTGTTGTTGCTATATTCTTTTTCCTTTTGCTTGTCCTTTTTCTTTGACTTCTTGGATGCTTTGAATGTTGCTTCTTTTATACTTGGATTTTCCTGTTCATTTATCATTTCATAGGCTATGAAGATTCCATGTAGTTCATGCATGCTTATTGAGTCTAAATCTGCTCTTTCTTCTAGTTATAAGATCTTAGGATCAAATCTCATTGGAAGAGATCTTAGTACCTTTTGAACAATTATAGATTCATCAACTTCTTCTCCTGATCCTATGATTGCATTCACTATTTCATCAACTCGTAAGAATTAAGCTGCAATAATCTCATCTTCCTTCATCTTTAATTGTTCGAATTGACCCCTATAAGTTTGAATCTTTGCTACCTTGACTTTTTCATCTCCTTCATAGATATTTTGAAGTTTGTCCCAAATCTCTTTAGCAGAGATAAAATGCATAACTTTAGTATATATCGAATCACAAAGACCGTTCAGAAGTGAATTTGTTGCTTTTGAATTATTTAGACCGAGTTTCTTTCCATTTTCATGTGTTGGCGGTATTTATGGTTTTTGTATCCATCTATAAATGCTTTCCAAACTTTTTTGCCTATACATATGTTTTCATCCTTCTGCTACATAATGCATAGTTTTGTCCATCAAACTATGGTCTTCCATTTTTATACATATTGTTTCTCTCCATGATCTACCTTTCAGTGGTTAAACTGATTTATGAAGGAACTTGCTCTGATACCAATTGTTGGATTACTAAGAGGGGGGTGAATCAGTAATAGAGAAATATAATCCTTTTTATCCATAGTATGCAAGTGTTATTTATATTTATGATCAATATAGAATTATCATCCAATAAGTGCAGAGTAACTAAACTATGAACAATGAACAAGCATACACATACATAGTACACCAATATTTTTATGTGGAAACCCAATGCCTGAGAAAACCACATAATTATTTTTCTTATAGGTCTTTAAGAATTACATTCGTTGGAAGCACCAACTGGAAGGAGGCTCCGACCCCCTATATTTTTCAAGCTACAACCTGAGGAAAACTACAACTCCCCAATTTTCTGGCTACAACCATAAGGAGGCTACAACCCCCTTATGTTCTTCAGCTACAACTGGAAGGTGGCTACAACCACCTATCATTGACATGCCCTGCCACCCTGAAATATAAGTAATATGATGAAATCACTACCAAACTATCATTGTGAGATATACCATTGTAAACATGTACCAACCTGTACGACTGACTTGTAGCCAACTTGTACCACTGCCCTATAATCAACCTGTACCTATATTGAGCCTATACCAACCAAAACCAACAGATACGCAACCTATCTATTCTGCAACATGCATATGTACATGCCCTATCTATATTGTATCACGTGTATGTACGGGGCCTATCTATACTACAACCTGCATATGCCTTATGAAAACTAGGGTTTTCTCTCCCTGAAAAACTTTGATCCTCTTCAGCCTATGTCACATCAACCTGCAAATTGTCATTGTGCCCAGACTGTAATTGTGCCATGTGCATACATCCTCATACATATCCTTTAACCGAATGCATCTATATCTCTCTAGTCATGTGCCAGACAAGTGTATATAATCATGAACAAGTATAATAGCCCTCGCATGCACTAGATATCAAACCCTTACTGATAAAAAATCTCTCAATACATCAACCACTTCATAAATACAACCTCTCAACCATGTACCACAAAAACCCTTAACCATATTCCAAGAAATACAAGATGTGCATTAACACTAACAAGATGTATCAATGATAAATATTGATTATACAAGCACTGTATTTCTATAGATCTGACTTATACAAAAAGTCTCGTGCATCCACTAATCTCTCTAGGGAAAATCCTCAAACCCCCATAACCATTTCTCATGTAGACAACAAAATCCAACTAATCATAGAAATAAGATATACCTTTTGAACCAATAGATAGATTTGATGTACCTGATCACTGTAGACCTTCCTGGGAGCTTGCTTTCATACTCTAGAGACCTGACATCTTCATCTTCTCAAGTTTCTAAGGATTTTCCCTCATGTATGCACCCTATTATATTGTTATCCCATATACATACGTTCCCTGCTCCACTGCAACCCACGTACACCTCAAAAACTAGGGTTTTTCAGTATTTTCTGTAATTATGAAACTTTCATCGCCAACCCTTCGTGCTACCTCAGACTTGCGCAACTTCAGATGTATCAATGAGTACCTGCAATAAACCTTACACAATAATAGATATTCAATGTGCTCAATAGGTGCTAATAGGAGAGACTTGCTCTCTTATTTATACTTCCATGTAGCTTCCTCAAGGGGTTACCTGCAACCAACTTAACCCAATTTCCTTCTTTTAGGGCTAACCCACTTTGCTACATATAGTAAATTCTCCACTTCTAGTTGCAACTAATTTATTTTTAATTATTTTCTTATTGCAACAACTTAACCCTTGATTAACTCCTATTTTTACTCACTTGACTAGTCAACTTCTTCTAGGAGCTTCTAGAATAATTTTGACTTCTTTGACCTTCTAGATAACTCATGAGGGTTCTCCAACTTCACAAGGCCATAAAACTCTAACCGTGAGGAGTTATGTGGAATTCCACATATCACCAGAAATGGCATGACATTTACTATCCATATGGAATAGTCTTACCTGCAAATATATTAAACTTCATACCATTATACATCAATCAAACTTAAGTCCCTTAACCATACTATTGGGGCTATCAAAATTTTCTTCTGGACTTGCTTCAAGGGTTGACATCAATGAAAACCAACCCAATTAATCAACATGAATCCATCTAGGTCTAGAGTTTTTCATGATATAGAGATAAGACAACATTTTCCAATTCATATTATGATAGCTAATGTACCTGTAACTAGAATAGGCACTACCATTGCATAAAACATTGAGAATAACACACATACGGAGAAAAAGGGAACAAAGAGATAAATAACACAGGCTTGGGGAACTTGCACATATAATATGGAATGCACCTACAATTTCTAAAAGATGGAGGAATACATTCAAAATGATACTCAAACAAGTACAATATTTTATTGATTGGTAATAAAAGGATAAATGTCATTTTTTTCATAATCAGTAATGGATATAATAAGCAATGCATGATCAAAAAAATAAATAAATTATATAAAGATAATATAAAACACAAACAATATGAAAGCATCACATAAAATAGGTGATGCCAAATGTGCAGTGGAGAAAACCCCAAGAGGGGAAAACTCCACTTTAAAGAATACATTGTATTCCCTAGTGTACACATATTACAATTGTACATGACCCCATTATATAAGGTTTGGGGATAATTATCTCATAATTTAATGTCATTGACCAATTAATAAATGATGACCACTAATGACCTCATTAATGAGGAACACTCACTTGCTAACAACCTCATCAATGAGGATAACTAAGCTACGTTCCCTGCTCCACTGCAACCCACGTACACCTCAAAAACTAGGGTTTTTCAGTATTTTCTGTAATTATGAAACTTTCATCGTCAACCCTTCGTGTTACCTCAGACTTGCGCAACTTCAGATGTATCAATGAGTACCTACAATAAACCTTACACAATAATAGATATTCAATGTGCTCAATAGGTGCTAATAGGAGAGACTTTCTCTCTTATTTATACTTCCATGTAGCTTCCTCAAGGGGTTACCTGCTAACCAACTTAACCCAATTTCCTTCTTTTAGGGTTAACCCACTTTGCTACATATAGTAAATTCTCCACTTCTAGTTGCAACTAATTTATTTTTAATTATTTTCTTATTGCAACAACTTAACCCTTGATTAACTCCTATTTTTACCCACTTGACTAGTCAACTTCTTCTAGGAGCTTCTAGAATAATTTTGACTTCTTTGACCTTCTAGATAACTCATGAGGGTTCTCCAACTTCACAAGGCCATAACTCTCTAACCGTGAGGAGTTATGTGGAATTCCACATATCACCAGACATGGCATGACATGTACTATCCATATGGAATAGTCTTACCTGCAAATATATTAAACTTCATACCATTATACATTAATCAAACTTAAGTCCCTTAACCATACTATTGGGGCTATCAAAATTTTCTTCTGGACTTGCTTCAAGGGTTGACATCAATGAAAACCAACCCAATTAATCAACATGAATCCATCTGGGTCTAGATTTTTTCATGATATAGAGATAAGACAACATTTTCCAATTCATATTATGATATCTAATGTACCTGTAACTATAGGCACTACCATTGCATAAAACATTGAGAATAACACACATACAGAGAAAAAGGGAACAAAGAGATAAATAACACAGGTTTGGGGAACTTGCACATATAATATGGAATGCACCTACAATTCCTAAAAGATGAAGGAATACATTCAAAATTATACTCAAACAAGTACAATATTTTCTTGATTGGTAATAAAAGGATAAGTGTCAATTTTTTCATAATCAATAATGGATATAATAAGCAATGCATGATCAAAAAAATAAATAAATTATATAAAGATAATATAAAACACAAACAATATGAAAGCATCACATAAAATAGGTGATGCCAAATGTGCAGTGGAGAAAGCCCCAAGAGGGGAAAACTCCACTTTAAAGAATACATTGTATTCCCTAGTGTACACATATTACAATTGTACATGACCCCATTATATAAGGTTTAGGGATAATTATCTCATAATTCAATGTCATTGACCAATTAATAAATGATGACCACTAATGACCTCATTAATGAGGAAAACTCACTTGCTAACAACCTCATCGATGAGGATAACTAAGCTACATGAGGGATGTTTCTCAACAATTATGGATGACATTCCTAGTAAAACTATTGGTATATAATAGTGCGCCTCACCCAAGGGGGTTCGAACTATGAAACTACCGACATAGAAATATAGAAATGCCCAACAACATTGTCAATAACTAGTTGAGCTAGCCCCTTGAGCTAGTTTGACCAAGTAAATATTATCCCAACTCTCCTCTTAGTATGCACTTGGGAAAGAGGTACACAAAAATGGCCAAACAATAGAAAATATCCCTCTTAAAAATTACTATCGATTTTAAATGATTGATCTTTACAACATTTTTATCATTAAAAGGCGCAAAATAAGATCTAAGAAAATATTCCATCAAAATTGTAGCCTCCGAGAAAACAAAAAATGCTTCCCAAAAATTGAGGAAGATGATAATGGTTTCCATGGTTGAGCATAGACACATGGGTTTAAAAATAAGAACAAAAATCCATAAATATTATAAAGTCTCAAAATTATGACATCAATGATGTTTAGAGTGATCTGACAAAGTTGTAGGCAAGTGTCAAAGTTCAACAAGAGTATGAATCACATGCACTAAAATAAAAATATGAATGCAAAGGATGCAAACAACTCATAAAGGAGCATGCAAGCCGTGCCATAAAGATGAAAAAACTACCGGGAGGATCCATGAGGAAAGTTGTGAGGTGTGGAATATACCTTAGAAAAACTATAGGGTAGGGTTTATATGTGTTTTTGCACCAAAATTTGGTGAATAAGGCCATATATGTCCACCAAAAACATGAATTGAATGTTGGAAAATTGGTTGTCATTGATGTCAATCCTAGAATAAGTCAATAAGCCTATAGAAGTGATGGGTGTATTTAAAGAAGTATCCAAAGTGGTCCCCTTATGGTGTAGCTTTAAGCATGGCCCTCATGGGAAGATGCTTTGAATAAGTCTAAAAGAAGCCCGAAACCCGAAGTTGACTGAAGAAAAAGGGTATGAAGGACATAGAAAATGCATGCAAAACATCCATGGATCAATAGTCCTTGTCAAGTTGATTCCAATGATAGGTGGCACACCACGTGGTTCCTCACGATTGAGTAGATACACCCTCTTAAATATGAAGTCCCGAAATCAAGTGAAGAAGCCCTGGATCTAAAGAAAAGAAGTTACAAGTCGACCCCAAAATTAATTAAAGGAGAAAAATGGTTACAAACAATAAGTTATAGGTCGGCCCTGAATTCAAGTAAAGCAGGTACTTGGAAAATTATAAATACCCATCAAGAACCTCTCATTTGATCATTATAATCTCTTAATGCAAGTGAAGAAGTGGAGCAGTGCGAAGGAGAGAAGTCTTGGAATTGCAAATGTGCAAAGGGTTTCTTTGAAACCCTATCTGAGGTGACCCTTGTGGATCAAGTATAGGATATCCTGCAAGGCTCCCGTTGGTTGTCCAGGTATCATCACGCGAGGCCTCACTCATTGCCTAGTCTAGTCCCATGAGGCTCAGGAGAGGTTATGAAGAAGATTCCCTCTTGTTGATGTTGACGATGAGGAAGGGTTGATGATCTGATATCTGATGTACCAGGTCTTACATAATGAAAGGTATGTTTGATATGTTTCATGAGGCTTGTATCTTGGAGATTATTGCATATGATTTGAGGCATATATTGGATGGTTTGGCACATGCTTAAGGCATGTTTTGACACATAGTTTGAGGTATATATTGGATATTTTGGTACATGGTTTGAGGCATGTCTTGGAAATTTTGGCACATTTTTAAGGCATATCTTGGAGGCCTTTGGTACATGGTTTGATGCATATATTGATGTTTTTTTGCATATGATTTGGGGGAAATTCTTGGAGATTTTTGCATAAGATTTATGTGGTTGTTGGGTTGAACCAATCTTGATGATGATGTATTAGTATCAGTGATAGTAACAGTGACAAGTTGACTCTCTCATTTATATTCAAGGGAGGAAGGAAGGGGAAAGGAAAGGGAGTTGTATCTTCCTTTAGGTTGGAGCCTATAAACTAGGTGGTTGGAGCCTATAAACTAGGGGGTTGGAGCTAGAGAATCTAGGGAGTTGGAGCTTCCTTCAGGTCGGTTCCTGTAAACTAGGGGGTTGGAGCCTCCTTTTAGTTGGAGCTGGAGAATTTAGCGAGTTGTAGCTTACTTCAGGTTGGAACCTGTAAACAGGGGTTTGGTGCCTCCTTCCAGTTGGTGCCTTGGAAGTTGGTGCTTCTTGTGGTTGTAGTATTCAAGATATATATTTAAAATTATTTTTTGTTTTTTTCCCATTTGGTTTTCCACGTAAAACTCTTGTGTATTGTGTATCTATGGCTATATATTGATGATATCTTGAATGAAATCATAAGTTATAATTTTTTTATAACTTAATGTTTACATGGTATGGTTAAAAATGGTAAAACGTGCTCAATATTGATTCACCCCCACTCTTAGTATTGGTGAATATTCCAACAATGAATATATATGTCTTCGAACTTTGAATCAAAATAGGAAACCATGGGCTAAAAAATAGGTTATATGAGGGTTCATTAAATATGGAGCACTAGATTGATTGAGGCCAAAACAATCTAATAAGAATATATCTCACATATGAACTCCAAATCATACTCATAACAACACGAGGAGGGAAGATACCTTAGTTAGGAATGAGAGAGGAAAACTAGTATCTTCTAAAACTTCACACAATTGAAAATAAACATAGATATCAACTTGAAAGGGAGGCACCACTCAAAAAATCATATTTTAATTATTTTCATAGATAAAAAAATATTTGTTTACATATTTAACACCACGGGTTTGAATATATTTGGGTCAAATATGTAACCATGAATAGAGGGCCCCACCACAAGAGATTACTTATATTGGTCAAGCCTACAAAAACAAACTTCACATGAAATATTGATCATAGTCTCAACAAGTTGCTATGGGATTAAAATGACTCATAAAAAAGATCTCGAGTTCACATAAATTTTCCACACAAAATAGAAATTCCTTCTCATGATATTAACTCCATTGAACTAAAGCTTCATAGGACATTTTTTTTTAATTTTGATTTTTAAAAATGGTTTACAAAGTTTTTTTTTCAATTTATTTATTTTTTAATGTAAATTGTTTTTAAAAAATAATTAATAAACAATTTTTCAAGTAATACCACTTTTAGATTTAGGAGTCGATTTCAAGATTTTGATTTGGAAGGTTACAAGCTATCAAGGCCACAGTTTCAATTAATTCATAACTTTAACTCAAAAACCAAATTGGTGTTACTGATGACATTAATTTTCAATTTGAGCGTCAATTTTAAGGTTTTGTCTTCAATGGTATCGGTTGTTAAGGTTGTGATTTCAAAGTTGCAATTTTACCCCCAACCCCCCCCCCCCTCCCACAAAAAAAATATAGTGCTACTGATAGCCCCACTTTTTGATTCGGGGGTTTATTTTGGTGTTTTTGACCAAAAATTATGGCTTTTTTTGGGCCATAGTTCTTGTTTTGAGGTCATAGTTCTTGTTAAGTCAGTTTGTATGTTATTACCACAAATAAATAGTCATGCTCTCTTCTTGTCCTCANACCCCCCCCCCCCTCCCACAAAAAAAATATAGTGCTACTGATAGCCCCACTTTTTGATTCGGGGGTTTATTTTGGTGTTTTTGACCAAAAATTATGGCTTTTTTGGGGCCATAGTTCTTGTTTTGAGGTCATAGTTCTTGTTAAGTCAGTTTGTATGTTATTACCACAAATAAATAGTCATGCTCTCTTCTTGTCCTCAACAAACCACCAAAAAATTCCATGGATATTATTTCCCATGGCCTTGTAGGGATTGGAAGTGGACTATATAGACCTTGCTTCTTGTTACTAGGCTTTCTTGTTCAACATAAAATACAACCTTTGATAAATTTAGCTACTACTTCTTGCATCTTGGGCCAATAAACATACCTCTACAAGTTAGCCATAGTCTTCTTGATATAAAATTGACCCACAACCTTGGAGGTATGAGCCTCTCTGATTAGTTGTACTCTTCCTTCCTTCAATACACAAAGCTTCCCCATATTGTAGAGTAATCCATCTTGGAAATATATATATATATATATATATATATATATATATATATATATATATATTTGTCTTTCCAATTGCTGATACACCCCCTTGAATTCCTTATATTCCACATACTCATGTTTGTATGCTTCATGGGTGAATGGATTTATGTGCATAGTGCCACAGGGTTGCGATATTTGGTGTTGGTGGCTTGGATATAAAACCAACCAACTTATTGGTTGTGCCATTATTATATTTAATATTTAATCACTAGATGAAATTTTTATAGAAATCCCATCAATTTATAATGTCTTACTTGTTGGATTTTACTCTAGGCATGCAAGTATTGTAAATGTTGGTGATCAATATGGACGATAATCTCCTTTCTCAATAAATAGTGCTTCCACTTCTTCACTACTTGAACCAAGGTATATAGGTCCTTTTCATATGTAGGGTAGTTTAGTATTGCTCCATCAAAAATATTTGTATGATAGAAAACCAGTCTACCCCTTTGCATTAATATTTTTTCCATATCATACTCTCTAGTATCAATTTCTATTTCAAAGGACTTTTACAAGTTAGGTAGTTCTAGGACCAAGGCTTGAGTAATATTATTCTTCAATTCTTCAAAGGATATATGTTGGTTCTTACCCTACCAGAATCTCTTACCGTTAGTTTTTTTATAGCATGAAGTGGTCTTGCAATAGTTGAAAATGATGCTACAAACTTTCTTAAATATTGAGAAACTCCCCCAAAACTCCTTATGTGGCATTAGTAGAAGTGGGTAATTTGAGAATGTCATATATTTTGTAGGATCTATTTTAAACTTACTTGCACCAATCACATGTCCTAAGTACACTAAGGATTACTTAGAAAACTCGCACTTCTTTATGTTTGCTAGTAGTTGGTGTTTCCTCAGAGTTTCTAACACTTGCTTTAGATGTAACGCGTTCTCCTACCAAGTAGAAATGAATAATAAAATGTCATGTAAATATAATACGACAAATGAATCTAGGAATGGATGCAACACAACATTCATTAAATGCATATAAATAGTTAGTGCATTAATCAAACCAAAAATCATTACTAACCACTCATAAAGACCTTGCCTCATCTTGAAGGTGATTTTCCAAGTGTCTTCTTCATTGGTATAGACTTGATGATATCCATATTTAAAATACATCTTGGTGAAGTACTTTGCATGCTACAAATGATCTAACAAATCATCGATCTAGGGTAAAGGGTAAATATTCTTGAGAGTGATCTTGTTTGGAGCTTTATAATCAATGCACAACCTCCAAGTCCCATCCTTCTTGGTAACCAATATGACTGGGGAACCACATGGTGACACACTCATCATTATAGCTCCATACTCAAACAATCCTACAACTACTTCTCCAATTCATCTGAATCTAATATGGATTATCTGTATAGTCCTATATTTTGTAAAGGAGAGGTTGATAGTTATTGTATCTCATGCTCAACTTCCCTCTTAGGTGGCATTCCTTTCATATCTTGGAACACTTCTATGTATTCCTGAAAAATCTCTTTCAAATACTACTTATATTCTTTTGTACATATTTCAAAGGGTGCCTTCACACCTATGAAATTGATTTTCTTCTAGTTTTGTCTCAAGAAAATAAGTACATACTTCTTAGTTGAGTTGATCAATGTCTTATCTTGATGTGTACTCACCAAAGAGATATTAGAATTACCCTTGTGTGCATTGATGATAAACGACTTGCCATTCATTATTAGGAAGTATTGGTTGGCCCTTATCATGAATAAATCATCCCTCATATACATATGGGGACTACCAAACATTACATTGTGGACATCAAGAGACAATATATCGATTTTTATTTTGTTAATAAAATTTACATTGATAGGAAATCTAAGATTGCATTGCTTGGTAAATTTCACTCTACATCCTTATTCACCCAACCCAAAGGGTATGGATGAGGGTGATCATGCATGTATACACTAATTTTACTTACCAGGTTCTCTATAATGAGGTTTTCCTATGAACTAAAATTGAAAAAAAACATCTATCACGTTCTTCTTTATCTAAATCTTGATATGGAACAACTTGTTCAATGGCCATGTCCTTCTCCTTACTAGGATGGAGGCTACTCACATTCACCTTTGTTTTCATTGTTATGAAGATAATATTTTCATCAACAATTGAGTTTATTTTTATCTCCTTTCTTGTTTCCACTATAATATTCTTCTTCTTGGAATTTTCCTACTTGCAACTCCTAGGATTCAACTCTGGATGCAGTTTCCAAAAATTTTATTTTGTGTGAGCATCAATGTTGCAATAATCATGGTGGATATTAAGGTCCTTTCACATATGTGTAGTGGTGAAAATATTCTTATTTTTTCCCTTTCCCTTCGTATTCTCTCCCTTATTAGAAGCTCCATGTTGGACTGTCTACTTTGAACCATTTGGTTACCCCTTGTAAACTTCAATGTTCTAGGCCTATACATGCGCCTCATCTATGATATTGTGAATAAATAAAATAACTTTCCTTATTATGTGACTATGGATACGTCCATGGTAATTGATGACCACATTTGGGTCCCAGGGATTTATTCAGAACTATATAGTGTATGCTTGTACACTATGTCCTTGTCTCTAACAGTAATAGTGTCATCAAATCCTTTGATCCTCGTCATATCTAATAGGATAAAATTGGGACTTGATAAGGTCTTTGAATAAATCCTTTCTTCCCTCAGATGAAGGGCCTTTATGTGGCATCATAAACCCCCCAATACCTATAAACCCCTTGATATCATGCATACCCCCCCAATACCTACAATATATTGAATTTATTTCTCACAATTTAAAAATACCTTTTATGAATGAACATGATAAGATATTGATAAACAAGGTGAAGCCCCTATGGGATCTCCCACCATGTATATGCATAACCTTCTATATTTATTTTATAAAAAGCTATTTTTTACTCCTCACATACATTATACACACTAAACTAGACTTCTAATTGTTGAAAATAGTGATTCAATTTAAGTGCATCAACCTCACCTTCATAGGGCTTGATCTTGACCTTTGCTTCGATTTTAAATGGGTGATGAGAATATTGGTTATTGGAGACACCTTGGGCTTTGGTTCTTCCTTATTTTCCCTATGTTCCTCATGATTTTCTGATTTCTCATGAGATTCATGTTTTTTTTTTAAATGATTTGATATTATTCTCAAGAGCAACCATGAGCAAGGCCATGCTGTTGGTAATATCATTTATCCGATATTATAACATTGTGAATTTACTTTCATATTCATCAATGGGCATTTCCCAGTGCTCTTCGTCTATTTTTGTAGATTACAACTACTTCATAACCATTATTTTGTTGATATCGATATCAATAGGGTACAACTCTCTCTCGGATTTGGATTTATAGAGTCAAGTAATCATGCATTATGCCTCAAACCACCAAATGCCCAAATAAACTTCCTCATACCAATATGATTTGTAAACCACCTTAGATATACCAATGGTTGACTCATTAAAACAGATATAAACTTAAAATGACTACAATGAGCTTATGCTTGATTGTGCGATTATCATTTTGTATTTTTTAACACTTTATAATGGAAATAAAAACACACCATTTAACTATTTTGACATATGAACTAGAATATAATAGAAAAATGCAGAAAATAGAACAAAAAAAATTACCCTAGAAACCCATACAAGAAAACCAGCATTCAATGACGGATTGTACCTCATGTCTTCTTATATTATGGAGATTATAATATGGGATACAAATATTTCCAATCTTACTAAGAAGCTATGAGACACTATGTTATTCCATAGTCCTCTACAATATGATTATGTCTCTTTTCTCTATTATAACCTCATCTAAACTCATGTGCATACCATGGAAAAGTTAACAACTAGTGAAAAAGTGAATCTGCTTCCCTCCTACTAGGTTTTTAATAGCTAGAATTAAGGTTAGGGATAGGTTTAGGGTTTCAAAACCCTTTTAGAACCTCCATGATACTTCCAAAAGTATTTATTGTATTCCCCTACTTACTAACTCCCCATATTTGAATTATGGTGAGTTGACATGGTCACCACTTGGACATGTGGGGAATATTTGGATTGCTACTTTGCCAAGGCCCAAACTTTCTCATATGAACTCAATTTTAGGCACATGATATCTCATTGGAAAGATATTGATGAGACAAATAAATGTTATCAAGGCTTAATAATTTCTATGAAAACCCTAAGACATTGCAAGGCTAAAAAGCATTGTTTAGGGCCTCAAAACTACATCAAAAGTTGATGACCCAAATTTGACAAAATAAACACCATCTCGAAGATATCCCAAATTTTTATATCAACCATATTCAACATCAATAGATTCATATGGTACCTATGTAGATCCATTTTGAACATCTTGATTATGAGCACCTTTTCCATTAGAGAAAATGTTTATGTATACTCAATTAACTTCTTTTGTGCATAACCATTTGCAACTAAACATGCTTTGTCCTTATCAATTGCACCATCTAATTTATACTTAGTTTTGTATATCCATTTAGTTGTGGTGCCTTGTTTGCTTTGACTAATTTGGCATACTATATCTTATTATTTGAGGGAATTGTATTTACAAAATGGCCCAGTTTATTGACTTATGTTATGATGATGAACTCAAACTCATGATTATTTTGATTAGCTTTAATTGATGATTTTTGAATGAGTTTTATTTAAATATTTAAATGACAACATGGATGGATTAATGTGCATTGATATGATGAAATCGACATTGTCAATTCATATGGTTATGATGCATTGAAATGAAAATGTTTTAGATATATTAACTTGCATATGCTACTGATGGTTTTCCTAATGTGACAAGGAAACCATATGTGTACATTGATGTGAGGATGCATCAACATTGTATGGACTCCATATTGATTCAGAGTAATATAATATGTTATATGATTAAATACATGCTTTAATTTATGTTTATGGAACAATTTGATGTGTTGATTTTAGTGTGTGCGGGCACAAGGAATATGCTTGTTGATCAATCCACATATGGGTAATGGGGTTGTATGGAAATGTATAGAGTATCATTAGGAGAGGAGAAACAAAATGTCTATTTTCCCCTACTAGCACTCATTTTCTATGACTTGGTTTGAAAAACTCATGACACATTTACTTAGAGGTTGCATGTTGTCATGAGGGTAGGCTATGGATTTGGTCACTAACGAGGTTTAGTTGAGGGGTGCACACTAAGGTGGCATCATTATTCTTAAGTGACAATTAGTCTCTCAAAAAGGGAGACAAACATTGAGTTAACAGGGTCTCAACAGTTGCACCATTTCTCCCACCAAGAAAGTTGAATGCTTGAAGGGAAAGCGTAAACATGGCACCCTTGGTAACTCTTGAACGACATGGAACAACATGACACCCTTGATATTGGTTATATTTTTTGAATACACATGAAAAGATATTTGATTACGCATGTAAAAATATAGTTGATTTACCATGTACATTGTAATTAATTTGAAAAAAATTAAAATGCATGATTGATTGATTATTGAGAATATAGATTAGTACATTCCATCCATAACAAAGATAAATAAAATAATTTAATTAAGAATTACTTGGAGAGAAATGAATTTTAGAATGTGCATGAAATAAATAAAAAAATACAATAATTCCAATTAACCAAAACTAATTACTAATACACTCGTTTCCGGAAATTGTAAAGCCACAACACACAAATTTGTTGTAACTTCTATAATTTTGGTTGAAAGAAATTAATGGAATCCGTATTGGGTAATACTATGGTACTAAGAGAATTATTGTTAGACAGCATTTCTTGGGATCAAAGTTGTATATCACATTTAATATTTAACTATTTCCCATAAATGTATGGCAATTCAAACCTACAGTTTATAAATTGGTTGCTGGCACGGATAACTCCCTGAGTCAAAAAGTTTTACTGAAGTATCAGGTATTATCACTTGAAATATTTTGTTATAATACACATGGTGTCCATAATCATGGAAGTCGAATATATACATAGTAAAAATGAAACGAATTGATTCAGTTATGTGTTTGCAAAAATTGTTTAAATGAAATTTTATTAGAATTTGTTTATTTCGGCTTTAAACAAACTTCAATAGTAGAATATATATGTGTGGGGAAATTAAAAAAAAAAACAAAGGGGCAAACAAAGAGTAGAATATAATTTGAAACTTGGAACTATTTGATAATAAGCACTTCAGTTAATGTAACTGACTGTTGGGGATGGTGTAAGGCATAAGGGTAGTGAAGATCACACTTGTAGCAGTTGTTGACCCTAAATATGGTCCAACTGATTTCCAAAAAAGCTTGCAATATAATTGCAAGCTCTTGAACAAATATTGCTATGTCATTTTGCTTAACCATTTACTAAGTGTATAAGATAGACATGGGTCCCTCTAGGAGATATATGTTCAAGTGAAGGCTTATGCATGTTAATTTTCTCAAAACATAAATGGTTTGGGTTTGATACATATGACTTGAATTTAGTGAAAGCGTGGGTTCAATTTTGATTACAAAGAATATTCACCAAGCATCCTCGTTCCATGTGAAATATACTTGAGGAATTTTATAAAAGTGTGGATTATGCTGAAATATGTCACAATGAAGACAACTATTGTACATATAACATGTTTAAAGTTGATTTATTGGCATTGAAGGTTTAAAGGTATTGCATGGGATATATGTCAATTTCACATAGCATAAACAAACATTGCATGGGATATATTGGCATTGAAGGTTTAAAGGTAGTTATATATGTCATAAGTTTTTTTTGCAAACCCCACAACCAGATAACATAAGCTTGCATTGGGAGTGATAAGGTTTAAAAGTACATTGTATAGTTGGGTGTTCATAGTTGTTGGCATTAATGGAGATGTGATAGAGCTCACAAGCTCATTTAGTGTGGATAGATTTCAGGTATGGCAACCTTGAGATACGTTAGGGTTGATGTTTTTCCATTCTCGTAAGATGATAGTGGAGCTGAAAAAATGCCTTACTCTTAGGTAGTAAATTCAAGCTTGATTCTGGTCAATACTTACAGATTGGAAACCAATTCGAAAGGAGATTTAAAGAGTTGAGCTAGGGAGGTTGATAACGCACATCTAGAAGGATTTTTCATGTTGTTGTTTAGCACCCAAGCCAAGGTATGTTGGTTCTACCCTATGACTATGGACATAGATGATAGTATGTAATTGAATGTTCATTTTCAAGTCTGAAATGGCTCAGAAATGTTCTTTCATTTTTTCTTCAACCCTATTCCTCGTTATTATGCTTTGTTTTTGGATATTTGATTGAATCGAATAGGACTTCTCACCCATTGTATTTACTGGTAGTTCACTCTTTTTCTCCCTCGTATTCTAAAAATATTCAATGCATGTCAAAGATTTTACTTATTATGAATGACAGTTGTTCTATCATATCATACTCAGTTATTACTTGTGACATTGATAAAACTTCGGTTTTGTAATGAACTGAGCATATATATATATATATATATATATATATATAACAACATGTGTTATACATAGACATTTGTGTATGAGGGTGGCCGAAAAGGGAATATATATGTCAAATGTCTATGTATAACACATGTTGTTAGATATAATATCCCTATGCATCTGTATCGTTGCACTTATCTATCATGCCATGTTGGGTCAAAATTGTTGACAAAAAAACTTTTGCATATATAGCTACAACTTATTAGTTATGATGAGTTCTGAAATAACTTATGCTCCATTAGCTCTATTATAAGGTAAGATTTGAAATAACTCAAGCTGGTATTTGGGTATGCTCTGGAATTGATCAGGGGATCAAATTTTGCTCAAAAAATCAAAGTGCTTGGAATTGCTTCAAACCGGACGAGAGCGTAGGCCTCGTCGTTGCGAACCCAACGCAACTTGTTTCGTCTCAAACGGACGTCGGGAGCGAGATATATAGCGATCTGTTCGTCAAGCCAAACAGGCAAAAATTTTGATGTTGACTGTACAAGTCTGTACAGTCCGTACAGTCTGACGTGGCAGGAATGTACGACCGTACAGAAGTGACGTGGCAAGCAGTTTTTGGTTGATGGTTGTCGAATCAAGAGATGACACGTGTCCTTTAGATGGAAAATGGTATGAGGACACGTGGCCCAATCCATGGGCGCCACGTGTCACTCATTGTTTGGTTTATATTGTTATGTAAAATTTATGGTGGAGTCTGCGGGGTTCGACCCCCAGACCTCCCACAACGCATAACGCCTTCGCAAGACCGCCCGACCATTGGACCACGAGTTGGTTCTTGTTATATGTATATGTTTGAATATATTTAAGTTCATACATATTTGTAATGGGCGGGGGGTCGGGCCGGGGCTTAGCCTCGGCCCATGGTCACATATTGTTTCATATGGCCACTATGTTTATGCGCGCAGTTATAAAGGTTGGTGCGTGGGGTTTGACATAACCCGTGGTTCTTTGCTGTTAACCCATGTGACCTCGACCTGGAGCGTGGGTAGTTTTAAAACGACTTAACCACCTTTGCCCAATGCATGCGGTCACATGCCCTCATACACCCAGGTGCTAGGCGGTTAGGGGCTTGCGCACCCTTAACCGTCCTACGGCTTGCACCGTTGACGCGGTTGAGCCCGGTGTTGGGTTTTCACGCTTTAAAATGCGTGTGAGCCAGGTTCAAACAAGAAGGGTGCGTTTTGTAGATGCAGAGACAGCAAGCTTGAAGGGGGGACTTCCAGGAGGCCTAACTTCTTCATTTTTCGACCGATTGAGGTGCCGAAAGAGCCCAGACAGGAGTTTTGGGACGCTCTGAAGCCATTGGAGCAGTCGGTTTGTCAGTTTGAGCATTGTAAGACATGTTTTTGAGAACTTTTGAGCAATTAATAATAATGATCCATTAGAAGCTGGACCAGGAGATGTAGCCCATGAGAGGGGTGAACTCCTTTATCAGTTGTTGTGTTTATGTGCTTATGTTCATTGATTATGTTGTTGTCTATGTGTAATTTTCATAAGTAATCCTTTAATCTATGTGTTGCAAACTGATCCTTTTTCTTTAAACACATAACATTCACTTGCAATAAATTTCAAGTTTTTCAAGTCTTCTTCATTTTTAGATCAAGTTGGTATCAAAGCACTGGTTTTGAAGACTTGATTGTTTGCAAGTTTTGTTTCTGATGCTCNCAAGGTTGAAACTCACAAGAGGAGAAGTTCAACTTGTGGAGCCAAGTTCTCATCCGACAAGGAGGAAGCATATTCATTCACCGCAAGTTTCAGAGAGACATTCACCAAGCATGGCTCGTGCAGAAAGTCATGAACGTGTTCCTGCCGAAAATGAAGATCTCGGAGAGGTTGTCATGGAGCTGAGAGAGATGATGAAGATCTTGATGGAAAGGAACATATTGTCACAGGGTGAAGGCTCCAACCCTTCAATGCATAAGGGAGGCGGTGGTGACAAAACTCCAGGCGAAAATGGAGGGAATGGTGCTTCTCCAC
>ML778760.1:1286862-1322968 GCA_009831015.1 Picea engelmannii
GCCAAGTACAAGACGAGACATGACAAGCATCGTGTTGATCACAGTTTCGAAGTTGGAGATGAAGTTTGGATTTACATCAGCAAGGAGAGGCTTAAAGGTGAAGGTAAAAAGTTGAAACCGATTCGATATGGTCCTTTCAAGATTGTTGACAAGATTGGTAATAATGCCTTTCGTCTAGATTTGCCTCCTTATATGTAGATGTATGCAGTTGTTAATGTTGAGAATTTGAAGTTATATGAGACTCCATTGATTGATGATCAAGGAGAGCATGTTCAGATTCCTTCCATAGATGACTTTTCTCCAGAGTATCTAACAGAACTGTAGGAAGACATCATCCTTGACAGGAGGATGCGAACTTCGAAACGAGGAAATGTGGAGTATTTGCAAGTTGGTCTTAAAGGGACGAATCCAAGCAAGGCAAAGTGGATTGAGGTTGGAAGGGTGAGGGAACTATACCCTCATCTTCACATAGACTGAGAATAGTCTTTTGGAGGTCCAAAAGCTTCCCAATGGGGAGGTGTGATCAGGGGATCAAATTTTGCTCAAAAATTCAAAGTGCTAGGAATCGCTTCAAACCGGACGAGAGCGTAGACCTCGTCGTTGTGAACCCAACGCAACTCATTTTGTCTCAAACGGACGTCGGGAGCGAGAGATATAGCGATCTGGTCGTCAAGCCAAACAGGCAAACATTTTAATGTTGACTGTACAAGTCTGTACAGTCCGTACAGTCTGACATGGCAGGACCATACGACTGTACAGAAGTGACATGGAAAGCAGTTTTTGGTTGATGGTTGTCGAATCAGGAGATGACACGTGTCCTTTAGATGGAAAATGGTATGAGTACACGTGGCCCAATCCATGGGCGCCACGTGTCACTCATTGTTTTGTTTATATTTTTATGTAAAATTTATGGTGGAGTATGCGGGGTTCGACCCCTGGACCTCCCACAATGCATAACGCCTTCGTACGACTGCCCGACCATTGGACCATGAGTTGGTTCTTGTTATATGTATATGTTTGAATATATTTAAGTTCATACATATTTGTAATGGGCGGGGGGTTGAGTCGGGGCTTAGCCCCGGTCCATGGTCACATATTGTTTCATATGGCCACTATGTTTATGCGCGCAGTTATAACGGTTGGCGCGCGGGGTTTGACATAGCCCGTGGTTCTTTGTTGTTAACCCATGTGACCCCGATCTGGAGCGCGGGTAGTTTTAAAACGACTTAACCACCTTTGCCCAATGTGCGCGGTCACATGCCCTCATACGCCCAGGTGCTAGGCGGTTAGGGGCTGGCGCGCCCTTAACCATCCTACGGTTTTTACCATTGGCGCGGTTGCACCCGGTGTTGGGTTTTCACGCTTTAAAATGCGTGTGAGCCAGGTTCAAACAATAAGGGTGTGTTTTGTAGATGCAGAGACAACAAGTTTGAAGGGGGGACTTCCAGGAGGCCTAACTTCTTCATTTTTCGACCGATTGAGGTGTCGAAAGAGCCCAGACAGGGGTTTTGGGACGCTCTGAATCCATTGGAGCAGTCGGTTTGTCAGTTTGAGCATTGTAAGACATGTTTTTGAGAACTTTTTAGCAATTAATAATAATGATCCATTGGAAGCTGGACCATGAGATGTAGCCCATGAGAGGGGTGAACTCCTTTATCAGTTGTTGTGTTTATGTGCTTATGTTCATTGATTATGCTATTTTCTATGTTTAATTTGCATAAGTAATCATTTAATCTATGTGTTGCAAACTGATCCTTTTGCTTTAAACACATAACATTCACTTGCAATAAATTTCAAGTTTTTCAAGTCTTCTTCATTTTTAGATCAGGAATGCATTGTTTTCCTCCTTATGCATTAAAATTTCCTTCATTCCCACTCTTACACAAGAAAATTTGTTTGTACCATAAAAAGGAAATATGTATGCCATTCAAAAAATTTGAAATATCAAAGAGAAAAATATGTGGTATAAATAGAGTTCATCTCCTACAAGTTTGTATGTATCATACCATTTGATCTTTTATAACCTCAATATTTCCATAACCTAAGCCATGGATAAACTGTATAAATGAATATTTAATGAGTATTATATATTTATGTTTACATGTAGTTAATAGTGAGTTGTAAGTTTGAGATATTTTATGGAATGAAAAATGATGTTATTTATGCATGTTATTAGATGATATTTTTCAGCAGAGGATCTCGAAGAGGACAAGGAAGAATATTTAATGTTATTTGGTGGGAGGGAAGGAATAAGAGAACAAGTTTTTATGTTCATTTTGATGCTAACTCTAATGAATTCAATCAATTAGTACAAACTTGACATATTTTATTGGGTGGACAACAAGCTCTACCTCATCCTTTTAGACATGATAATGATCCTTTGCAACCTCATCCAAGTATAGTTGAAATTCCTTTCCATTCTCAACATGGCCTTGTCAATGATGGATAGGAAGAAAATAAAAATAAACCTATCTTTAGAAATGCCAACTGGCACAATAGTCACAAAAAATAGTGTGAACCTATTATTGATCTTATTGCTAATTCATCAAAATTAAATCTTCTTCGTTGAAGCTATTTTTAAGCCCTAGGCAAAGCCCCCATGATATGTATAAAACCCATTATTATGCCTTAGATATTTAATTATTACATTTCTAGTAGGTCGGCTAGAACCCTTCTTTGCACCCTTTCATTATAATTGTAACCCTTTGTCTCCTATATATATATATATATATCAACGAGACCTAGTATTAGGGATCTTATCTCATCTCCTCTAGTGTTCTGAAGTTTATATATTGTAAAGGAGTTTTCCCCCTCGAAGTGGACTGAATTGTATTGATTTCTTATCATTTTTAATGCGTTGGGTCATAACATTTGGTATCAGAGCTCAAGGTCTTGGGGTTTCGTTGTTGCATCTAAGACACCTTGGAATTTTTGATATAACTTTTTTTCTATGACGTTTCAGAAGGAACCCCTTGGAGAATATTTATTAGACGGATCAAGGTGCTCAAGGTTCAAATTTCAGCTCCTGAGGCATTTACTTTATGAGATATAGCCTGTGTAAGATAGGGTTCTGGAATCATCATGAATTTAGTCATCGCGGAATTTTCACTATAACATTTTTTATATGATGTTTTAGACCCTGAAACCTGGAGAATATTCATAGAAATTATCAAGGTAGTTGTGATAAACATTTCAGCTTTTGGGTCATCCCAATTTTGTAGATACACCCTGTGTAAGATCGGGTATCTGACTAGTCATATTAACTAGTATCAAACAGGTGTTCCAGGTAAAATAGTCATATAGTCTTAAGTGAGTATCCAAATTAAGTGAGACAAATTGCATTGGAAATTGGACAATCTATAGTATTTTTGGTGCAAGTTTAAGAATCAAATATCATATATTTTTCTCTTACAAGTACGCCCTCCTGGAAGGGACAAAAATCAGCAAGGTGTGGGGAAGTTACCATAACTTCCACTTGTCACATCCAATTTTGATCAGACTTGTGGCATTGCAAAGAGGAAATATCAAAGAAATATAGAATAAAATTTCAGACCCAAAAGGGCCAAAATTTTAGAGATACATTGTTGGACAAGGGTCCAATTTTGGGAAAAGGCCATTTTTGGAGAGAAGAGGACAAAGGAAAAGCAGCATGTGCAAGGGAGGCACGTGAGGAGCGCATGCAAGGGAGACCTAATGACATTAGGGTTAGGGTTTTTTCAGAATATGGTAATGGCTGATGAGCCAAGAATATGTATAAATAGTACCTATGAGGTCTAGGACAGGAGGACCCTGCCCGACTGTAGAGTGAAGAGAGAGATGAAGGTTCTAAAGATTGTAGAAGTTGTTTTATATTTGTAAGTTGGTGAGCGAGAGGAGAATCGAGAAACTCAATCCTGAGGGTTAGATCACAAGCTGAGGAGCCTAGTGTGATTTAGTCAGACTCATAGGGATTGGGAAGCCTGTTGAGATTGCAATATCCAAAACTGTAAATGTGTGCGGCGCAATCTATTGTTGAGACATAATAAAAGATCTTGAGGGCAAAATCTTTGTGGTCGTATCCCAGGAGGGGGTGAACCATGGTAGCACTTGTGTTATTTGATTGAATGTATGCATCTTCATTGTTGTTAATGATTAAATATTAGATGAATGAATAAAGGAAATAGTTAGATCTGATATTCCACATGCATGAGTAAGAACGATTGGTTATTGAACATGTTAGAATAAATAAATGAAGATTACAAGGTACAAATGCATATCCCCACTCATTCCCAGGATGCAAGCGTTTGAGTATTGCAGCCACCCATAGAACTATCTTAGGTGAGACATCGCAGTGCACCTTGTGAATTGCGTTGCCTTCTAGTTTACGAGGAGGGCCGATAGTTTTAGAGGGATTTTGTTGGGAGCTTGTCAAGTCTGAACCTAGGTCAACTTATAACAGTAAGGTGAGATCAAATTCTATAAAGTAGTCTAATACCAACAAATGGTTATGTTTCCAGGTTGGAATAGAATGGGATTGAGTGATTAAGATCTATTGAAAAAGCGTAAAAAGAATGTCAGATCTGGGGACAAAAACATGAGAATATAAAAAGGGATGTTGAGACCATGGAATCCAACGAAGGAAGATATCAAGAGCTGGTTGAAAACAAAGGATATGGATTTTGCGTAGAAAGATAATAGAAACCCAAGATAGCACCACGCAAATACCTGGACAAGTACATATTCAACGACTTGCATGAAGTATTCTTCTGTGATTTCACGCATGTATTGCAGGAGAGGATATTGAGGTTGAAAGAAAACCACGCTACAAATCAGATCAGACAGCTAGAGTGGAATCCTACAGAGATCGCGCACTTACAACAAGTTAACAATAAATTTACACGCGCAGTAGATTTCTAGTTAGATAACATTGTTGCGGGATTTATCACAGAATTTGCAGTAGATATTGTGATGTCTTACAGTGCAACAAAGCAAGATTTCCTGAAGGGACATCGAGGTATGTATATCCGATTTTTGTATACTTCCATTAAGATATTTCTATATAACAAGGGTGTAATGACAATGGCCTCAGACAGCTAAACTTCCCTGCATGCATGGGGGAAGGGGGGAAGCATTGACAAGAGACGAATAAAATGGAGGAAGAAATGGATAGAGGAAAGAAGGAGGAGGCCTTGGACCCAATCATGATGGAGTAAGACCAGATCAAATAGATCATGGAAATAGTTAGAAGAACACACAATGGAGTACCCTACCAAAATAAGATTAACAAAAAGAAGAGAGTTGTAGCTGCGAGGGAAGGCTTGGCAAGTGAGGAAGAAGAGGTAGAGGATATCTGAGTTATGGAGAAGATTAAGGAAATCATGCACGTGACACACAAAAGGAAGATGAGAGGTCCAAGAATAGGAACATAAGGTAGCACTCCTATCCATATCAGTGTCATTGTGGAACCCATAAACACATGTGTGACTAATACACCAATAAGAACACCATTATTTAGACAACCGAATTTCGGAAGGAAGATAGGAGGAAGTACATCTAGTCAAGGAGCAGCAACTGGAGGAGCCAGTTTAGGAAGTAGTAGCCAAGTATCTACACCGCGAGGAGGTAGTAGTTCAACATTCAGGATGGCAAGACACGATCCCACCATCACATTACTAGAATTGAAGGCAGAGGCATCGAAGGACACTGAGAAGCACTTGTTCATTTGTGAAAAGATATGGGAAGAAAAACAGATCACAGATGAAGACACTAAACTTGTGCAATTAGCCATCACACTAAGAGACCGTGCATTGGATTGGTAGACCGTGCATTGGATTGGTACATGAGCTTAGCTGCAAATAGTCCACCAGGGACAACCAGAATGATTGGGGATATCAAGAAGTTATTGATAAATGAATTCCAGAAACCTAGCTCATAGGATCAATACATGAATGAGATGATAGATATCAGACAGAAACCAGGATAATATGTGTGGGAGATTGACCAGAGATTCAAATGATTGAAGGGAAAGCTAAAGTATGTCATGACAGACATGCAGCATAGGAATTTGTTTGTTAATTCCCTGCTACCACACTTGAAGTACCCTTTGAGAAAGAAGAAGTTTCAAACACAAGTAGAGGCTCTGCAGGTATCCCTACAACTGGAAGAGAACAAATATCAAAAGACAGATCCAGCCATAGAGGAGCTAAAGGAGGATCTGAAGAACTTAACATTTCAACTAAACCAAAACATGCGTAAGGAAAAAAGAGAAGTTGTTTGGTGTACCACATGTAGGACAGAAGGACACCACAAGAATGAATGTCCAACATTCGCGCAGTACATGGCAACAGGACTGCCAAAACATTTTCCATCAATAGGACTATGGTGTGACATCTGTAAGACACAGGGACACGATCGATATCATTGTCCAATGATGCAGAAATACCAGACAATGCCTAAGATTTCATATTGCAACTTTTGCAAATTAGTAGGCCATGATGAAAAATATTGTTGGATAATGGAGTTGATGAGGGAATGAACATCAGATACCTATAGGGTGCAGGTAGATATTATGACAGGGAAAGTTTCACCACAGTTCAACCAAGCACCATCCCCATTTAACGTTGCACCACAACAATACAACATTGTGCAGCAGCAGTACAATACCGTGCAGCCACAATATAATCCCACACAGTACAAACAGGCGCCCCAGTATAATGCACCAAGAGGAGATCGAGCTGGTTACAGAGGTGGAGGATGAGAAAGAGGAGGCTTTGGAAGAGGCATAGGACCAGTGGTATGTCACAGCTATCAACAACCAGGACATTATGCAAGGGAATGTCCACTTCCACTTACGACATGTATGTATTGTCGTGCATCAGATCATGATACAGAAGATTGTCTGAAACTATTAGGGAAGATCCAGGAAAGGAGAAATCAGAACACTCAGAATGTTCAGTGGATTTCTGCAGAAGAAAGGGATGATGGAAAAAATTCAACATAGTTACGCATGGAGGAACTAAGACAGGAAATGACATAGTAAGACAAGATCAAGCACAACACCAATGGGTGAAGAAGAGTGTTGAACCACAGAAGCAATTTGATGCTCAGAACGAAAAGGGGATATTCAAGCAATCCAAATAAGAATTCTTGAAGTCAGAGATCACATCTACATCAATTTTGCATCATACCCGCAATGGATCAACGTATCATATGCCTTCATCATTGGATCATACTAATGAAGCGCAACCCCTAGGACAAGTAAGTACCATAAAGGCTTTTTTGCAAACCTGTGTTTAAGCTATTAAATGACCAATCATCTGTTAAAATTTTGAAAAAGATGCTAAAAAGATGTAACTCAGAGGTAGAGGGGAAATTAGAATAGAAAACAGTCAATCGCCTACATACAAGGAGGACAAGTAGGGAATTCAAATTAAATGCTAATATCGGAGGTTTCAATATGGGAGACATCATACTGGATTTAGGCTCTAAGGTGAATGTGTTACCCAAGAAGACATGGCAATGTATGGGAGATCCCACATTAGGATATTCACATGTTCAAGTGAAACTAGCAAATCAACACAAAGTTCTACCAATTGGAAGGCTAAAGGGTGTGACAGTAGATCTAGATGGAGTGTGCACCAAGGTAGACTTCGAGGTAATAGAAATAGTGGATGGCACAACACCTTACTCAGCATTGCTTGGACTAGATTGGATGTTTGACAATCAGGCCATAATCAATTTTAAGACGAGGAATATGACATTCGAGTCAATATAATACAGAGTCATTACTTTGTTAGATCCATCAGAAGGAGAATTTTTTGTAGAAACCACTTGCTTAGACCTGGAGGAAATTAACCAGATGTACAAAACCACCATGAGAGAAGAAGAGTATATGAATACAACTGCAGATAGGGTACTTAGTTGGATAAGTATAATGTCATGCATGTCAGAATCAGATACAGGGTTGAAATATTGGTTGCAGAGATTACATGAAGTCTCCACAAGAAGATGTGCAAGAATGGACTGCACAATACGATGGTTAGGTACAAAGATAAGAGAACCTCCTAGTTTTCATGAGGTGAATGACTTAGAAGAATTCCTAATAAGATATGAATATGAAGTGTTACCAAATCAGAGGCTCTTAGCTCTAGACATAACACTCAAGGAAACACTTGCATGATGGTGGGGTGCACACAAAGAGATCGTGAAACACTGGTACCAATGCAAAATATTACTACGCATTAGGTTCGGCGCAGAGAAGAAGAGCAAAATGATGTTGAGATATGATGGAAAGGGGTCACCTTTGGAACACTTGGAGAAGTGCAGAACATTATGGATGATGACACCACCATAGGAATGGCCTCATCACTTTATTCATACACTAGAAGGAATCCCAGCAAACCAGTATGTAGATCGGGAACTGCACAGAGGAACTACAGAATGAAAAATGATACAACGGAACTTTACAGTCACTTTCTCATTTGAACATGAGAACCCCAACATAGACTCAACCCTTAAACAAATAAGAGGGGTAATATTCATTAAGGAACCAGAAGTGGAACTCATGACCAAATATCAGCTGCAGAATAGACAGACAGTGAAATAAGTATTGTCATGTTACCAGGTGCGACAAAAAATACCAGATGAAGAGGTGTAACACCCTATTTCCCCCAGTTTGTAAATATAACTATATGGACCAAGGAACTATGGAAAAATTAAAAGTGTGAATGTTTGATTTGATGGACCTCGTGTAGAAGGTCGATGAATGTAAATTATGTTGATTTAATAGAAAATGGTTGTGTTGCATGATTGCTGAAAGAGGGGATGTGCTAAGAGAGACCACGAAATGTTGTGAAAGGTGGTGGAGGGGACCAGGAATGGTTGTGTTAACCTCCATCGAACCAGTACCATGTTGGAATTAATTGCTCAGATTGGAACAACCCTTTGACCCAGGAATGAATTATAGTCGGGCTGGTAGGTGGGAAGGCCTACTCAAGAGTTAATGAGGGGATGGGGCAGACTGTCGATCTGTAAGGCTTCCAAACCTTACCATGGACTGGGAATTCGAGCCACACACAATCTTGTTGAGGAAGGAAAGAAAGGAAGTGTGGTGGATAGAGGGAGACCTGCAAAGAAAATGCAGAGACAAGAGAGGAAGCTCTCAGGTCCGAGGAAGGACTAAAAGAGAAACAGTGAGTTCTAATCACATAAAATAGAGATTAATCCGGGAAAAGGAGAGTAACCTTCGTCCTGATCTATTTCTGTATTGGGAGAAGGAGAGTAACCTTCGTCCCTAACTTTCATTGAGTTGGAAGTAAGAGATTGAATCTCAAAGCATCGTGGTTTAAGCTCAGGGGTGGCTAGTGATAAATCCATTGGGAGTGATTGAGCCTATGGTTGGGTGGAAACGAGCACCCCTTTCAGTGGTCGCATCACGCTCTATGGTTATGATAAGTGTTTTCTTGCCTTATGTTTTGAATTGCAAACAATGGATGCATGCGAGTATTTATATGTCTATAAAGGGTTCTTTATCTGTATTAAATGATTAAGTTATGAGTATGTGTTTGTTCCCTTGAGAACCTATATTTCTGCTTGATTTTCCATATGCCCCAGTTTAGTCACTCGAATATGCTTTCCCCGGGGATTTACGTCATTGTTCTAGAGTCAGAGCAAGCCTCTTAGCATGGCTACCATTTTGGTAACCTCACAAGTTACCTTTCCTTGATTCAGAACTTAAATCTCTGCGAGTTGGGAAGGCGTTCTCTTCATATCAGTAGTCTAGGAGACTCTGAACCTGCTCCTATTTCCTTAACCAAAAACTAGACTAAGAGAGGGGATCATATCCCAAGAGTTATATGAAGACCCACGTGACCTGGGTCTAGGAACCTTGGAACTCGAAGCTCTGAGATGTCAAATTGTTACGACCATATATATATGGATGGAGATCGAGGGTGGGAAATCATTGCAGAGCGTGAAGGTGAAATTAGCGGATGCACTAGTTCACGGCCCACAATTCACCATTGTCGTTGATCTCGACGGCTGGAAGATCAACGACTCTGATTTGAGCAAGTTGGGCAAGTACTTCCAAATTGTGGAGGTTAAGTTCTCTGATAAAGAGCACGCGCGTTGGGACCCCGCAATTGTTGTGAACCGTTGATCGAAGAACACCTCGGTACCGGTCGGATCATGACCGCCAGACCTTGAATAGTTGTGAGATGGGCGGTCATGAGCTCTTTTCTAAATCCGTGGAGTAACGAAGTCCCTCGATATCGTTGGTCTGAGCGAATCAAAAATCTCAGAAGAGATAATGTTTTCAAGAACGAAGGTGAGACCCGAGATATTCTGACTCGTAGGAGGAATGAAGGTTGAGGCCTTTGAAAATCTACCAAACTCTCCCAAGTCAGAAGACGTCAAAATCTCAGAAGGAGGAGCGACAACGGCCATTAGAACAGTTGTGGGGAGAAGATCGGACTGTTATATCAGCGTCTAGGGAAGCAGAGTAGAAATATTGGGAAGAAATAGATCCTAATCGTCGGATCTGAGCGTGAAGGGATGATAGTCGTCCGAACCAAGGTAAGGTGCACGAGCTTTAATGTTTGTGTGTACGGGAGGGTGGACTGGCCAAGGTCTCGAAGTCCTGAAGTTGATCCTGGCCATTTATCTCTAGGATACACGTGTCATCAGATCAGTAACTCGAGAGAAATCACTTCAAGAGTTTCAGATTGAGATTTGAAACTCTCGAAGCCCGGAGAGCCGAAGTCCCAGAGTAAATCTCAACCGTCAGAACGAAAGGGACACATGGTAAAGATTTGTTTTCCTTGGGTGAAAGTAAAGTTTGAGATTTGAGGTTCCCGAATCCCAGAGAGCCGAAGGAGATCTACACCATCAGATCCAGAGGGACATGTGACAATAGATCCTAGAATTCGGAGGAATAACCTCGAGAGTTTCAGATTGAGAGTTGAAACTCCCGAAGGTTGAAGTGTCAAAACGTCGAAGGGCCAAAGAACCGAGAACCGTCGATCTGCGAGGAGACACTTGTCAACAGATAATGAGCTCTGGGTGAATTGTATTGGGGTTTTAGTTGAGAGTTAAGATTTTTTAACCCCAAAGACCTGAAGTGAATCTGGACCTCCAAATCCAAAGGGACATGTGGCGGCAGATCGTGTACTCTGGAGAAATTTGTTCGAGAGTTTTCAGTTGAGATTTGAGACTCCCGAAGTCCGGAGAGCCGAAGTAAATCTCAAGCGTCGGATTGTCCGAGGAGAATTTGGACCGTTTGATTCCAGAAGATACGTGGCATAGATCTATGGATTCTGGATAAATTCTCGAAGTAATCCATAACCATCAGATCAAGAGGGCATGTGGCATAAATCTGTAGATTTCAGGTAAAGACCCGAAGTAAGCCTCAACCATTCGATTCAAGTGGACACGCGGTAGGAATATGCATACTTCGAGGGGAAGTGAAGTTGATATTTGAGATCTCATAAGTCCGAAGACCCAAAGAAAATCTTGACCGTTGATCGAGAAAAGGGTTGCAAGACCGTTGATCTAGTTGAAAGGCTAAATCCCCAAAGCAGAGGCAAAGCCGTTGATTGATAAGGACAGATGTCCGCAAATCTTCGACTCTGAAATATTGACTTATAGAAGAAAGGAAAGTTTGAGACTTGAGAATTTCGAAGTCCGGAATTCTGAAACAAATCATAGTCGTTGATTTGAAAGAGGTCAGATCCAATCCGCATCTTTGAAAGGAATAGATCTGAGCCATCAATTTAGATACACCATCAAGATCATGAGATCGACGGTCCCATAGAATTGCAGGGATCAGAGGTGCGTGAACTTTAAAAAGTTGAGGGCAAGCCGCAATCCAAACCACAGTTTTGGAGAAAGGACACGTGGAGGCTCAAGGAGAATCGCAGGCCGAAAAGTAGTTTGGTTTCAAACTGCCTTCGGTCTCACCTACAATTGTTTGTTTGTGTGAGGTCATCGCCCAAGGTCACATATAAGGAGGGCCCAAGAGAAAAGGGGCTAACGCCAACTCTGAGACTTCATTGAAGTGCGAAGGAGAAGGTCACGGGTATCATAAGACCTGCATCAGAGGCCGAAAGGGCCTTTGTTTGATTAAGAGGTGAGACTATCAAGGTCTCAAAGTCTCGTTTGACTTAGAAAATTGAAGAATATTGATCGTAGGGGCGGGTTGAGTCCCGGACTTTCCAAATTAGAACCTGTGGAGAGAGAGAATTTGTTCCTAGAAGGAGGAAGAATTTTTTTTATTTTTAGCCTCGTCGTGGGTGTGTTACAAGAGGACTTGCGCAACATTCAGATATCTAAAGTTGAAGGTGAAAGAGAGGTGGAAGGTCCACCTCTGGAATCAGAAGTGTTTGTTGCACCAATCAAGGTGAAGAATATTAATATTGGGACAACCGAGAATCCCAAAATGACCAGCATTGGAAACTACTTGGATGAGCAAATAGTAGAAAGCATAACAAAGTTATTGCGTGAGTACAATGACCTGTTCCCAATAACCTTTACAGAAATGAAAGAAATATCCAGAGAGCTCGAAAAGATGAAGATACCTCTCAGATCAGAGGCTAGAGCATTCAGACAAAAAACATATAGACTGAACCCAATATATAAGCAAAAATTGACAGGATGTTTGAGGCTGGAATCATAGAACCAGTGGAGGAGTCTGAATGGGTAATCCCTATGGAAGTTCAGGAGAAGAAGCAGGGAGAGATAAGGATATGTGTCAACTTGAGGAAGTTAAATGATGCTTGCTTTCATGACCCTTTCCCCGCCCCTTTCACAGATGAGATACTAGAGAATGTAGGAGGCCAGGAAGTATACTCATTCACATATGGATTCTCAGGTTACCATCAAATCAAGATATCCCCAAAAGATAGGTACAAGATGACTTTTTCCACAGAATGGGGATCCTACCAGTACATAGTCATGCCTTTTGGGTTGAAGAATTCACCATCTATGTTCTCTAGAGTAGTCATAGCTGCTTTTAAATAATTCATCCATCGGTTTTTAGAAGTATACCTGGATGATTGGATAGTATATAGTTTGTTGAAGGACCATGTAGAGGTGTTAAGGCTGATGTTAGAAAGATGCAGGCAGTGTCAAATATCATTAAATATCAAGAAGTGAATCTTTGGAATACCTTTTGGGATATTATTGGGCCATATAGTATGAAAACAAGGCTTGCTAGTAGATCCTACCAAGATTGTAGTGATTGTTAACCTACCACCACCAAAATCAGTACATCAGTTGAGAGCAACATTGGACACACGGGATACTACAGGAAATTCATAAAAGGGTATGTTCAGATCACTGCACCAATGGAGAAACTATTGAGAAAAGATAGTAAGTTTCAGTGGAATGAGGACTGTCAGCGAGGATTGGACACTCTGAAGGAGAAGATGGTAACAACACCAACACTAGTATTCCCATATTGGGAAAAGATATTTAATGTGCATGTAGATGCATCTGCTATAACACTTGGAGCTATTCTGGTGCAGATAGGAATAGGGGAATTGGACCATCCTATAGCATTTGCTAGCAGAAAACTGTCATAGTCATAGCAGAATTACAATACCACAGAAAGAGAAGGCCTAGCTATGGTTTATACACTCCATAAGTTCAGACATTACTTATTGGGTAAGCATTTCAAGATGTTTACAGATCATTCAGCCCATAAATACCTAGTCAATAAGCCAGTGTTGGGGGGGAGAATTTGTAGATGGTTATTGTTGTTCCAGGAATTTGATTTTGAAGTAATAGTCAAGCCAGGGAAGTTGATTGCAGGACCTGATCACCTATCAAGGATCACTAATGGAGAGGAACCTATGAAATTAGAGGACAACTTCCCTGATGCATATTTATTTTCAGTCCAAGTTGTTGATGAATATTTTGCTGACATCATTCAATACTTGAGTACAGGGACCGTGCCACAAGAATTCAACACTGCGCAAAAGAAAAACCTAGTAGTCTGAGTTGCATACTATCAATTGATTGCAGGACACTTATATAATATGGGTGCAGATAGCATCTTGAAAAGATGTGTATTAGAACATGAAAGACCTAGGATTTTAGCAGAGGCCCATGAGGGAATAGAAGGAGGACATTATGCAGGAAAAGCTACTGTGCAAAAGGTATTGCACACAGGACTATGGTGGTTGACCATTCATAGAGATGCAACGAAATATTTCTAGATATGTGATGTATGTCAGAGGGTTGGTAAACCTAATAGACGGGATGAGATTCCCCTAAGACCACAAGTAACCTTGCAGGTATTTGAAAAATGGGAAATAGACTCTGTGGGACCAATTAACCCTCCATTAAAGAGGTCATAAGCAAGGTACATCATTACTACGATAGAGTATCTAATAAGATGGGCAGAAGCAGCACCACTAAAAGATTGCAGCGCAGAGACAACAGTGCACTTCCTATTTGAGAAAGCGATCACTAGATTTGGATGCCCAAGGATTCTGATGAGTAACCAAGGCACTCGCTTCATTAATAGTACTATTAGGGCTATGACCAAGGACTTTGAAGTCTATCATCAAAATATTACATCATATCACCCTCAAGCAAATGGAATAGTGGAAGCCTTTAATAATATCCTAAAGAATGCATTAACAAAGATCTGCAACGTCAACAGGGACGATTGGGAATTGAAGATACCAACAGTACTATGGGCATATAGGACTACATGCAAAAATTTGACAGGACAGACACCATTCAGGATGGTATATGGACAAGAATTAGTACTTCCATTAGATTTTTTGGTACCTAGCCTGCACGTATCAGCAATCAACAACATGATAGAACAAGGCGCAATCAAAGAACGTCTAAGTCAGCTGTTGGAGATGGAAGAAGATAGAATCCTAGCAGAACTTCACCAAGAGGTACAGAAATAATTTGACAAAGCTTGGCATGATAGACATATAAAAAGGAATAATTTCAAAGGAGACCTCATCTTGATGTATGACAGTAAATTTCTTCAGCACCCAGGAAAATTCAAAGTACATTGGTTAGGTCCATACGAAGTGAAAACTATCATAGAGGGGGGAGTTGTACATTTGAAGTATTTAGGAGGTACATATTTCAAAGGAATGATCAATGGGAGTCGACTGAAACTATACAGGTACATTCGAGCTTCTAGCACTTAGGAAGTTACCACACAGAGCAAAAAAAAAAAAAATAGGGAGTTACCACGATGAACAGGGAGTTAACGCGAAGAAAAGAGAAAAGTTCATGTATAGCACAAGACCGACACACTGCGCACCAAGGAATGGTGAGATAGCACAAAGCTTTCGTGCACGCGAAAATCCCACCGCACCAGAAAAAGGACCAATGGTCAGAAAAAGGCAGAAATTGGAAAAATGGAGGTTACGGAAAAAAGGCGCCAACTGGCAGCGTCTATCAAATTGAAATTCAAGTAATTTTGAAGCGACCTCAGATTAATCACGCCAACTGGTGGCATCGATCAAATTGAATGACAAAAACTGTCAAAGCGACTTCGCATGAATCGCTCCAACTGGCGTCGTCGAGGAAATTGAATGTCATGAACGTGAGAAGCACCATTTCATTTAAACCATAGCTTGGGTAGATTCTCCGAGAAGCTTCACGACACTTTCTATATAAGGAAGGCACGCGAGCAACATAACACTTATTATGAAATTGTGAAATCACAGAGTGATAGAGTATACAGATCGGAGAGAGATTTAGCAAGAGATACGCAGTGAACCATCTCAACAGAAATCAACCTTAACCACCATGGTACCACCCAAGTTTAGTGTGTCGATCTAAGCCTACAAGAAACCTCAAAGCAATAATAGATCACCAAAGTAGCCACAGAGAATGGAATAGGAACCCACAAATACTGCAGAATTCGTCAACTTGGACAACATTCCATCAACTAACATAGAACCAGCAAGGCCCACACCCATGGTGGAGGAAGCCCAACCAACAATAGCGGTTTTCATGGACATAGACAGGCAGGAAACTGGACAAGTCCAACAGGTTGAGAACACAGGCAATCCTTCATGGCCTGAACACGCTGAAGGGGCCCAAAGGGTAAATGGGATAGCCCCAAAACATACAGAAGCAGTCGCGTTAGGACAGTCACACACAGTAGATTTGAGGCAGCATAAGGAGGGGCTAGTAGAATATGTGACCGAGAGGCCAGAAGCTTATCCCTATGAAGGAACCATAGAGTTTGGAACATCAATCCAACCACCACAATGAAAGGGAAAACAACCCATGGCAAGGTCACCGTGCAAACAAGTTTTGACAGCCATAGTCCTATCGCGCATTCCTGAAGGAGTGTAGGCCACGCCTAACCTTCTGGGGTGCATGGAAAAACTACACTACTCAGACCACGACGTGGCCGATGTAGACAAGTTGCTAGAGTTTGCAAGGAAATTTTATGTAGATAGTGTAGGAACAGGGCCCTTCGGGGATCCAATCTTACAACCAAACCAGTGGGCATCCAGATTGGCCAACACCAAAATTCTCAACTTGTTGGATATTCCGCATTTTGGAAGGGGTTGGGACGCAAAAAACTACGTCAAGAAATTAATTGTAGTCACCCACGGAGGCTACCTATGGTTGGAAGAGCCAGTCTCTATAGATGTGGAGCTCATTTCTTTTATCACCGGTCTGCCATCTCGGAGGGAGAATCCAGTGCAGTATCTCAACGACAAGACAAAGGAGAAGGCGTTGGTGGAGGAGATGAGAAATAACTATGGTACAGAGAGAGGGTCACACAGAATCATTATCAAGCGCATCAGCGACCCAGGAACAAGGTTGTCCACCAAACTAATGGCTTGTAAGCTACTTAGAAAGTGTGGCAAGGAGGAAGTCTTTGTTGGGGTTGTCGCGGCTGCAGCACAGTGCATGGAGGGCACTATGCTTAGCTGGGCCCCATACTTGCTAAACTTGTTCCTTGATGACTACATAGACGTGTAGGATCTTGGAACATAATTTCACTACTCTTGGCTACTAATCCGGATCACTTTGATCAGATGGAGGGATCCACAATACCCCTATTTTTGTGAGCGAACTAGTCGGTGTCGTGTAGCGCGGTATACATCATTGGGGAGAATGTAGGACCCCAAAATCAAAAGTACCAATGCAAGCACATTCGTGCGGTACTATAACGAGCTCCAAGAGAGCATTGCTAACAGTTGGAGAATTACTCCAGAAGTGGTTGCGCAATACCGAGACATAGCCAATTTTAAAGCAACCAGACACATAGTATGGATCCAAGTGAGAAGGGATACCGAGAAGGAATGGTTGCAGCTTAGATACTACATCAAAGAAGAATATGTAGAGATGGAAATCAGGGATTTGAAAGAGGAATAGAGAATTCCATTCCTCACTCAATAGATTCCTGAAGGTACAGAGACCTATGCGGAGCAAGATCAGACACCTGTTAGGGATAAAGATGCATTGAAGAATCCAAAGCCAAGTCAGAATCCATCACAACAAAAGAAGGGGGGTGTTGCAAAGAAATGTACCCAGGTCGGACAAAAGGACACTACCCCAGCACCAAAAGAACCAGAAAAAGGGGTTGTGACAACACAAGGAACCTCATCGACTACCACCCCACAGGAACAAGGCCAGACCAAGAGGCCCATCATCCACACTGGGGGTCCACGCAAAAAGGCCAAATCACACAAGCAGATGCCAGAATATACAATCACCGAGGACGATGATGACCTAGTGACCGAAAGAGTCTATGATCATGCAGCTGAGGAGTTTGAAGAGGCTCAACACTAAAGAGGTTACATTCAGGATGAGTTGGTCAACATAAAGCAGGTTCTAGAGAAGATCAGAAGCATGTAGAGGATGAACAGGGGAATAGATTCATCCCCCACATCATCAGAAGTGGATGTCGGGACTGTGCCAAGCAAGCACGATACAATCCAGACCATAGCGCAAGAGAGACCGATCTTCCATATTACACCCAGCATGTTGTGCATGGATGAGATCGTCGTCCAGACACCCATGAAAGATTTGGCACAGATACATTTGGTAATGCAGTGAATACCAACCAAGGCACTGTACAAATTGCAAGTCAGTGTCACGCGGGAGGTGCAGTGGCGCACACGAACAGAAGCCACATAGTTGAAAAAAATGAAATATAGCAAAGAGGAGTTGGGATTGGTGCTTGAGCAGGTCAATCTCGAGACTAAAGACAAGAAGGATCACACATATAGGCTCGAGCAAGGAGTGGTTGCAGCCTATAACAAGATCTTGAATAGAGCACAAATAGCAGAGCCCACTACAGTGCAAAAGATCGATCATATTATGCAAACAATTGATCAATACAGGTAAGAGATCGAAACTCTCTGAGAACATCTCATTCCTACAACTCCTCCAGAGGTGAAGGAACAAAGGAAGTAGGAAGTTGTAGGACAGATGGAGGAAATAGAATGACAAGTCAGTGCAGCTATGGACTTATTTTAGAGGGCGGCGCAATTATGGACAGTGCTAGAAGAAGATGAACAAGTTCAGAATTGGGATCAGGAAGAGGAGAAGATAAGTGCAACTATCCAGGACCTCAAGCAGAGGCATAAAATAATGAAGATCATTGAGTGCCTCAAAGGATTGCAAGACATGATGAAGTTGCAAGAAGAGATGGCAAATGCGTATATGAAAAATAAGGACTGACAAGCTCAAATGGAACCTCTCCAAGAGTTATTCGTGGAGGTTATTTCACAGGAAGAGGAGGCAAAGAAGAATATCATGAAAACATAGGAAGAATGCCCATAAATTATTCGGGAGGAGGTCAGAGCGCAAGTGTTATATGCGCTCAAAGAAAAGGTCATGCAGGCTCAAACATAAGAAAGGGAACTTGCAAACAAATTCCACACTCTAGCAGGATCTGTTGAGGAAGTGCGTGCAGTCTAGGTGGCTCGGGACGAGCCACATGTCAATGTTGGGGGATTGTTGGACGAGGATTCAGTTTTGGGAAAAGGACATTTTTGGAGAGAAGAGAACAAAGGAAAAGCAGCACGTGCGAGGGAGGCATGCAAGGAGCATATGCAAGGGAGACCTAACGGCATTAGGATTAGGGTTTTTTCAGAATATGGTAATGGTTAATGAGCCAAGAATATGTATAAATAGTACCTAGGAGGTCTAAGAGAGGAGGACCCTACTCGGCTATAGAGTGAAGAGAGAGATGAAGGTTGTAAAGCTTGTAGAATCTATATTATATTTTTAAGTTGGTGAGCGAGAGGAGATTCGAGCAACTCAATCCCAAGATTTAGATCGTAAGCTAAGGAGACTGGTGCAATCTAGTCATCCTCACAGGGATTAGGAAGCCTATTGAGATTGTAAGATCCAAAACTGTAAACGCGTGCAGTGCGATCTATTGCTGAGACATAATAAAAGAGCTAGAGAGCCAAATATTTGTGGATGTAGCCGAGGAGGGGGTGAACCATGGTATAACTTGTGTTATGTGACTAAATGTATGCATCTTCATTGTTGTTAATGATTAAATGATAGATGAATGAATAAAGGAACTAGTTAGATATGATATTCCACATGCATGAGTAAGAACAATTGATTATTGAACATGTTAGACTAAATAAATGAAGATTACAAGGTACAACTGTAGATCCCCACTCATTCCCAGGTTGCAAGCGTTTGAGTATTGCATCCACCCATAGAACTATCTCATGTGAGACTGCACAGTGCACCCTGTGAACTGCGTTGCTTTCTAGTTTACCAGGAGGGTTGATAGTTTTAGAGGGATTTTGTTGGGATCTTGTCAAGTCTGAACATGGGTCAACTTATAACAGTAAGGTGAGATCAGAGTTGATAAAGTAATCTAAAACCAACAAATGGTTAACCAACATACACCAGAAGAAAGGTCAGCCAAGAGGAGAAACTCCAAATTAAGGTTTTTAACGGTACGTAACTTAAAATTGGCACAATTATTTTTGGAACATTTGTTTCGGGTAATTTGAAATTTGTGATAAATATAGAATAGAGGAGTATTATTATTATTACTCCATATGGGTCCCAAAAAGGTGACAACACCTATTAAACCTCCATAAGTCTCATCTATGACTCAAGAATAAAATGAGGACATACATAACAGGGTGTCCAAATTAGAGGGACAAATTAAGAATGTGAGTGAAAATTCTAATAATTGGGTAAACTCACAAAGACAAATTCAAGTAATGGAAGGGAAGAGGGATGGCATGGAAATAAATATGGAGGGTATGAAACACAAGATGGATGATATGGAAAATAAGATGGAAGAAAATAAGAATGACCTAAAAAGAGAAATAAAAAATTCCATGGAAAATGTGTATTCCCTGATATTTCAAGCTATAGATGAGAGATTCCCTAAAGGAGACATCAAAATTTGACCTAGGGTTTTAGACACCTAGGTTTCGGACTAAGGATGTGGGTGATCTATTGTAATGTATAAATAAAGGTCAAGAGGACCTGGGTTGGGTTGTTGTCATTGTTTCTAGTATTGATCTAGTTGTAATGTTTGATATGAGTGATTATTGTTGTGAGAGAGAGAAGTGTCGAGTGAAGAGCCTTCTGGTATTGTAAGATCTTCAGTTGGGTGTGAAGGTCAACCCTGCAGCTGGGTGCGCAGGGGGGGAGAGAGATAGAGAGAAGAGAGAAGATATGTTGGTTAAGAGCGCAGATCATAATTGTATGCTTTCATATTAATATATCATAAAGCACAGTTATGTGGACGTAGACCTAGAGAGAGGGTGAACCACGTATATTTGTCTTGTGTGTGTGATTGAATTTGTGTTATTTTTCCTTGATATACAGTTATTGCATTGTTGTGGTAGATATGATAGATGTCTGGAATAGATCTAAGCTGATAAGTGATATATGCATGTTATATTGTTCTAGTATTGGATCCACTTGATATTTCCCTTGGTTGTAGACATTTATGTCTTGCAACACCCCTAGAGTTTCTTCGGGTGAGACTGCATCTGCTTCACAGGTGTAGACAAAAGGGTCGGTAGTTAGGGATTGTTGGTGTGCTCTTGGAGTTGAACCCTGGGTCTGCCCCTGTGCCAACAAATGGTTCCGTTGTCGAGACAGGAATATTCTTAAGGGAATGTCAAGGTGGTTTCCATCAAAGACAGAGATTCAGAAGTGGATAGAGGATCAAGAAAAGGACTTCGTTGAAGCCTAGAACAAGAACCCTAATATTAGTATAGAGGATTGGTTGGAGAGACATATTTTTACCGATATACATGAGATATTCCTCGGAGGAATCCATTAGGAACTATATGAGTGGTTAGCCAGGTTGGCAGATACCCAGTTTGAGGTTAGATCTAGACCTCCTGTAGTTTGGAGGTCGATGTTGATCCAGAAGGTCAAGAGAGTTGACAACGCCATGTCGAGAGCAGTAGACCAATGGTTCGATAGCACCATTGGAGGGTACATCACCAATTTTGTTGTTGACAGAGTAGAGTTGTATATCCAAGACAAGAGATATTTCTTCAAGGGACCCAGAGGGAAATTTTTTACATTTACTGAAGTTAGGAATCAAGATGTTATTGCATGAAAAGAACATCTTGAAGATACAGTAGATCAATCGGATTTGAAGAATCTAATGTTCAATAATTCGAACAGCGACACTAACATAGAAGTTGGACATACACGCAGTGGGAGAGTGTTCAGAGAAGTGCATCTTGTGAACCTGTTCAAGAAGAACTATGGGGACGAGGGTTTCTACAGTGGAGAAGAGGTAGATCTAACAGAAAAAGAGCATTCAGAACCCATTAGGGAAGAGGAAGGGGAAGTTGAAGAACCTCGTCGAGACGATCCAAAAACCTCAGGAACTGAGAATATTATTGAGGTAAGTACTATTAATACTCATGTTGGTTCAGCAACATTGAGCAATCAGAGTAGTCAAAGTTACCAGACTATTCAGAGTACTATTACTAGTAGTCCACCACATACTCAGACATGAAACCTAGGAAGATATATGGAAGATGAGATGAGACTCCATATCTTTAGGGGAGATGGATCTGAATATCCTTATCAGCACTGGTTCCTGTGTGAAGCCATATGGAATATTAAAAATTTCACCGATGAAGTTGTTAAAAGAACCCAGTTTAGTACTACCCTTCGAGATCGCGCACTAAGCTGGTACATGAAGCTTGTCCAAGGACTTACAGAGCCTAATACGTTGAATGAGATTAAAAAATGCATTGATTGCAGAGTTCAAGAAACCCAAGTTGGATTCACAATGTATTATAGAGCTTAAAGAGATCAAGCAGAAGGTAGTCGAACCCGTTTGGGAATTCGATCAAAGATTCAAGACCTTAACAGGTCGACTGACTTTTCAGATCCCAGATGAACAGAACAAAGAATGGTTCATTGCTGCCCTCTTACCACACATTAGAGTTTCTCTTATGCAGCAGAATAATTATTCGCGGGCTGAGGTTTTGGAGATCGCCATGAAGCTAGAATCAGCCCCTATGGGAGAATCCATCTCAGGTATGAGTCAGATCTTGAGTTAGCTAACTAGCTTATCTTTCCAGGTCGAAGATATGAAGAAAGACAAGGGAAAATATAAAAGAGAAGACATTTGGTGTGTCATATGCAGATCAGAGGGTCGTGACAAGAAACATCGTCCCCTATTCCATGAATACTTGGCCTCTGGAGCTTTGAGTCCTTTGAAGCAAGTCACTTACCCTAGTGCAAGGTATGTTGAAACAGACATTGTATTAGTGAGTGCTATTACATGCAAAAATATGTTCAGACACCCACAAATTTGTATTGCACGTTCTGCAAGTCAGTAGGGCATGATGATAGGGATTGTAGGGCCTATGATCTCATGCATGAAAGGTCAAGAGATATATACAAGATTCAAGGCGAAGCATAGTAATAAGGAAACACTACGCAGTACAACTCCCCTGGGAGAGGAAAATTCAATCCTCGAGGTGGATTCATAGGACGAGGATGAGGAGAAGGTATGGGTCAAGGCTGAGGATAGATCATATGTTATAACTACGCACAACCAGGACACTTGGAAAGGGACTGTTAGAACCCTTGCACTACTTGCAGCTATTGCAACTCCTTCGAGCATGTTATTGAAGAATGTCCAACATTGTTGGCTAAAATTCAAGAGAAACGAGGACCTCAGAAGAACCCACAAATACAATTGATCAAAGCTTAACCTCGCAGAGAAGACCCTAGAGTCATGTTTATTACTAGAGGAGGCGTTGTTACAGGAGAATACAGAGTGACCTAAGGAAAGACTGCAGAGGACTCAGGAGTCAGGAAAGCTGCAGAGAAGACCCAAACCTTTGATGCAAAGAAAGAAAGAAAAATATTTGAGGAAGCAAGAAAAGAGTTCAAAGGAGACCAAGGTTCTTCATCAAAGACAAGACCAGAAGTAAGAGAGTATGGAATGCCTCATGCATTTGATTGGTCTACTTCGCCAAGAGAAGGAAAAGTGGTAAGCATGCTCATGGAAGTTCTATATACTTGTGTTAAGTTGATTCAGGATGAGAGCGTTATCCAAGAACTACAAAATTTAATCAGATAGCATGAGCTAGGAAAGATTGACCCCTTACTGAATAGGACAGTACACCAAATCGCTAAAAAGAGAAGGACAAATAAGGAATTACACTTGAATGCTCAAATAGGAGAATATGATATAGACTATGTGGTCCTCGACTTAGGATCGGAGGTCAATGTCATGACGAAGAAAACTTGGGCGTTGATGGGAAAACCTAAGCTGATCTATTCCCCTATCAGGCTCAGGATGGCTAATCAGCAAGCTGTCAGCCCCTTTGGACAATTGGAACATGTCCCTGTGGACATCGACGGAGTAAGAACATTTGCAGATTTTGAGGTAATTGAGATAGTTGATGACAGTTGTCCTTACCCTTTGTTGTTAGGAATTGATTGGGCTTTCAATAATTCCACTGTGGTTGATTTAAAGAAGAGATGTATGACTTTTGAAAAATATGGCCTTAAAGTCATTGCACCCTTAGATACAGATGAAGGTCAACGATACACAAATCCCATCAAAGAAGAAGACCGGGCATATGAACTGGAAAACATATACAAACTAACAGCCAGACAGCAGGATTACATTAATTCTACGGTCGATGGAAACCTAAGCTGGAGAAGTGACAGCGCATGTTCATCAAACCCAGAAGCAGCACTGGAGAACTGGCAGAATAAAATGTATGAAGTATCTACAAGGAGATTTGTTAGACTAACCAGAGAAGTTTGTTGGATCAGCAGAACAGTAAGTAATTTACCCACCTTTGATGGTCTGGATCCTTTAGAAACCTTCTTGTTGGACTTTGAAGAAAGTGTATCAATGAAATAAATATTGTTGGCGATGGATTAGGCCCTGAAAGAAACCCCAGCAAGATGGTGGGGGACACACAAAATCACTATCACAGATTGGGTAGAATGTCGTATTTTAATGACAGCATGGTTCTCAGCACAAGTAGAAGGCTGCGAAGTTTGGTACACAGGTCGAATTTGCCCAAAGGACCATGTGCGAAGTTGCGAGGAAGCCTGGAGAAACATTCCTTAAGAGAAATGGGTGCACAAATTCATCAACACACTGGACACGACACCTATCAACTGGTACCTTCAAGCAAAGTTGTGCCTCATCACTACAGATTGGAAAGGTATGACTCAAAATTTTATAACCACCTTTGTATTTGAAAGTCAATATCCTTCATTAGATCAAGCACTACATATTGTGAGATAGAAAGTATTCGAGGAGGCATTTAGCCTTCCTTTGGAACAAGAAAAGGACGAATGGACTGCACCTCTCCAGAAACTATAAGGTTGTTACAACATCAATGTGGATGAAGACGATGATCCAATAAAGGTGAACATCGTGGAAATAGAAGGTCAGAGAGATGTGAAAGGACCAGGATTTGAGCTACCATTTATTGGACAACCAATCAAGATTAAGAAGGTCAATATTGGAACAGAATAGACCCCGAAGCTTGCAAATGTTGGAGATTATTGGGATGTTGCCACTATTGACAAGATCATAGAATTACTGCATGAATATCAGGACTTGTTTCCAACCAAGTTCACTAATATGAAGGGCATTAAAGGGCCTATGGGAGAGATGAGGATCCCTTTGAAGCCAAATGCAAGACTAGTCAAACAGAGACCCTACAGACTGAACCCTAAGTACAAAGAGAAAGTGAAGATTAAGCTCTACAGAATGTTGGAAGCGGGATTTATAGAACCTGTGGAAGAGTTAGAGTGGATTATCCCTATGGTGGTATAGGACAAGAAGACAGGAGAGGTTAGGATATGCGTAGATCTCAAAAAGCTAAAGACTTTAAAGGGAGAATGGAAGGAAGGATTAGTGAATGGGAGATAGTTGAAGTTGTACTATGACAACCAGTTGCCTTGTAGCTCTAAGTAAATGGATAAGGAAAAGGGTCTAGGTACCAGGTGCTGTTGAAACTGGGTAAAAAACACAAAAAAGAAAGGTTGCACAAGGAAGGAGAGGAGGCATAGAGCATAAAGTAAAGGCTGCTCTGCGCAGTCTGAAGTCAAAGTAAAACAAAAGAATAAGATTTGAAGTGCCTTGGGAAAAGTCACAGGTGAGTGTTGGGGGCCTGTTGGCCCTTGGTTAGGGAAGAAAGCAAAGAACAAGGGATAAAAGGAAAAATGAGGACTTCGCGGAAGACACGGTGACTATTACTGGGTCGAAGTGAGAAAAAGAGCAAAAAAGACGAAGCGAAGCCTGATAAAGCAAGTCATTGGACGAGGAGATCGAGGATGACAAGTTAGCAAGCAAGAAGGACCGTGGATGAATCAGTAAGCAGAAAAATCCACCTTCGTATGCTTTGAAGCACCGCACGAGAAGGAAGGAAAGACGGGCTGGAGAAGGCTTGAAAATGCGGGTCATGTTGACCTAGGGTTTTAGACACCTAGGATTTTGGTATCTAGGGTTTTGACACCTAGGTTTCGGCCTAAGGATGTCGGTGATCTATTGTAATGTATAAATAAAGGTCAAGAGGACCTGGGTTGGGTTGTTGTCAATGTTGCTAGTATTGATCTAGTTGTATTGTTTGATATGAGTGATTATTGTTGTGAGAGAAAGAAGTGCCTAGTGAAGAGCCTTCGAGTATTGTAAGATCTTCAGCTAGGTGCGCAGGGAGGGGAGAGATAGAGAGAAGAGAGAAGATCTCCTGGTTAAGAGTGAAGATCAGAACTGTATGATTTCATCTTAATATATCATAAAGCACAATTATGTGGGCGTAGCCCTAGAGAGAGGGTGAACCATGTATATTTGTCTTGTGTGTGTGATTGATGTTGTGTTATTTTGCCTTGATATATTGTCATTGCATTTTTGTGGTAGATCTGATAGATGTATGGAATATATCTAAGCTGATAAGTGATATATGCATGTTGTATTGTTCTAGTATTGGATCCACTTGATATTCCCCTTGGTTGTATACATTTCTATCTTGCAACCCCCCAAAGTTTCTTCGGGTGAGACTACATCTGCTTCGCAGGTGTAGCCGAAAGGGCCAGTAGTTAGGGCTTGTTGGTGTGCTCTTGGAGTTGAACCATGAGTTTGCCCCTGTGCCAACACTACTTCAATCAATTGACTAGAATCAAGCAGTTAGGTGATATTGAAGAATATAATTCAGAATTCTTGGTACTGGCCACAAGGGTGGATAACCTAAGTGAGGAACACTTGTTGGAAGCTGACATGGATGGATTAAAATAAGACATTAAAGATGAACTTTTATTAAGAAAACCTACAAGTATTATAGAAGCTATGAAAAATGCTTGTCATATTCATGCCAAAAATAAGGCTACACACAAGTATAGCATTGGAGGAAGAGATCATTTTGGGGGTCATAAGACAACCATATATCAACCAACAAGGTTGAAACCTTAGCAAATGGATGAAAGATGAGAAAAATGACTATGTTTCAATTGTGATAGAAAATCCAGTAAAGGGCATAAATGCGGTGAGAAGAAATTATTCTACATAGACTGTCAAGAGGAAGAAGATAGTGTACCTAAACCAATAAGGTTGACACCTCAACAAATGGATGAAAGAAGAGAAAAAGGACTATGTTTCAATTGTGAAAGCAAGTACAGTAAGGGGCATAAATGCGGTGAGAAGAAATTATTCTACATAGACTATGAAGAGGACGAACATCAAGAATTGGAACCATCACAAGACCCAAATCTAGAAGATACTACTCCAACAATATTTTTTCATGCTTTCGTCGAAATCACTACTCCAAAAACCATCAAGATACAAGGATACATCAAAAAGAAAAAGGTAACAGTATTGATTGATTCATGTAGCACCCATAATTTCATCAATTACAAATTAGCAAAAGATCTCAATTGTTTTGTATATCCTGCACCAGAGTTTCAAGTAATGATTGTAGATGGAGGTACCATAAATTGTTTAGGGAAATGCCATAGTATTAAGCTCAACGTGCGGGATTATTTTCTTGATAGCCCCATGATTTCCATCCAAATGGGGGGTGTTGATGTTGTATTAGGGGTCCAATGGTTGCAATCACTGGAAATAGTGGCCTTTGATTTTCAAAATCTTTTTATGATATTTTCCTCGAATGGAAAGGAAATTGAACTTATAGGTATCCAAGGGAAACCCTCTAAAGTGATAAGCTCTAATAGCATTTAAAAATTACTTAAGAAGGGACACCAGGGTGTAATTTCACAATTGTGCTCACTTGATGTTCAAAAATCTATAGCCCCGACTCCATCAGATCTCCAAATAATTATCAACAATCATTCCAAGGTATTTGGTGAAATGCCTAAGGGTCTTCCACCTAATAAAGACCATGAACATGCTATTAATTTTCATCCAGGAAGTGTACCACCTAACATTAGGCCTTACAGGTATCCATATGCACAGAAAAGTGAGATTGAACTCATGATCCATGAAATGTTAGAGGTTGGCATCATTCAACATAGCCAAAGTTCTTTCTCTTCACCAGTGGTGTTGGATACAAAAAAAATATGGCTCATGGTGTATGTGTCCATATTATAGACAACTCAACAAAATGACCATCAAAGATAAGTTTCCTATCCATTTCATTGATGAATTATTAGATGAATTACATGGAGCAAAATTCTTTACTAATTTTCATCTTCGTTCGGGATATCATCAAATTAGAATGAGATAGGAAGACATTCCTAAAACATCTTTTTGAACACATGAAGGTGATTATGAATTTTTGGTTATGCCATTTGGAATGACTAATGCACCTTCAACATTTCAAATCTTGATGAATTATATTTTCAAGCCCTTCCTTAGAAAATTTGTGTTAGTCTTTTTTGATGACATACTAATCTACATCCGATCTTGGGAAGAGCATGTACAACATGTTGACAGAGTATTACAACTATTGGAAGAGCAACAACTTTATGCAAAGCCTTCCAAGTGTGCCTTCAAGGTTCAAGAAGTCAAATATTTGGGTCATATTGTATCTCATGAAGGTGTGAAAGTGGGCCCTAACAAAATTAAAGCTATAAGGGAATGGCCAATTCCCAAAACCTTGAAGCAACTTAGAGGATTATTAGGATTGGTAGGCTATTACCGTAAGTTTGTCAAGAAATATGGTCAAATAGCAGCACCTCTAACAACATTATTAAAGAAGGAAGCATTTTCTTGGACAGAAGAAGCAACCAAATCTTTTGAAAATTTTAAGGAGGCTATGTGTACAACTCCCGTCTTGACCACACTTGACTTCACAAAAACATTTATTGTGGAGTGTGATGCCTCAGGTCATGGAATTGGTGCAGTTTTAATGCAGGAAGGAAGGCCCCCTGCCTTTGAAAGCAAACAACTTAAAGGAAAAAACTTAGTCAAAACAATTTATGAAAAAGAAATGTTGACCATACTACATGCAGTTCAGAAATGGTGCCCCTACCTAATAGGAAGACACTTCAAGGTAAAAACATATCATGACATTTTGAAGTACTTTTTGGAGAAACAATTATCTTCAGAAGAGCAACAAAAATGGGTTACAAAGATGTTGGGTTGTGACTTTGAAATTATATTAAAAAAAGGAAAACATAATGTTGTGGCAGATGCCCTTTCCAGAAAAGAAGAAGAAACAGAAGGTCCACTATGTGTTATTTCTAGTCCACAATTGGATTTGGTGGAAGAAGGAAGGATAGAATGGAATCAAGATCAAGAGGTATGCAATATCATTCAAGAACTAAATGAATACCCCAGTTCATTAGAAAAAAAATTATGGAAGAATGATTTGCTATGGTATCATTGTTGCCTATACTTATGTAAGAATTCCCAACTCAAACAAAATATCCTTCTAGAATTGCACACTTCTCATATAGGGGGACATTCAAGATTCTTGAAAACATACCACGGGGTAAAGAGGGATTTTTTGGGGGAAGGTCTTAAAAATGATGTTCAAAAGTTTTTGTCGGATTTTCTGGTCTACCAACATAATAAAGGAGACACAATCAAGACTCCAAGTCTCCTACAACCATTAGCTATACCAATCCAACATTTGGAAGAAGTTTCCATGTATTTTATTATAGGTTTACCAAAATCAAAAGGAAAGACCGTCATCATGGTAGTAGTGGATTGACTAACAAAGTATGTCAATTTTTCTCTCTTTCTCATCCTTTTAAAGCAAGAACAGTAGCAGCGGAATTTATGGAAACAGATAAAAAACTACATGGAATCCCCAAGATTATTGTAAGTGACAGAGACCCAATTTTCACAGGAAATTTTTGGACTGAATTATTTTCTTGTTTTGGTACTCAATTGGCTCATAGTTCATCTTACCACCCTCAATCTTATGGGAAAATTGAGATTGTGAATAAATGTCTAGAAGGATATCTTCGTTGCTTTGCATCTGATAAACAGACACAATGGTCAAGTGGTTTCCCTTAGTGAAATGGTGGTACAACACATCCTTCCATACCTCATCAAAAATGTCCCCATTTCTGGCACTTTCTGGATATCATCCTCCATCCATCACATCACCCTTGAAAGGGAATACAAAGGTTCAAGTAGTGGAGGACCATATAGAGAACCAACAAGAGGTCCTAAAACTATTGAAGGACAACTTGGTTACGGAACAAAAGGATGAAACAACAAGCAGATCAACATCGCAAGGAAAGGGAATTTGAGGTGGGGGATTGGGTATTTCTAAGGCTACAACCATACAAACAAATGTCCCTCAAGCAACAAAACAAGGTCAATAAACTAGCACCCAAATATTATGGCCCCTATAAGGTTTTGAAAAGGATTGGAAGTATGGCTTACAAATTGGAGTTGCCTCCATCTTCACGTGTACATCCAGTATTTCATGTTTCTTGCTTAAAGAAGGTCATCAGAAACAAGATCCCAGTTCAAACAATTTTACCAGAGCTCAATGAAGAAGGAAAAATCATACTAGAGCCAAAAAAAATCCTTAAAATGAGAATTAAGCAACTGAGAAATTGAGAAATTATAGAGTACCTCATCAAATGGAAGAACCTACTAGTGGAAGAGGTGACATGGGAAGATGAGTTCTTCATGCAGAAGCATCCATGGTTAGAAAAGTGTTGAGTACAACACTTGTTTGAAGGGGACGGGCATGTTAATCCCTAGACAAAGCCCCATGATATGTATAAAACCCACTATTATGCCTTAGATATAGAATTATTACATTTCTAGTATATATGTATATATATCAAGGAGACCTAGTATTACGAATCTTATCTCATCTCATCTGGTGTTATGAAGTTTATATATTGTAAAGGAGGTTTACCCCTCCAAGTGGACTGAATTTTATTGAGTTCTTATCATTTTTAAGGCGTTGGGTCATAACAGCTACCAACAAATAAAAAATGAAAGAAACCCATGAATAAGTCCTCAAGCTCTGAATCTTCAAAGTCTGTGTTTGTCCACTCCAAGGAAAGTACTAAGGAGTTACAAGGAGATATTAAGAGAGATATTTCTCATGTGGATATGTTTCCGAAAATATCTTAGTGTTGATACTTCATGTTTATGATCACTTTGATGATTTGTGTGAAATTTTGACTTGGTATGACATTTTAAAATTTAAAATTTAAAAATATTATGCTTATGATATTTCTAAAGGATCAAGCTTTATATCATTGATATATGGAGGGACAAGGTTGAGATATTAATATATATTGATGTTTTCATATATATTATGGTCATGAGGTGTGCATGATTTAATATTTATTGTTTTGAAAGGATTATTGGAGTGTCAAGTGATGCAAAACTGCAAAACTAGTGTAAAGACATAAGCCTCAAACAAGTTTAGTGGGACCCCTATCTATCTTACATGAGTTATTAGTGTAATCCCAAATTCACTTTATCATTTTAAAGTTTCATTGATCATATTTTCTTCTCCATTTCATGTATATATATATATATATATATATATATATATATATATATATATATATATATATATATATATATATATATATATTAAAACGGTTGAAACTAATTAATTATTGGAAAAGAGTGCAAAAGGAGGAGAGATCCATTAAGAAAGAGGGAAAAAGTGTGAGAGGTATGTTGAAGCTTTGAGAGACTTTTTGTAATTGATTATCTTTCATTCATACTTAGTTTTCTGAGGGATAAATAGGTTTGTTGACAGTAGGGATTTCTTTAAAAATGACAAGGAAAGGAAGAATGAGGCTGGTTTTGATCTTCTTCTTTAAGGTTGTTTATTTTCAGCATGGTTTTCTCTCTTTAGAATTTTTTATTCTCTTCATTTCTAATCAGTGTTATCTAATGCAGATTATAACTATGGGTATAATAATACTTGAAGTGGTCCAAGTCAAATTGTAGAATCACTTTTGTTTTCATGCACTGTTCGACAACACATGTATTCCAACTGAGGATGAACACATTTAGTAACCACTCACACAACCAGATCAAAGATCAACACATTGATATGTTTACATGGTAAAACCCATGTGGGGAAACATCCACGGCCCCAACCAACATGGCCACTTGGAGAAATTTATTAATACAAAATAAAATATTACAGATAGATTTACAAGAGATTTTCTCACAATCGATCATCGACAAATGACCCTTCATGCTCTTTAAATAGAGATCATGGACCAATCTAGTGTTAATCCATAGATCAATGTAGTCGTTAAGTTCAAGGAGAATATAAATCGTTAGATCACTCTATGTTGGGAACATATCGTGACTATCGGATTACCTAACTAAAACTCCATACTAATGCATACTAAAGAAACACACTTTTACCTAACAACACATTAGACCAAGTTGATCTTAATTAACTCCTAAGTGTTTAAATATCCTAGCATCCCCCCTTAAGAAAAAATTGGGATAGTATTGAAGGATTTACAAAGGTGATGCAATAAGACAAGGAAGGAGGCATTAGAGCCTATCCCCCCTTAATGAAAACTTCTTGAACTCCTAATATAGATCGAATTTTAGAAAACTTCGCTTCTGTAAGAGACTTTGTGAAAATGTCTACAACCTGATCTTCTGTAGGGAAAAAGAGCACTTCAATTACTTGATCATGAATGAGATTTCTAATGAAGTGCATGTGTAACTTGATGTGTTTGTTGCATTGATATTGAACTGGATCTTTGGAAATCTTGATGGCACTCTGATTTTCACACCAAGGGGAGGACAGATGTTGTTGCTAAAATCCAAACTCTGAAAGGATCTATCAAAGTCACACGGATTCTTGACTTGCATTAATCGTTGCTCAATACTCTACTTTTGTTGAAGAAAGAGCAATAGCATGGTGTTTCTTACAATCCCAAGTGACAGGTCTTGAACCAAGGATAAAAACATAACCTGCAATAGACTTTCAATAATCAAAGTCACCGACCCAATTTGAATCAGTGAAACCAACCAATAAAGGAGTCCCCCTGAACTGTAATGTACCCCAGACATACTGAAGTATCCTTTTAGCTACTTTCCAATGGATTTCATGGGGTGTTTGTATATATTGGACAAAAATATCAACAACAAAGGAAATATAAGGATGAGTATGAGTTAAGTATAAGAGGCTACCAACTAAATGACGGTACAAAGTGGCATCAACTTCAGGATAAATACAGGTGGCAGCAAGTTTGACTCCAGATTGGAATGGAGAAGGGGATAGTTTAGAATAATCCATGTGAAAGTGACAAATAAGGTCACAAGTATACTTAGAATGGGAAAGAAATATTCCTTCCTTGGTTTGCAATACTTGGAGGTCAAGAAAATAGTGCAAATAGCCTAAGTCAGTCATTTCAAATTTCTTTTTAAGGATGATTTTCACATGGTTTAAAATTTTAGGGTTACTACCAATGAGGATAAGATTATCAACATAAAGAACAAGGATTATGAGATGGCTTCCTACTTTATTGGTATAGACATTATGATTAGAATGGAATCTAGAAAAGTCGGTGTCAAGAAGAAAGTTGTCCATTTTGGCATGCCAAGCTCGAGGAGCTTGCTTAAGACCATAAAGAGATTTCTTAAGGTGAGAAGCAAGGTTAGATTCATTCTGGACATATCCATGAGGTTGTTCCATGTAGATTGCTTCTTGAAAATACACATGCAAGAAGTTTGATTTAACATCCATCTGATGGAGCGCCCATTTATGTGAGGCAACAAGGGCTAGAACAAGGCAGATTGAATCATTTTGCCGACATGGGAAAATGTTTCATTATAGTCAATGTCTTCAACTTGAGAGAACACTTTAGCTACTAATTGAGCCTTGTGTCTTTCAACACTTCCATCTAATGCATACTTAGTTATGTACACCCATTTACATCTGACAATTTTTCTTCCTTTAGGAAGAGGTACACGATCCCAAGTATTGTTCATAATTAAAGATAAATACTCTTCATTCATTGTTGTGTCCTAATCTGCATGACCTAAAGCTATTGCAAATGTCTTTGGATCACGAGTCTCTGAAACTTGATCAAAAAGAGAAGAGGCTTGTTGGAACTGTGAAAGATTCTAGCATTGATCTGAAGGATCACCAATAATATCACCAGTTTCTTCTCGAGTTGAACGGACCCATCGGGGAAGCTATGGTGTTGGTTCAGGTTCATGTTCAATGAACTCATATGGAGGAAGATGAGTAGGCGGAGGTGGAATTTCATCCTCACTATCATCATTTGAATAAGAAGAAACCATAATAGGAATAGAAGATGGCACAAATGTCGAAGATGGATTGCAGGCCGAAGAAGGCACAAATGTTGAATCAAGCTCACATGCCAAGATATTTTCATCAAATTTAACATCTCTTCTAATAATAATTTCATTAGAATGAGGTTGAAGAAGTTTGTAACCTTTGACATCTTCAGAATATCCAACAAATATACACTTCTCACTTTTAGGCTGCAATGCTTTCCTTTTCTCATTAGGAATGTGATCCCATGCTACACTGGCAAATACACAGAAGTGGATTATACCTGGCTTAATTTTATTCCATTCTTCTTTCAGTGTTATATTTTTAGGAGCCTTTGTGGTAGTGCGTTTTACTATGTAATAGCCATAGTTGATGGATTCCGCCCAATAATTAAGACTTAATCCCTTAGATTGGATCATACAATTAGCCATTTCTTTTAATGTGTGATTTTTTCTCTCAAAAACACCATTTTGTTGTGGCTTATATGGAATAATGTGTTGCATTCGGATTCCCTGTGCAATGCAGTAACTTGTAAAATTGTTGTTCACATATTCGACTCCATTATATGTTCTTAACCTTTGAAGCTGATGACCAGATTGTTTTCTACAAGGGCCTTGTGAGCCAAAAACTGATGGTCTAGATGGAATGCTCTCGGAAAAATAGGTTGTTTTAAAAAAATGGCATTGAAAACGGACTTCAAATGTGAAAGTTATGCCCATTTGAAAAAAATGCATTAATGGTAATCAAATAGCCATATGGTAAGTAGAAGTTGGTCGACGTGGTGATAACCCTCCTTCTGATAACCCCACTTTTACAAATAATTTTCTTATGAAGTGACCCACTTTTATAGAATAAGCGGAAATCACTTTTACAATGAAATTACTTTATAAATGAAAATTTGCATGCAAAATAAACAACTTAAAATAAAACATTCAAGCTACTTATAGTGATTCACTTTTATAATTTAAGTGTAATACAATTTACAATGGATGCATGAACTTTTTCAAAAAAAAAAAGTAACAAAAAAAAAGACTTGAATTCAATACCTCTTACTTAATAAAGCAACTTTTAACCAAGTGAGCTAAAGAAAAACACATTATATTGTTTAGAAGGAGGATTGAGAATGTTGTTTTTGTTGTTGTGGAAGATGTTGGAATACATAGAGGGGGGGAGGGTGAATCAGTATGAGCACTTTTTACCACTTTCAATCACAATATATTTTCTTCGAGTTTATCAGCAATATATCATTTATGATTGCATTCAATATATCATGAGAATATAACCAAAAGCAATATCATTCAACAATATCACATCATATACACAGTACACCAAAATTTACATGGAAACCCAAATGAGATAAAACCATAGAATGTTTTCTTATATATATCAAGAATACAGTCATAGGAAGCACCAACTTCCAAATTCTCCAGCACCAATTGGAAGGAGGCACCAACCCACTGATTTATAGGCAGCAACCTGAAGGAAGCACCAACTCTCTAAGTTCTCTGGCACCAACCAAAAGGAGGCTACGACCCCTTGATTTACAGGCACCAACCTAAAGGAAGTACCAACTCCCTGAGTTCTCCGACACCAACCAAAAGGAGGCTATGACCCCCTGATTTACAAGCACCAACCTAAAGGAAGATCCAACTCCCTTATTTCTCTGACACTAACCGGAAGGAAGCTATAACCCCCTTTCCTTACCCCATCCTATCGCCCTAAAATATAAGTGTAGACTCACTGTCACTACCACTGATACTGTCACTACCAATGTCACCAATACATTAACCAACCTTTCACTGTCACTATCACATCAACCGACCTATCATTGTCACAATCACATCAACCAACCTGTCGCTTCCATTGTCACATCAACCTATGACTACCACTATCACATCAACCAACCTGTAACTGCCACTATCACTTCAACCTGTCATTGATGATCAACCAATCATCCAACCTGT
>ML778760.1:1329048-1393425 GCA_009831015.1 Picea engelmannii
TGTCTCTATTGTATTGTGTATCTTCTGTGTTTTATTTCCGCATTTGTTTTATTTTATTGCTCTGCGATCCTGTTTTTCTAACAACTAGTATTAGAGCAAAAGGTAACTCGCAGGAAAAGAGGGTTCTTGGTTCGACTGGGAGAAATGGAAAAAGATGGAAAGTTTAGGGTCGAGAAATTTAACTGCCAAAACTACCAGTTATGGAAGATGCAGATCGAAGATTATTTATATCAAAAGGATCTATTCCTACAATTGGGTGGAATAGAAAAGAAGTCGACAGCCATGAAGGATGAACAATCGGAGATTATTGACAGAAAGGCTCTAGGAACGATACGACTGAGCCTAGCAGCGTCGGTGGCTTTCAGTATTTTGAAAGAAAAGACAATAAAGGAGATGATGGACGCATTGGCTAAACTGTATGAAAAACCCTCAGTGTCCAATAAAGTATTTCTAATGAAGAGATTATTTAATATGAAGAAGTCAGAAGGTGGGTATGCTACAGATCATTTAAATGAATTTAATACGGTTACTAATCAACTAAGTTATGTAAAAGTGGACTTTGATGATGAGCTTAGGGCTCTTCTAATATTGTGCTCATTGCCATAAAGTTGGAATGGCTTGGTCATGGCTGTAAGTACCTCTATCTCTGGTTCAAACACTTTAAAATTTGATGATGTTTTCGGTGTTATCCTTAGCGAGGAAATGCGACAGAAAAGCACAGGTGAGACATCAGGTAATGTGTTGAACATAGAGAATAGGGGAAGACAAAAGGATAGAGGAAAGGGCTCATGAAACCGTGGGAATTCTATGAAGGGCATATCCAAATCCAAACTTGGAAAGATAGAGTGCTAGAATTGTGGGAAGAAAGGACATATGAAGAAAGACTGCAGAGATCCAAAGAAACAAAGAGATGGACAGCGGGAGAAAAATCCGGAAGCAAATGTAACAGGTGATGTGTTACAAGATGATTTGATTCTTTCTATAGATAATATTTCTGATTATTGGGTAGTAGATTCAGGGGCTTCATTTCACTCCACACCCCATAGGAAACATTTTCTAGATTATGTTCAAGGTGATTTTGGATAGGGTCATTTGGGTGATGATGCACCATGCAAAATTGTTGGAATGGGAAAGGTAAAAATAAAGAAAAGGAATGGAAACCAATGGTTGTTGAAAGAGGTAAGACATGTTCCAGATCTAAGGAAAAATCTGATTTCAACAGGGCAGTTGGCAAGTGAAGGTTGTATATCCATATTTACAGATAAGGTGTGTAAGGTCACCAAAGGATCACTGGTGATAGCAAAAGGAGAGAAGGTAGGTACATTGTATTTATGTACTGGTAATATTGACTCTTCTATCTCTTTAGCTTCTACATGAGTGGATACAACACTATGGCATCATAGAATTGGACACATGAGTGAGAAGGGGATGTAGATACTTCACAAAATAAATTTGTTGCCAAATCTTAAACAAATTGATTTGGATTTCTGTGAGCATTACGTTTATGGAAAACATAAGAGAGACGGATTTATCAAAGTTGGAAAAGAAAAGAAGAGTGAAAGGTTAGATATTGTGCATACAAATGTATCGGGACCAACATAGGTATCATCTCTTGGTGGTTGTCATTATTATGTTACTTTTATTGATGATGCAACTAGGAAAACTTGGATTTATTGCATTCGACAAAAATCTGATGTTTTGATACTTTTAAGAAATGAAAATATTTGGTTGAGAATGAGACAAAAAAAAGGTTGGAGTGTCTTAGATCAGACAATGGAGGTGAATATTGAAACAAGGAATTTGATGATTAATGTTCATACCATGGGATTCGTAGAGAGAAGACAGTTCAAGGAACACCAAAGGAAAATGGTGTGGCAGAAAGGATGAACATGACAATCATGGAGCATGCAAGGAGTATGAGATTGCATGTTGGTTTGCCCTTACAGTTATGGGTAGATGTTGTAGATATTGTTGTTTACTTAATAAACAGAGGACCTTCAAGCTATTTGGATGGTGGAATTCCAAAGGAGGCATAGAGAGGTAAAAAGGTAAACTATTCTTTTTAGAAGACTTTCGGTTGTGAAGCATTTGTCCATATTGATAAAGAAAATAGAACAAATGTTGAGGCAAAATCCAAGAAGTGTACCTTTAATGGATACGGTGTTAATGATTTTGGCTATCGCTTATGGGATTATGAAAATCACAAAATCATTAGGAGTAGATATGTCATATTCAATGAGAAGGTCATGTACAGAGATCAGTTTCAGGGGAAGATACAAGAAAAAGAAAAACCAGAATACACAGTGCTTGATGAGATTACTGAAAAAGAAACTCCAAAGGTACCAGAAAATCAAAATGTACAACAACAGGAGTAGAAGGTACCTCAAACTCCTGCAAGTATTGTTAGATGATTTACCAAGTTAAGTAGACCCCCTGAACGATACTCTCCTTCATTGTATTATTTATTGTTGATTGATTATGGTGAAACAGAATGTTATGAAGAGGCAATGCATGTAGACACTAAAAAGAAGTGGGAGCAAGGAATGAAAGAGGAAATGGATTCCCTGGTAAATAACTAGACTTGGGATTTGGTTCAATTTCCTACAGAAAAAAGAGCATTACAGAATAAATGGCTTTACAAGTTGAAGGAAGAAGATGCAGGCAAAAAGCGGTACAAGGCTAGACTTGTTGTAAAGGGGTTTGCACAAAAGAAAGGTATAGATTTTGATGAAATATTTTCTCATGTTGTTATAATGACTTCAATTAGGAATATTTTAAGTCTTGTGGCAGTAGAAGATTTCCATCTTGAACATTTAGATGTAAAAACAACTTTTCTCCATGGGATTTGGAGGAAGAGATTTATATGCAGCAACCACAAGGGTATGAGGTCAAAGGGAAGGAGAACTTGGTATGTAGGTTGAAGAAGAGATTGTATGGCCAAGAAAGATCCAAGGCAGTGGTATTTGAAGTTTGATAGGTTTATGACAAAACAAGGTTATAGTAGATGTCATTCTGATCATTGTGTTTATTTTAAAAGGATCTAAAATGGAAGCTATATTATCTTGCTATTGTATGTAGATGACATTCTTGTTGCAAGGTCTAATATGCAGGATATAAATGTGCTCAAGAAGAAATTAGATAATTCATTTGCAATGAAGGATTTGGGTACTGCAAAGAAAATCCTTGGTATGAGAATAACAAGAGACGGGAAAAATTGCAAATTGACATTATCTCAGGGTCAGTACATAGCGAAGGCATTGGAGAGGTTTAGAATGAAGAATGCAAAACCAGTTAGTACACCTTTGGCCAGCCATTTCAAATTAACTAAGGAAATGTGTCCCAAGACACATGAGGAGATAGAATACATGTTGAGGGTCCCTTATTCATCAGCAGTTGGAAGCTTGATGTATGTGATGGTTTGCACAAGACCAGATATTGCACATGCAGTGGGAGTTGTGAGCAGGTATATGAACAATCCAGGTAAAGAACATTGGGAAGAAATAAAGTGGATTCTCAGGTATTTGAGAGGTATTGCTACTCATGCATTATGTTTTGAATGTTCAAACATTGTTCTACATGGATATGTTGATTCAGATATGGTACGTGATAAAGATAGCAGGAGGAACACCACATGGCATGTTTTTACTATAGATGGAACAACAGTAAGATGGATTTTGAAACTGCAAAAGGTTGTTGCACTTTCAACAATAGAGGCAGGGTATGTTGTTGCTACAGAGGCTAGTAAAGAGATGATTTGGTTAAAAAAAATTATGGAGGAATTGGGAAAGAAGCAGGAGAATGGAAGGTTGTATTGTGATAGTAAGAGTGTCATTCATATTGCAAAGAACTCATCCCTACATTCGAAGACTAAGCATGTACAACTCAGGTACCATTTCATACAATATGTCTTGGAAGATGGACATTTGAAGTTGAAAAAGATACACACTAGCCAAAATTATGCAGACATGTTAACTAAGGGAGTAACCAGGAAGAAACTAAGTTCCTGCTCAGTTTCAGTTGGTCTTCAAGCATGAAGATGAAGATGAGAAATTTTTCAGGTACAGGAAGGATCATATTCCAGCATATACAACAGTGGTGGAGTTGTTGAGATCGGTCTCCAAGTGGAAGATTGTTGGTTGTGGAGCCTGATTACCTTCTGGATTCAGAGGTCTTTGTTTTCAGTTGTGTTTATACCCCATGAAGACTTTACACCCCAGAAGAATGTAAACTCATCCACACGAGGGAGTGTAGGGGGGTTTACCCCCCCTGCACGGTTTGGGAGCAAGCAGGCCCCCGAAGGAAAAAAAATTCTTGTAAATGTATATTGCAATTTCATAGTAAATCTGGACCGTTCATTATAAGGTCACAGATCTAACAATAGAAGTTATGTTAGGGTTTTTTTCCCTAGAAGGAAACCCTCGTTTATGAGGGAAATGTATTGCAGATATGTATCATTGTGAATATTGTATTCTGAGTAAGGAGACTGTGAGAGAAAGAAGAGGAAGTTACAATGGGTGTGTTGTAGGTTGTATCCCTTCATTTGCTCGATAATAATAAAGGAAGGACTTGGCAATTTCTCTAGTGGATGTAGCTCACACCGGGTGAACCATGTATATCTGTGTCTCTATTGTATTGTGTATCTTCTGTGTTTTATTTCCGTATTTGTTTTATTTTATTGCTTCACGGTCCTATTTTTCTAACAGATCGTCCATTTAATGGATGACGTGTCGTAGGCCACCTGGTAGGGGTTCCATGTGGGGACACGTGTCACATGTATTTAGTACCTTTTGGACCCTAACCTGCTCATTTTTTAGTGACACATGGCACACATGCCATGGATCCACATCATTGTAGGTGATGCCAGCATGCCATGTCATCTCTAGGAGTATGGCCTTCGGGGGTGTCCAACATCTCTGCCAGCAAAAGTGTCGAAGACCGAAGTCGCAAATTCACATTGATCGTCGATCTAAGTTCCCTTCATGACCTTTCTCAATCGTTAGATCCAGCAATGAAAGGATGGCGTAAGCACTTCGATGGATATCATTTCGGGGGAGTTGAACGACTCAAGAGTTGTAATGTCCCAGAGTCTCAGAGCGTCGAAGTCCCAAAATGAATAAGGATTTTCTATCCCAACGCTTGATTAATTCATGGTCGTTGGATCAACAATGGAAGGATAGGGTAAGAGCTTCGACAAGTATCACTCTGGGGGAGTTGAGTGACTTGGGAGTTGTAATGTTCCAGAGTCCCAGAGCGTCGAAGTCCGGAATTGATTAAGGTCATCCATCTCAATGTCTGATTAAGTCATGACTGTCGATCTCGTTGAATCCTCCAAATGAGTCGAGATCGTCCAGTCAATAGGAGATTAAATCTCGACCATTCAATCTGCTAGCAGAGTTATTGGAAGGGTTTTGACGAAGTTTAACTTCGGGAGAAATCACAGATTGAAAAGGGAGAATAGTCGAAGGTCGAAGTCCGAAAGACTTGGTTCTAGCGCCGGTCTCATGATAAGGTAAAGGGGTCCATTATAGGCATGGAGGGCCTAGAACTAACCAAGCTCTTGGAAATTGTGTAGGAACAAGCTCCTATGTAGAAAAATATAGAGGAAGGCGCTAAAGAGTGAATAATCACGTGCTTTCGAGCCATGATCACATGGAAAGTGGTTTTAAGGAAGCGCATGTGTAGAATTCAAATTGTGTACCAACTAAAGGATAACATGGAAGTGTTATAAAATGGATAATGATAATATATTCTTCATGAATTGAGAAGAAAACGGACTTGTAGAATTGTTTGGGAAAATAATTTAATATGCATAATTCTAACAAAATGGTTGCTTGCATACTTTGTAGAATTAGGGGGTGTAAACACATCATTTTAGTATAAGAATGCATATTCAATAAATGGAAGAAGGAGAGGGAGCTTCCAGCCATGATAAAGAGCTCAAAGGTCAGAATATCAATATTGGTAATGCAGATACAGAATCAAATGGACACCAGGCCAGAGGGGAGAAAGAAACATTGATAGAGACTATGAGAAGCCTGAAAATAGAAGTGCATAGTTACAAACCAGACAAAGAGAGACTGATAAGAGAAAAAAATCATATAAATGCTCAAGTGATGCAAAGCTTAAATCAGTTGCAGAGGAAAACAAAGAATGGATCAAACTCAAAACAAGAGGAAGATGGAAGATGTCATGAAAGAAAATATGATTGCAGAAGAACTGGTTATTCAAGAAGTACTAGAATAACTCATAGACATCACTCACCTCCCTACACAACAAGGAAATTTTATGCATCTGAAGAATCAATAAGTAGCCTAGAGGTGTGTCATGTTAGGCACCAAAGAAGAAGACATGAATTGGACAATTTGCAAGGAGAGCTAAGGAAGCTTAAGCCACCATCCTTTGATGGTGAAAGAGAAAGGGAAGACGATGTTGAGGCATGGTTGTTTGGACTTAGGAGGTATTTTCAATTGCATAACTACTCATCAAACCTAGAATCTAGAATTGTCACATACCATTTACATGGAAAAGTTGTTATGTGGTGGGATCAGCTGAAGAAAGTTGAGCACATTAATGAAAATAGGATCACTTGGAAGCAGTTCAATAAATGATTTCAGAAGGATTACCTTTCAGAGCACTTCTATGACAATAAAATGTAGGATTTATTTGAACTCAGACTGGTAAGCATGACCATGGCAGAGTATGAAAATAAGTTTGTGGGTATGCTAAAGTATGTGGGGTTTATAAAAGATGAGAAGGTGAAAGTACAAAGGGTTTTAAGTGGATTTCCATCCTTTTATAAAGAGAATATCTAATATGATGAACCCGGAACTTTGACTGAGACCATCAGGAAAGCTAAGTACATGTATGAGCAAGGCAAGGGCAGAGAATCCATGTAGAAATCTTGGAAGGATAAGAAGAAGGAGAAATATGATCAGAGGAGGAAGGGATTCAAACCTCCTTTCAATAGAAATATCCCAAATAAAAATCATTAAGATCAATATGCTAAGGATGAATCAAAGAGAGAAGACTCCTTGGGAAAAAGGGGAAGACCACCAATCCAATGTTGGGGATGCAAAGAAGATCACATGTACAAGGATTGTCCTCACAGAAAGGACAGAGTGAATACCATGCACAACATCCAAGATGCTACAACATTAGAAGACATAGAAAGAATTTATGTAGCATTAGATGATCGACAAGTAGAGTACCAATCCAATATGATCGAGGTGGAAGGTAATATCATTAATCAAACTGTTGTTATTTTAATTGATTCAGGAGAAATTCATTGTCACATTGATCCTAAAATAGTGGATAGATTACATTTGGAGAAAACTAAGCTTGGAAAATCAAGTTTGGTTTAGCTAGCCATTGGAACCAAAAGGAGAATCCATGATATGGTCAGAGGTTGTACCATAAGTATTAATGGTGTGAATACTAATGTTGATCTAAATATTATACCACTGGGATATTATGATATTCTAAGTGGAATGGATTGGTTGGAAAATCATCATGTTGTCCTAGATTGTCATAACAAGACATTTACATGTCTTGATGAAGAAGGAAAACAGAGCACTATGAAAGGAGTTCCAAGACACATCTCTATAAGGGAGATTTCAGCTTTACAAATGAAGAGATGTTTCAAAAAAGGATGTCAATTGTATGTATCCCGTGTGGAGGAGATAGAAAAGATAAAGGGGCCAAACCTTGAAGAATTTTCGGTACTACAAGAATTTGAAGATGTATTCCCAGAAATACCAGGGTTGTCACCAAAGAGGGAGATAGATTTCTCTATTGATTTAGTGCCAGGAGTTGCCCCAGTATCAAAAACACCTTACAGAATGATTACACTAGAATTAAAAGAATTACAAATGAAGTTGGAAGAATTGTTGAAAAAAGGGTACATACGTCCAAGTGTTTCACCTTGGGGAGCACCAGTACTCTTTGTCAAAAAGAAGGATGGAACTTTGAGGCTGTGTATTGACTTTTGACAGCTAAATAAATGCATTGTAAAGAACAAGTGCCCTCTACCCAGAACTGATGACCTCTTTGATCATCTAAGAGGGGAAAGGATATTTTCAAAGATAGACTTGATATTAGGGTACCATCAGGTAAGAATCAAGGAAGAAGACATCCATAAGACAACCTTTAGAACCAGGTATGGGCATTATGAATTTGTTGTGGTGCCATTTGGTCTGTCCAATGCACCAACTGTCTTTATGTGCTTAATGAATGGCATATTCAAAAATTATTTGGATAAGTATGACATAGTATTCCTGGATGACATACTTGTCTATTCTAAGTCAGAGGAAGAGCATGAACATCACCTAAGATTGGTATTGAAAGTGTTGAGGGAACATCAATTGTATGCCAATCTTAGTAAGTGTTTTTTTTACCAAGAACAGATCCATTACTTGGGACACATTTTTTCAGAACAAGGTATAGCAATGTATCCAGAGAAGATTGAAGCCATTAGAGGATGGCCAACACCCAGGAATGTTTTAGAAGTTAGATATTTTATGGGATTAGTTGGTTACTACGGAAGATTTATAGCATGGTTCTCTAAGATTGCTCATCCCATCACTTATTTTCAAAAGAAGGGAATTAAATTTGGATGGACATCTGAGTGTGAAGAGAACTTTAATTTGTTGAAAGAATTACTTACTAGTGCACCTATTTTATAGATTGCTCACCCAAATGGAAGTTTTGTGGCATGTACAGATGCATGCAAGGAAGGACTTGGTGGAGTCCTCACTCAAAATGGACATGTCATTGGTTATGAGTCCAAAAAGATTAAAGAACATGAGAGGAACTATGCCACACGTGACTTGGAACTTTTTGCCATTGTTTACGCATTGAAGATGTGGAGGCATTATCTCATGGGGAAGAGATTTGAATTGAGAACAGACCACAGTGGTCTGAAATATCTTTTTGAACAACCAACTTTGAATGCCAGGCAGACGAGATGGATGGAATTTTTAAGTGAATACATTTTGACATCAAGCATATCAAAGGAAAAAAAATAAAGGTGTTGATGCACTTAGTAGAAGAGTACATCTCATGCATTCTAGAGTTTTTAGTATGCATCAGTTAGATTTATTGAGCGGAATTTTAGATGTTGTTGTCACGTATTAGCATTACCTACAGGTAAAAGAAAGCTTACAGCAAGAAAATGTACAACAAAAAATTAAAGAATATGAGATGAAGGAAGATGGATTACTTATGCATAAAAATAGAATTTATGTTCCTATTTCCAGAGAACTTAGGAATTTGGTATTAAAGCAAATGCATAATGTACCATGTGTCGGACATCCTGGTTACCAGAAAAAATTGCAACAGCAAGAAGCCAATTCTTTTGGCCAACAATGAAAAAATATGTTGTTGATTAGATTGCTAGATGTATGGAATATCAAAGAGTGAAGGCTGAGAATAGGCACCCAGCGGGTTTGCTACAGCCATTACCAATTCCAGAGAAGAAGTGGGAAGAGGTAACCATTGATTTTATAATTAAATTTCATAGGACAGCAAGACAACCTGACTCAATCATGGTCATGGTTGATAAATTGACAAACGATGCTCATTTTGTTCATGTAAAAACGACTCATACAGAAGCTAATATTGCATAAATTTACATGAGGGAGATTGTTAGGTTGCATGGGATACCTAAGACAATTTTTTTAGACAGAAATACAAAGTCTACTTCAAATTTCTGGAGGGGATTGTTTAAAGGATTTGGTACAAATATGAACTTTAGCACAGCATACCATCCACGGTCAAATGGGCATACAGAGAGATTCAACCGAGTAATTGAAGACATGTTGAGAATGTATGTGATGGATAAGCCATCTAAGTTGGAAGATTACTTGCACTTGGTTGAGTTTGCCTATAATAATGGGTATCAAGCTTCATTGAAAATGAGCCCATTTGATGCATTATATGGTAGGAAATGCAATACTCCAGTGAGTTGGGATAACCCAGCAGACATAGTGGTACTTGGGACAGAATTGCTCAAGGATATGGAAGACCATATGGTTAGAATTCAACAGAATTTGAAGGCAGCCCAAGATAGGCAGAAAATTTATGCAGATAAGAACATAACAGCTAGAAAATTTAAAGTGGGGGAGCATGTTCTTTTAAAAGTGAAGCCCAAGAAGAGCTCTTTGAGTTTGGGTAGTTGTACAAAGATAGCAGCCAGATTCTGTGGTCCATTTGAGATATTGGGAAAAATAGGGCCAGTTACATACATGCTTGCATTGCCTGCTTCCATGAATGTGCATATATATTTCATGTCTCTTTGCTAAAAAAATATGTACATGACCCTAACCATGTTATTGATTGGCATCTGATTCGGGTAGAGACAGAGGGAGATTTCCAGGTCCAACCAATGTGAATATTGGACAAAAAAGTCAAAATTCTCTGGAATCGAGTTATAGAGCTGGTAAAAGTCCATTGGACCTGCTACGGTCCTGAAGATGCTACTTGGGAGCATGAAGATGCCATGCGAGAAGAGTACCCGCAACATTTTGAATAAATTTTGAAATTTTGTTTATGTTTTGTATATGCACTGAGGACAGTGCCAAAATAAGGGGGAGGGGATGTAACACCCCAGGTTTTGAGCCCTATATTAAATAATGTATTTTGTTAATCCATGAAATTCCAGAGTGCCCAAACAATTGAAAGAGGCTAGAGTGCCAAGGAAATGTAATTCTTTGATCATTAGTAATAATAAATACATCGTCGGTTGTTAGACAGACAAGGACAAGAGTTATAGGGGGATATGATTCCACAAGGGAGGGGGATGGAGGGGCTAAGTATTTATTTTATATTGTTTTTACCCATTTTTCTTTTAATGGAGAATAACAGTTACATGAGCTTCTTGGGGGGAAGGCCAAGTGGTTCCTTAATTCCAAGAATTACATAAACCCATCGTTGGTCTGTTGTGGGGGTTGCTTCTTCTTCACTCATTCACTCACTCATTCATGGTTCATTGTTCATTGTACACACCTTTCACCCTATTCTCTTTCCATTCACTCTTTCACCCACTCGTCTTTCCTCATTCGTGTTTGTATTGGGAAGGGAAAACGAATTGTTGAAGAGGAGCCATGGTTTTGTTGGTTGTAGAGACTGTTGGTGTATTCTAGACATGAATTAAGGCCTACATGTTTGAGATGCTTTGGCATGTGTTTACTTTTTCTCACAACTGTGAATCTTGAGAATCTCGGCATGGATATTCTTGATCAGATGCACTGGATCCTTGGAAGGAGATGGACATCCTGAGGGACTGTGTGGCAAAGAAGGGGGTCCATTCTCTTGGGTTGTGTAGGTTGGGTAGAAGAGAGCTAGTGGACTTTGGATTGTTGTGGGTGTTGAGAATCCTATGAGAGCTTGACTGCTGACTAGTTTGGGAAGTCGAGTGACACTCTAGAACCGTCCTTCTCGATTCATAGCCCTGGCTCGGGGGTGACATTGTTGTTTAGAGTTGGAACAATAGTGTCTATAGTTGGCTGGAACATCCTTGGTCTGTAGCCAGTTGGTGATTCGTTTCATGAAAAATAAGTGCTTCCTGTCATGGTTTTATTTACCTGTGTATTTATTTCGTTGTGTATTTATTTATCTATGAAATTTGTATCTATAATATGCATGCTTGTTGGTTATTATTGTGCATGACATATGTCTCATTTATTTATGTTGTAGCATGAATCTTGATCTATGTATGTGAATACTTCATGCATATTTATTAATTAAAAGTTAGATTAGAAGTCAAAAGAAGTTCAAAAGTGGGCTTGAAGTGGCGAGCCCGGCTTGGGTGTGGTTGGGTATGTTACAGAAGATCATGTTGTGACAAGTCATCCTCGAAATGGCGGAACAAATCTGCTACGATGTAATCACTAGGCTTCCAGACATCTGAATCATATATGTATGATGACCACTCCTCTAATGATGACACCCCCTCTTCCTGAGAGCTACCCTCAATGTCATAAATGGGATATCTATCAAATTTGAGATAACTAAGATTTGATTTGTGTCTACTAGTTTGTATGAAAGTGTCTATAGGCTCATCAACCATATCAAAGGGTACTTTCATAAGACCATAACTATGACTGAAAATGACCATATTTTTGTCTTTGTGAACAGGAGGAGCAAAGGCATGGACGTTTTCAACTGCACCTTCATCATTGAGATTGATCGGTTCTTCAACATTAGGAAGTAAACAAGGTTGGACAACCTCACCTTCATCAAGTGGGATCAAAGATAGTGGTGCCTTAGTATGTTGTGCATTATCATAATTCTTATTTATTTTTATAGAGAAACCCCTCCATCGCCTCTTCATCACAAGAGGCTTGATTCTGAGTTCATAGTTCTTTGCTTGCTTTTCTTCAAGGGGATTTGTCATATCCAAGGTTTCCTCTGACACTTATTCACTTTCAAGTTCATGGAATAAATCATCATCAAGGTCTTCAAAAGGGTCACAACTCATTGTGTTCTCTTCTTGATGACTTTATTCATATGTCTGTTCTTTGAATACTTCTTCATCGTCAAGGGAAGGAAATAATTGTCTTATGCAATTCATCATTTCCTCAACAGATTTATTGGCAACCTTCTCCTTTTCCATCTGTAAAAGATCCTTCTTCGAGGCATAGCAATTTATGGATGGGGGTTCATCCCATGGTGCTATATTTCCATTGATTAAAAGGACACATCAATGGAGTCACCAGATGAGATCAAGGCTCATCAAAGGATGGAAATGGGGAAAGAGGGAAAGGAAGGGTTTTGGGAAGGTGGAGTCACCAAATGAGTTTCAAGATGAACTCATCAAGAAAGTTGGAAAGGGAACGTCCCTTGGGTGGAGTCACCAGGCAAGATAAGGGAAAGGATTTGGGATAGCTCACCAAAGTGTCATTAGGGTATGAAGAAGATTCAAAATCTTCCCTGACAACGATGCCAAAATGTTATAGTGAAAGTTGTAGGTTGGGTAAAGCCCGAACCAACCACAAGGCAATTTATACAACTTGGGAATCCTACACCCAATGTCACCTCGATGTAGGTCTCGCACTTCAAGGGTGACTAGGTCACTCTAGGGAGGCGATCACGGTGACCCTAAGGGGAAAAGAGATGGAGATGGGGAGAAATGGAAGTGAAGCCCCTAGAGGTATAATCTAAGTGGAATAAAATTTAGGGAGAGATGCCTTTCAAGTCAAGTAATTGTTGCCCCATAGGTATAGTACTTCTCTGGATGATTGTACCTGCCTGAGACACAAGAAGAGACATTTTGCAATGATAGATGTTAGTTGGATCATCAATTTAATATTGTTGTGCCTAATTTGCAGCAGTAGATATCAGTTTATATCAGAAAATAAAACATCTAAAATCAGCATATAAATATCTAAACTAATTAAATAAATCAACATCAAACTTAGCAATGAATATAGGTTGAAAATTGGCACTTAAGAAGCAAGAAAAGATGGTTGTTGTAAATATGTATTTTCTGCGGAAAAATGCATGCTTATGGCTATAGAATTTAGTGTCATACATAATAAAAATCAACCATGAAAATTTTCCAAGAACTAGCCCAAAAAGTGTGCCCTAGTTAGTAGACTAGGTGAGTGAAGTTAGATAGCTAGTCTAGGGTTAGATCAGGAGTTATGAGAGTGTTAGTAGCTAGGGTTATGCAGCCCTAATGGATGTAGGTTAAAGTTTGTAACATAAATTAGAGTGTTGGGAGAGAGGGGATGCCCTAGTAGGGGAAGACTCCTCTCAATGAGACAAATCAACTTCAAGCAAGAAACCTTTCAAAAGACCAAAAATTGTGTTTCCCAAGGCAATGATTTTATATCTCCAATGACAAAAAGTATGATTAGTGCCTTTACTATTGGTTTAATGGAGTCAAAAGGAGCTTAGAGAAGCTACCTCCTTGGGGGTGTAAGCCCTTTTACTTCCCAAGGAAAGCTTCTCTAGGCTAGGGTTTAAGCTAAGAGGGTGTATGCCCTTATACTTCTCTTAGCAAACCCTTGTTAAAGCAATAAGATGAAGCAAAAAGTGATGAATCCTAAGGTGGGGGTGTATGCCCTTATAATTCCCACCTAGTTCCTAGAACAATAACCTTGACTTGAAACAAATGATAGCAAGAAAGTAAAAACCATACCAATTCAAGGAAAAATGACAAGATAATCCACCACAATAGCAATAGAATAGCCTTCCAAGGCTAGCACATCACTTCTTCCATCAACCATTCATAAGTATAGTCATACACAAGTGCAAAACAAATAAAATATTCAAGATAGCCGAAAATTTCAGACCAAGGCCTCCCACAAGAGGGAGATTTATGTTTTAAAATGAGATCTTATTATCTCTATTTATACTAAAAGTAGCTAACATAGTTTGTCCATAAATTAAGGAGTAAAACACAAGATTAGGGGTCAACAACCCTAATATTTCCTCCTTAACAAAGTAATATTAAACATTTCATTTTTTGCACAAATAAAACCCTAATTTAGGAGGATGTCACCCCTTTAGGGGAAGTTTTTCCACTTTGAGGAAATCGTTGATGTTGGAGAAGCATGGATAGACCTCCAAAGGCCACATGTCAAGAATCTAAGAACTCTCATCATGGTGAAGACCCTTCTCCTCCTCAAACTTCCATGCGTAAAAAGAGTGGCACCTCACCACCATGCCCTAGCCCCAAATTCATGACGTCAAGCTCAAAAGTAGAACGTTTTGCCCCTATTGGGAAAATCGTTTGGTAAGTAAGGGTTGGGATAGGTTTTCCAATTCATCATCAAGGTCGCCCAAGTCTGATCTCTCTCATCTGGCATGCGGGCCCCTGGCATTCAACCTATGGGCGTGTATCCCCATGGAAGCCCAAGCTAGGCTTGTTCTCCCAAAATTGTCCACCAACTACGTCCTACAAAGACAAATGAACACGCCCTCCAAGGATCTCAAGTCATAAAATCATGATAAGTGAATCCAATCAATAAATAAGCCATCTAAGAATGTGCATCAAAGATCACTATATCAAATAATTAACAACTCAAAGACACTATGTGACTTGTCAAGCTTGAATATGGGAGGGTTGACGAGGTGTCCTATTGGGTAGATCTTTCCCTAGGTCAAGGAGAGTTCACAAGAGATCCCTCTCTAAGCCATGTAAAGTGAATAAAGTGGTTGGGGTCAAGACTTAATGGGCATAGATCTCATGACATACAAGGGGTCGTAGTGTCTCATTCATGGGTGCCTTTGTAGACGGTGTGTGGCACCTTTGTCCACAATGCACTTTTTCCAAGCCCATCAATTTTTGTTTATCTTTATTTCTTTATATTTTCTTTCATAATAGCATAAGGAGAGATTGAAGGTCACTACCCTGGCATGGTGACCAGGTGATGGAAATGTCACCCACAAACACCTAATGGAAATTTGAAGGTTGGCTCGTGATGAGACTCCATTTCTCTCATCCATGCAACTGAGAGTCATTGCCCTGGTTTGGTGACCATATGATGACAATGTCATACCACTAGATATCCATGGACATGATAGGTCGTCTCGTGATGAAACCTACTATCCTTCAACTAACCTTTCAAGCATTTCTTTATTATATTGTGGGTCCCCTTTATTCAAAGATAAGTGTTTCATTACTTTCTTGGGTGATCCCTGGGCGAAGCATATGGAAGGTTTATAGAAGGCTTTTATCTTTTACCCAACACCAACCCCTCTGGGCATTTATCCCCTTCTTTACATAGAATGAGGGACAACCCCTTCTTGGGTCAATATACCCTAAAATCCCAAGAGATAAGGAAATGGAGGGGAATAATAATGGAAAGTGGTAAGTATGGTCGAGAACAGTACGATGGCTCATTAAGGGAGTTCCCAGTAGTAAACCCATCCCCAAGGAATACCACTTACTAGGGCACAATGCCAACCACCAAGGCGAAGCAGGGAAAAAGGCATAATGTCCAAGCATATATCATGAAATCTAGAGATATCTAAGATACATCATAATCAAATGGATTAAATATTGAAATAATGCTCACCATAACACTGAATTGTACCTCATGGAGCAAGGCCCACTGCCTTCCAGAAGCCAACTGGTGTGGTGGATGCCATCTGCAAACCTGTGACCATCTATGGTGGTGAGTGGGTTTTCCATCTGTGCAAAGGGTACTATTGGTCATGTAGTCTCTCAAGACTCCATATCTGCAACCTGAGAACCTCTAGACATCATCTCCTTAGTTATCCATAAAATGGGGATAACACAACCTATTACTATATTTGTCACTATATCTATCATTGATATACCATCATCAACCAACTGATCCACTCACATGGATACAAAATACATCACCATACCATGTACATCAAACATCAACCATGTACATCAACATGTATCAACCATGCACATCAACCTGTACCATACCATGTACATCAACCATGTACCAGAACTTTTACCATACCATGTACATCAACTTGTACCATATCATGTACATCAACCAAAACTTGTACCATACCATATACCAAGTGTGTACCACGACCATGTACCAACAACACAAAGATGTGTCTCTAGCATATGCCCAAATCATCATACCATTCCTCAATCATGTACCATATAACCAAGATATATCAAACAATAAACCATATGCCAAGTACCCAAGATGTGCCTCTAACAATGTATCATACCATCACCAAGGTGTACCATGCACAATCATGACATGCCTCAAGCATGTACGATAACAATATAAGAAAAACTAACACATAATCATACATCTGATCCTGTAGCAAACTTGATACACAATATAACAGACTAGTATATCCTCCTCAACTTCATCAACAAGAGAATAACATCTTCATCAAACTTTACCTTAGTCTCATGGGACTAGTTTTGGATTAGTCACAAACCGTAACTTTCAACAAGAATAACTTTGTACCTGTAATGAATTAAGGTCTAAAATTTTAACAACATATAATCTGATATCTTTCTTCCATATCCTCAAAATTTCAAGGTTTGAATCTTCTCATAACAAAAGTTATAGTGAAAATGACAAACCTTCCTGAATTTTAGCTTATTCTATAAAGTGAACTTGTACAACATGCCATAGGCTGAATATGTGATATCTAATTCTGAAACTTGCACACAAGATAATACAAATTGTTTTGTTTCTACTTCATCTAGTCTCATAGAATTTGGATCCTCTATGAACAAGTTATGATTGTTTTACCCAGAACACCAGTTTGAGACTAGTTTCAGGACTAGCCAAAAACCCTATTTTCCACAACATGTATCTCCAAAAATACATTGAATTGTAAAGCTGAAATTTTTACCACATGTACCTTGATATGTCTTCTCAAAAGAATAGAATTTTCAATATCTTATTCATCCTAGAAAAAAAATTATAGTGAAAATGGTAAGATGACCTTTAAATAACATACCTTAGAACACATCATCACAAGACTTCATCCTCCCTTGGAATTTCGCCCTTCTTCACTTCATCTTCCCTCTGAAATTTCTTCTCAAATCTCCTTAGTTACCTCATATAAGAATTACTTACACACTTAGATATATATTCAATGAAATTGTGTGTGTACAAATGAGAGGCTTTTGATGTGTATTTATACTTTTCCAAGTGACTTCTTTACTTAACTTTAGGGTCGACTAGTAACTTCTTGTTTACAATTGTTTTACCCTTTTTCTTCATTTTGGGACCAACTAATAACTTATTTTTGCAACAATTTAGGGGCTTCTTGACCATACTTCGATGATTCCAACTTAATGACCTCATAACTCCTCAACCGTGAGGAATTACATGATGTAACACCTACAATTGGAAACGACATGACGAGGACTATCCATCTATGAGTGAGTTACATGCATTTACATTGTCCTTCATATCCTTATTTCTAAAAAAAAAATAGGCTTCATGACCACATCTCTAACGTTGCTTGTAGAATTCTTAAAATGCTCCCTTCACATATGTTGACATCAATGACAACCACTTCTTGTTGACATCAATGACAACCAATTGTACAACAACATCAATGACAACCAACTATCCAACATAAGACAACCTTGGAGAATATGCTCATAAAAAACTGTTTTCGCACAAGAAAAAAAAATTGACAACCTTGGAGAGTATGCTCATAAAAAACTATTTTCGCACAAGAAAAAAAAATTGCTTCTCAACGACAACAAGGGTTAGGTCTCAGTTAGCTTACCCAGAAAATGCAAGTTTTCCCTTTGTTTCTGATTTACTGAGATTTCATAGAGCACACAACAAAGAGAATACGCAAACAAGAAAACTATTTCCGCTTTGTTTCTGATTTGTCGAGATCGCACATAGCGTGGGCAAAGAGCATATGCAGATTGAAAAGAGTAACAATTTGGAAATAAAAAATAGAAAACCAAAATGAACTCGAAATATTATCTCTGCAAAAATTTAAAAGGGCGTATTTAGGCTTTATACCTCTGAATCTAACTAAAATGGTCATACCTTGGGAAAACAGAAACATTTTCGAGTGAAATGAAAGACATTCTTAAATGAAATGAGCACTCCATATGCAATAGAGTAGTCCTCTCAACCTAAAAGTGTTCAGAAATGGCAAAAACCATAGATGCGGTAACACAACTTCATGATCTCGATTTACAACGTGAGTTGGTCTTCAAATGCGCTCTGATACCATGTTTGAAAACACAGTTATTCCAACAGAGGATGAACACCTTTAGTAACCACTCACATAACCAAATCAAATATCAACACACTGATATTTTTGCATGGTAAGACCCATATGGGGAAACATCTGCGTCCCCAACCAATGTGGCCACTTGGAGCAATTTATTAATGCAAAAGAAAATATTACAAAGAGATTTACAAGAGAGTTTCTCACAATCAATCATCGAAAAATGACCCTCCGTGCTCTTTAAATAGAGATCATGGATCAACCGGGTGTCAAACCACAAATCAATGTAGTCATTAAGTTCGAGGAGAATATGAACCATCAGATCACTCTATGTCGGGAACATATCGTGATCGTCGGATTACCTAATTACAAATGCATACTAATGCGTACTAAAGAAACACACATTTTCATAATTACACATTAGACCAAGTTGATCTTAACTAACTCCTAAGTGTCTAAATATCCTAACATATACTTGATTGTGTTTGTATAATTACATTTACATCTAAAGCTTCCAGAAAACTCTTTGAACCAAGTTCTCACAAGAACTTGAAGAAGTTATTTTATCATAACTGATATATGATTAATCAATAAATATCAATGCATTGCTTTCATGATTGAGTTCATTCACAATTTCAATAAATTAGTTTAATTTCTTTTACATTTATTTATGTTTGTTTATAATTTCTTATTGCAACAAATTTATTTATTTTTATTTAAGTATTTTGGACTTATCATGTTTACTTTAATTCTGTAAAGCGTTTTATAGCTATTCTATTTTGTACATACTTACACTTTATTGAATTTATATTTGAAGAAAACTTTAAAAAATGGAAAACTTTTTAAAATGTTTTTAAAATAAAAGTTTAAATGACAAGACTTCATGAACGTGAAGCCTTTATCGTTTCTTTAAGGCTCATAATTTAGAGTACCATTACCACCTATCTCACTTATACTTACACGTTTTGAAGTGTTTTGGATGAAACGTTATAGTTTCGCTCTCAACATCAGCCAAAATTAGAGGAACGAACTCACCTTTATTGCCAAAAATAGAAGAAAAACTTACCTTTATTATTTGATTTTCTAAACCTATCAGAGAGAAGATTCTTCCTTTGACATAGTGTCTCAGTAATAAAATGTAAGAGTAATAAAATAGAGTTTTAAATTCCTTTAGGATTGTATTGGATGTAAGCCTCATGTTCGAGAATGCAATGTTGCACATGGACTATGATCGACATACATTTTGGAAGGTACTAGTAAACTCTAAATATCAATTGGAATTTCAGTTATTTAATGTGTGAATTTATATTTTGGATAATTTGCATGAATTTGTTATATTGTAAAAATAACACACTTTTGTATTGATATTTTATATGTTTTTGTTGTAAGTTGACTTTAAATTAAGATATACTAGATAAATTTTAATTTATTGTATATCCACTTATTTCCAAATTGGAATTTTTGTAGATGATTAAGGAATTTATCTAGTATATCTTAATTTAACAATCACATTTTGATTAATATTTGATTGTTTAATAAATGATATTTTTCAATTGGTTTAGTTTGAGTGGTTGTGGGATGGACTGTTATCCTCCCCGTCTAAGTTCTATTCTTGTAAGTGACATGTTGAGTTCATAATGAGTATATTGTTGTAACGGCCTTGTGTCCGTAAGAATCTAAGATTTACCCTAGGTACCATCCTCTAAATGAAGGGAAGTAGCTAGGGGTTCTCTTTGAGAGTTGTAACTTGGAAAAAAATAATACAATATTGTTTATTGGATTACTTATTATGATAATTAATTAGAGTATGTGCATTAATATATCTACATATTGTAACAAGAAAGTAACATTTAATTAATATAAGTAATTGAAATTAATTAAAAATTATAATAATATAAGTCGGTATTTGTCACAATGGCGAAGGTTGACCAAACACATATTTAAATATGAATTTGGATTCAAATGCACAATTTACACAAGTATCTAAATTGAGTAGTTAACACCTAGTAGGGTTTTTCATTAGTACCAATTATATATTTTCCTTTCAGCAAATTTATGAAGTCCCATATATCACTTCTTACCAAGGCTTTAAATTTTGCTTCCATTTCTTCATTCCATTTAATCTTTCCCAATTCTTCTGCATAACTTTGTGGTTCCTCCACCTTCAGTGCTTGTGTCATAAGGGAAAAAGTCACAATGCCTTGTGATTTAGTGACTCTTCTCTCAAAATTTCTATCCAACATGTTATCTTATGAATGTCTTCTCACTAGCCACTTAGGCTTCTTGGCCTTGACTTCATCCACCTTAGTTGATTTAGAACCAAATCCATTACCAAGCATTGCTTTGTTCTTGCTTAATTCAACTTGAACATGTTTTGGTTGATAAATCCCTTGCTCATCAAACACAACATCTCTATTTATTATAATATTATTCTCTTGGGGATTAAATAACATGTAGCTTCTATTTGTTGTGCTATGCCCAATAAAAATGCATTTAATGCTTTTATCATCCAATTTCTTCCTCTTTTCTTTAGGAACATGTGCATATGCAATGCATATAAATATGCTTATGTGTGCAACATTAGGTTTCTTCCCTATACATGTTTTCTTTGGAGTCAAATTCAAAACTACTCTTGTAGGACACATGTTCAAATTGTAGATTGTTGTATAAACTACTTCGGCCTAAAAGTCATTTCCAAGTTGCTTTATTTTCAACATGCATGTAGCCATCTCAACAATTGTCTTAATCTTCCTTTATGTGACACAATTATGTTGAGTATATAATTTATGAAAAAGTAACTTTGTTAAAAGTGACATTGAGTAATTAATTAAAAGGGTGTTTTAAGTGACTTGAGTTTGTAAAGTCACTTTAGTTTATCAAAAGGATAAAAGGGTCAATGAGGAAATAAAAGGAGAATGAGGGATCCCTCTCTCATTATGCATTGTTATTTTCTAAAAGTGAATTTGAGGAGTTCTTGTGGCTTTGGCTCTTGGGATGAAAAACACTGGAGAAATATTGGGGTCAGTGGTGAGACTATCCACCCTAGTCGGTCGTGGAGGATAGAACATACTCAGATCTTCTCATTGTGCTTCATTTGTGACGGATTCTATCATTTGTTGGCTGAGTTATTTGTTTGTGGCTGAGTTTCTCATTTGGGGATTGAGTTTTCTATTTGGTGACTCATTTTTACTTGTATTGGGGTCGAACTTCTTGTTTGGAGAGTTTCTTGAGGTTAGACAGCATTTTATTATTGGTTGGGTTGAATCCCTTACCTAAGAAGACAAGTCATTTCTTGTGGGTTGAATTTCTTGGTACGGGCCAATTTTTGGGTTGTTGACAACGAAGTTTAAATGATAGGGTCGAATTGTTTCAAGTGGGGGTCAAGTTTCTTCTTGTAAGCAACCAAGTTTCTTTGTTGGGCATGATATCTTGAGGTTGGGACAAGTTACACCATGATGAACAAGTTTCTGCTAAGAGAGGTCGAGTTATTTCCTTTGTCACTTCATTTTGGGTTGAATTCCCCCTGTTGTACGAGTTCTTGTGGTGGAAGGATGATTTCAATTACTGGCCCTATTTCTTGATTATCAGAGGTCGAGTTTCACCTCCTAGTTGAGTTTCTTTCATGCTGGGATGAGTTCCTTGTTGACTGGGGTGACTATTAGCATATAGAGGCCGAGTTCAATATAGCAAGTTGTATATTTTCGTGGGGAGGCAGTTTACTGTTGATAAGAGACATGATCTTCCTCGTGATGGAGTCGATTTGAACCACTAGATTGTTAAGCAATTGGAACAGGTTTGAACTTAATTAAAATAGAGCAGTTTGGTGTCCATTTTTTTTTTTTTTGTTCAAGTTATCCTTTAGTTACCTTCATGTTGTTATTATTTATATGCTTGTACATAGTTCATTTTGGTTTCAAACCAATCTTATTTCATTGAATAAATACAATAAAACATAACCCAACAAATACAAAGAAATAACAACAGCAGCAAAAAAAAACGGTTTATTGTGAGGATGAATATGTTCGCAAAGTGTTTGATGAAAGTCATCACCCAAAAATATATTAAATTGCTACAACATTAAAGGGAATTTTGTGATAGCCTTATCTAGGGTCATTACAGTTGTATTATATCTTGTGATCCCCCCATCCTATGATGGTATACAAGCTTGGATATGGAAAACAATCAAAACAATGGATCTCGTGGTTCAACGAGGCACCGAACAAGGAATCAAAGACAACAAGAGAAAGATGAGGATTTTATAAAAAAATTGAGGGAATATATGGCGCTTAGTGAGGCATTTCATGCAGCTATGTCATTCAAAGAATTTTGCACCATCAAACATCTTGAGTGGTATGAACCCCAAGTATCATCGGAAAATAAGGTGAAGATGCCAAGGAAAAAGGTACTAGTTTCTGGAGATTATGATACTTCTAAAAATAAGGAAAATGTTGACTCTTCATATGTTTCTTCTCCTACAAAGGAGATTTGGGAAGACAATGAAGAAGATAACATTGATACATTTTTATTCCATCATAGTGACAGTGTGGTTTGGGATGAGGAGCCCATTGATGACTCTGTGATTTGGGATGATGAAGAAGCAAATGTTGTTGATGGTATGGAGGACACAAGTCTCTTTAATGTTAACTTAGAGACCATATTTGATAGGCCTTATGGAGAGAAGAGTTTCCTTGATAAAGTGGTGCTTGATCATGACGCTATCCCACTTTTAGGAGATTGCATGGTATCATTTAGTGAGCCAATTGGTTTTGATGAGGGTAATGTTCTTACAGTGGACAACAAAACAGAAAATCAATGGTGGGACAACCCATGCCACTGTGATGAATATTAAGAAAGGACTTCAACGGTGAAAGACTTGAAGGACCAGTTATTGGTCTCAGAGGAGAAAATTGTACAAGTGTTTACAAGGGCATATGGTGCTCATAAGTTCATTGAATAACTTATTTGGAAAACCCAGATGGAGGAGAGACAAAAATGAGTTGCGGTTGGAGTCACTAGTGCTCAATTGCATGTAATCAAAGAAGCACTAGAGTAGATGAAATCATATTACTTGCAACTTTTCATGGATAGGGACCTTTCTCTCAAGTTCATTGAAGACAAGAAAAGGGAGGTTGAGGAGCTTTGTTACCAATTGTGTTTGGCACACTCTTCATCACTTAAAACAAAGACTCCATCATCGTTGGCAGCCATGATAGATGAGGGCATGAGTGGCCCCCGTGATTTGAGGGAGGAGCCTCTTGTGACGATCTCGCATGAGGAGAATTCATAGTTGAAGGTGCTTGAGGAGAGGTATGAAGAAAACGGTTTTGACAATGCTCTTGTTTTTCATTTTGGGGATCATGAGTTGTTTATTTTGGAGATCCCACTAAAGTCTCAAGGCTTAGCTACGGAGGAGATAGTTGAGCACATTCCTTGTGGACCAACCCACAAGGAAGTATATGCATATGTGCATTGGTTGGATAGGTATATGACAGACATGGGTATGCTCTGGGATATAGGTTTAGGCGACACTAGTAGAGTGATGGATACAATAGCACCTACAGGATACATTATGGTACAGGATGATTCAGTGATAGGAAACATTATGCAGGGGTATTCATTGGCACATGGTAGTGTACAATAGATTTTTGGGGCGTTTCCTCCAGGGAGACCTCCGGACAGATTTCTCAAGTAGACCATTGAGTTGAGGTTACCCCAGATTAGTGAGTGGATGGGTGAGCCTCAGGGAGAAGCATATCCCTCGATGAATGATATTCATCTGGGATATCGTCAGATGAGTTCCAGTGAGCAGGATACTCACACGTCTGTTTCCAGACTTTATTGTGATTTCTTGATCATTCCCTTGGGGTTGACCAACGCACTAGTACCTGTCCAGTATTGCAGGTAGTGGAAGAGGCATCTATTGTTGTTATTTGATGCCCTCATTATATATAGTAGGACAAGGGATATTCAACTTATTCAATTGGATGAGACATTTGGGATTGTGTCCATGACAGATTTCTTTCATTTGGACCATGTGATCAGTGCATAGACTGCATAGGAGGAGATCCAGACTCTGTTGGATCAGTTCATAGAGATTTCAGCAAGCATTGGGAGTGGTGGATTTCGAATTTGATGGTGGGATCCTAACATTCATCAGAGTGATAGATTGATTCAGATGATGAGGGTGATTGACAGGGTCATGTTAGTGATTGGTCTATGTCATTATGGGGATGTGGTGAGAGGAGTTGTTGAGATTTGATCTATATGGTGAGGTATATTTTCCCTCGTGATACCAAGGATCGAGTCTATCCGTAGGTTGGAATAGTTTTACTTCACTGAGATGCTTTGGCGAGACATGATCCAGGATAGTGAGTTTAGTCCTTTTAGGGATTTGAGCTTGGGGGTCCAGGAGAGGAGAGCACAATCTGAGCATGGTGATCAAACGGTCATGATCATAGGGGTGCAACGTCAACATGATGGTTCCTCATGGAGGTTAGTTTGGAACCTTGGGATTACAGAGTTTGACAGCTTAGCAGTTGATACAGATGGGATGGTCAGTCCCTGGTTTCTAGAGTTTACTCTTGGGGTGCATAGGATTGATTTCTTGGAGGAGCGGTCTTCTGAGGAGTCGACTGAGTTTCTACAACTTAGGATTTATTGGCTTATTAGGGGTAGTCAGGTGGGTTCTTGTGTTATCACCTTGCAGATTAGCACTATGGGTAGAGGGTGCTTCACATATTATAGGCTAGTTTGGGACCCTAGTGACTTTGCCACTTAGAGAAATATTCAAGAGATATTCACATGGAGGGACTTTGTGGATGTTGTGTTGAGACATATGGGGGAGTGTATGACTTGTCAGCAGAATAGGTTGAGGCACACTCATCCAGCAAGGTTGATGCAGTCTTTTCCCATTTCAGGGCCAAGGTGGGAGGGCATGTTGTTATATTGCATCACAAGTTTATAGAGGGTGCAGAGTGCATATTGTATGTGTGGAAGGATTGACCAGTTATCATATTTCACGCACTTCTCGATGATTTATTTGTAGTATGGGGTAGCACGATTGATAGAGTTATCTCTTGGGGAGATGTTTAGAGTTCATGAGTATCCCAGAGTAATTGTTAGTGATCAATATAGAAGGTTTCTTAGAACATGTTGGCGGGATTTGTTCATATTTGCAGGCATAGGTTTGACTTCTAGTACTAGTTTCTACCCTCAGATGGATGGTCAGGAAGAGATGGTGAACCAATAGGTTGAGAGGTATTTGCATGACTATGTGAGGTAATGGATAAAGTGGTTACATTTAGGTGAGAATTTTTGTGACACCACTCATGATAGTTTTCATACCACCCAGATTCAACAGAGGATCTATGCAGACAGGCACAGGGTGGAGAATAACTTCGATATTGGGGACGTGGTTTACTTGAGGGTGCATCCACATTGACTGTTTCCATTGAGGAGAGGTGGCACTAAGAGGATGAGTTCACGCTTATGTGTTCCCTACAAGGTGATCCAAAGAGTTGGAGAGGTAGATTATGAGTTGGAGTTTCCAGAGGGTATCCATATTTGTAGTATTCTCTATGTATCATGCCTCGAGAAGGCGTTGGGGCCACAAGTTACCACTTCCACAGAGTTACCGCTACTAGATGAGAGGGGATGGATAATACTGCCTCATGAGAAGGTTTTGGATGTTCGGGACGGGATATTGAGGAGCATAGTGATCATGGATTACCATATCAAGTGAAAAGAGTATCTGGTAGGGGATGCCATATGGAAGAATGAGCAGATTTTGCAGCATCCTGGTTTGCAGTTGCTTGAGGAAAAGCAATCTCGGGAAGGGAGGATTATAGTGTCCCTTTCCAAATGATCTCTCCAGGAGACTGACGTAATATCCTAAGTAGTTAGTGGAAAAGGGGGATTAATTAATTATTTAATGTCATTGGAGCAGAAAAAATAACTTTTTTAAAAGTGACATTAAGTAATTAATTGAAAGGGTGTTTTAAGTGACTTGAGTTTATAAAGTCACTTTACTTTACTAAAAGGGTAAAAGGGTCTGAAAAGGGTCAACGAGGAAATAAAAGGAGAATGAGGGCGCCCTCTCTCATTATGCATTGTTATTTTCTAAAAACGAATTTGAGGATCTCTTGTGGCTTTGGCTCTTAGAATGAAAAACCCTAGAGAAATATTGGGTTCGGTGGTGAGACTATACACCCTAGTCGATCATGGAGGAGATATCATACTCAGATCTTCTCATTGTGCTTCATTTTTTACAGATACTATCTTTCGGTGGTTGAGTTATTTGTTTTTGGCTGAGCTTCTCATTTGGGGACTGATTTTTCTCATTTGGTGACCGACTTTTGCTTGTATTGGGGTCAAACCTCTTGTTGGGTGAATTTCTTCAGGTTGGACAATGTTTTATTGTTGGTTGAGTCAAATCCCTTTCCCAAGAAGACAATTCATTTGTTGTGGGTCGAATTTGTTGGTAGAGGCCAAGTTTGGCACTATAGGGCTGATTTTTGGGGTTTTGGAAGCAAATTTTAAGTGTTGGGGTCAAATATTTTCATATGGGAGCTGAGTTTCTTCCTATAAGTAACTTATTTTCCTTGTTGGGTGTGATATCTTGAGGTTGGGATGCATTGCACCCTATTGGATGAGTTTTTGTTAAGAGAGGTCAAATTATTTCCCTTGTCACTTCATTTTGGGTCGAATTCCCCCCCTTCTATCTGAGTTCTTGTGGTGGAAGGATTATTTCAATTGTTGGACACGTCTCTTAATGATTATAGGTTGAATTTCACCTATTGGTTGAGTTTCTTGCATGTTGGGACGAGTTCCTTGTTGACTGGGCCAATTTTTATCATCCAAAGGATGAGTTCATTACAACATGTTGTATCTTTTCGTGGGGAGGGAATTTATTGTTGATAAGAGCCATGATATTCCTCATGGACTCGAGATGGACCACTAGACTGTCAAGCAATTGTAACGAGTTTGAAATAAATTGAAACAGAGCAGTTTGGTGTCCATTTTTGTTGTTTGTTCAAGATATACTTTAGTTACCTTCATGTTGTTATTATTTATATGCTTGTACATAGTTCATTTGGGTTTCAAACCAATATTATTTCATTGAATAATTACAATAAAGAATAACCCAACAAATACAAAGAAATAACAACAACATAAAAAAAGGTTTATAGTGAGGACGAATATGTTGGCAAAGCATTTGACGAAAGTCATCTCCCAAAAACATATTAAATTGCTACAACAATAAAGGGAATTTTGTGACAGCCTTAGCTAGGGTCATTACACAATGTACCAAGCCTTACTTTCTTCACTATGTGTCATTAAACTTGATATACATATATTTTCATTTATGGTCTCTTCAACAATAACATTGGCACCTTTGTTTTCCAAATCATATATTTATCCCTACACTATTTCTCAAAATGAACAAATCAATTACAATAGTGGCATTGTCCTCTATATCTTTCTATAGACCCATCTCTTCATCTTCATATTCCACAATATCCTTATTTTCTTCTTCCTCTAAAAGATGGACTTGGACTTCTTCCTCTACCTCTTGAGGTGGATGTGTCTCCCAGATAATTGTGTTGATGTGAATTATGTTGATACTATCTATTTCGATTCTAATAAATTTTATTATATTATTATCCTCTACTTTTTCCTTTTCCTCTAAATGTCGTGGAAAAAAAAAAATCCATGGGATCATTTGTGTTGATTTCTTCAATAATTAACAAGTGACCACTCAATTCACCAATTGTCATTTTATTTAAATATTTGGACACTTGAATACTAGTGGCGACCATTTTAAACTTTGACACAACACTCCTCAAAATTTTCTTAGCCATTATTATTTTTGAAATGTCTCTATCTAACTATCTCATTTGATGGACAATATATTACATTTTTGTGATACAATCATTCATTGATTCATTATCATGCATCTAAGTATTTTCAAATTTGCTTCTTAAAGTTCGTAATTGAGCTATTATTGCACCTTCATACGTGTTATTTAAGATATCCATTATTTTTTTTGTTGGATAGTTGGTTATCATTGATGTTGTTGGTAGATGATTTTCATTGATGTCAAAAAAAGTAATTGTCATTGATGTCAATAGATGTGATGGGTGCATTTGAAGAAGTCTACAAGAAGACCCAGAGGTGTGGTTATGAATCCCACATTGTTTGAGGAATAATGATATGAAGGACAATGTAAATACAAGTAACACACACATAGATGGATATTTCTCATCATACCATTTCCAAAGGTAGGTGTTACGTCACGTAGTTTCTCACGGTTGAGGAGTTATGAGGTCATGAAGTCGAAAGCCCCGAATATGGGTTAAGAAGCCCCTAAATAGTTACAAGTCATTAATTAAAGGGTAAAGTGGTTGTAACAAGAAAGCATAGGTTTCCCCTAAAGTTAAGGAAAAAAGTTATCTTGAAAATGTATAAGTACTTCAAGAAGCCTCTCATTCTTAGACACACAACTTTATTGAATATATTTTATCTTAGCACACTTGATCTATTTGGAGAATCTGAGTTAGCAAGTCTAAGACAACAAAGGAAGTGCAAAGGAGAAAGTTTTGGGATTGCAGAAGAGAGTGAGGGTTTCTGAGAAACCCTAGTTTGGATGACCCTTGCGATTCAGACTACTAGTGTCCCACAATGCGCCCTCGCGGGTTGTACGACCCTCGTCCCACAAGGCCCCGCTATTTGACTGATCTTAGTCCCGTGAGGCTAAGGAAAATTTGGGGAGGATGCTAGTATTAGGTTTTTGAGGTTGAGGAAGAGTTACATGTCTGAAATCTTGTGTAACAGGTCAACTACAGGTTTAAAGGTATGTTTATATCCATGTTTTGAGGGTTACATGTTGGTGATGTTATGGTGCATGATTAAGGCATTTCTTTGGTATCTTTATGAGTTGTGGTATATGCCTTGAGGCACATCTTGGATACTTAGCATATGGTTTGTTGAATGGTATATGCTTGAGGAATATCATGAGTGATATGGCACATTTTTGATGATATCTTGTTGAGACATTGGTACATGCATTGCATGTTGTAGTACATGCTTGAGGCATGTCTTGGTGATGCTGGTACATGTGGAGAAACTTATTGGTGATGTCATGGTACATTAGAGACATATCTTGAGTATCTCAGTATCTGGTTTGGTATATGTCATGGTTTATGGATGTTGGCACATGCTTGAGGCACATCTTATGTGCATGGTGTTAGAACACATATAATTTTGATCTTTCGAACTTTATATTTTGCCTCTTAGAAATAAAAGAATTTACCCAAAAAAGCAAAAAAATTAGAAAGTTGCCTTTTAAATTTAAAATAAATCCAATGGTTGGTATTTATCAATAAGGCGCTTACAATATCTATCATCGATGAGTTACTCTAATTTTATCGAACGGTCTTGATGATCTTTGAAGTTTAGAAGCTATCTAAGTTTTAAAAGGAAATCTTTAACGGTCACTTCGGAGCTTCGCGCTTCGGGTATTCCAACAAATCTAAACAAAAAAAACCTCGAAACTACAAAGTCCCGAAGATAGTCGCTAGTGATAATTCCTAGGGGAATTACAGACGCGTCAAAGGGGCATGTGTCTTTTAAATCTTTTTCCCGGGCTGACACGTGGCATTTATTTTCGACATTTACGTCGGATGATTTGCACGTTTTCAAGTGACACATGGAACCTCTCTTTTCTTGACACATCATCAATAATGACATCATCTCTTCCATGTCACTCTGAGAGATTGCCCTTAGGGGGTTTTAACAAAGACCGAGTTCACAAACCGTCAAAGTATCAAAGCGCCAAAGTAAGTACAAAAAGTAAATAGTGTTTTAAAGGGTTAATAAAACATTTAAAAAATAATTTTAATCATGATTAACTATTAATTAATCTCTCTGCAGTTTTGAACTTCAGGATATTTCCATCATGTCACATCAAAAAAAATTGAAAGTTGAACCGACGAAGCATTAATGACATTTATAGTTGATTAAAGTTAATGATTTCAATAAATATTGTGAATCACCAGGTAATAAACTCCAATAAGTTTTTAATAAATTCTTCGTCAGTAGAGCTATACGAAGATCGATAGATTTTTTGAATAAAGCACTTCAAATTTCAAAATAATTTTACCATTTGCAATTAGCAGTTTTTTATTCAGTGTAGAGCTTACAGACTTCTTTTGTTACAGGTAGGCTAATTCCATTTCCTTGAGGATTATGGTGCCTCGTAAAGCTGCAAAGAATCTTGATGCATCAAGAGATGGTTCCAATCCAAATGAAGATGTTCTATCAGACACAACTCCGCAAGTTACGAACGTCATTAAGTCTTGGAAGCAGGTTTTCGATATCTTAGAGCATGAGATTATTAATTGTCCAGATGACTCTGCTGAGGAAGACGATGAGCCCTTTTCAGCCAAGCTTAGAACGGTAGCACAGTCAGAACTGCATAAGATCGTTACATGGCCCAGAATTATACCCTACAATGATATGATAAATTGGGCTCTGGAACATGTTGACATCCAAACCAGAAGCGTCATCAACCACCAGCAGACTGTCGTCGGCTCTTTCCGACTGGAGAATCTGCAAGTAATGTATAAGCTTTCCCCTACTCCTAAATATACTTAAAATGCAACATTTCTTTTACATTTTGAGAGAAGAGAATGCACTCAATACGGTAGAAATGGTCATGATATAATCAAGACCTGGTGTGGACATCCGGAAAAATTCAGAGTCGACACTCATGGTATGTATGCCACAACATCCTTAGATTCTTGTATGTTATATATAGCCATGATGCTATGTCGTTTGTTTGGGAAGAAGAATCCTACACATTTCTCAGTTGAGTGGGTAGCCATCATGAATGAAGTAACTGAGGGTTATACCTTCAATTGGGCTAAACTGTTATCTAATAATTTGGCCAAGGAAATTGTTGAGTATCAATCGACAAAATCAAAAGGGAAACTTGCTCTGTTTTACATGTCAACATATATTATGGATGTCATTTGTTTCATGACCCCATTCCCCCTGAAGAACTGGAGTTGGACCACGGCCAGTTCTGAGCCAATACATTTCTATCACTCCAATTTATGGGAGGAAAATGCCAAAGATTTATTTTATGAAATATGTCACAACGTTGTGGTACATGTTCACATAGCTATCTATGGCAACTTGCCACCCAGGATTTCAGAAAATATTATGGGGAACTTATGCAAACTTGCAAACTGGTTCATTGAGGAGAATTTATCCTACATTAGAGTATTTGGTTATTTTGTTCCTCCTCATGCCCTCCCACATTTTTTACCTGACAGGTTGGTATGCAGACAAGTGGCATACCAAATAGTAGCAGGAGGTATCAGCAAGGAGTTGAAAGCAGCTTCGAAAAGGTTTTGGACAACTTTTCCCATTCAAGTTGGTATGTTGACATTATTAGATTTTGGTCATTCTAAAGTTGCGGTTGTAGCCCTAGAAGATGTCAAATTAGTTGACATTGAATTCAAGAAGCATGATCCACATAAGACAGTGGAAAATAATTTGGCTCAATTTAACATGAAGCGATACATCCATGAGAAATCTCTTTATGATGGGATGTTTAGGGGAGTTAGATCTTATGAGGAATTTCAAAGCAGATTGACCCTCGACCAATAGGATAGTTTCCTCAGCTTTCAAAAGCATAGATGAAACAGTCTACCGAATATATTGCAAAGAGAGTCAAAACCCCTGCCTTCTTCACTAGAAGCTAAACCCGCATGGTCTGAGCCAAGTTTCTCCACTAAGCACACAATTGAAGAAGTCCCAAAAATTCCAAAAAAATTGTTTCAAGAAATAAGAACATCACTGTGAGGATTGAATGATCCACAAGTATTAGCTCGGTTCGAAGCTTTCATGAATCTGGAACAAGTTGTTCCTCATTCCACGCCAACTACTTCTTTTATCACCCCAAATACAACAAGATAGGAACATTCCACGACAATTATTTCTCCTATTAAATCATTAACCTCTTTACAGACCAGCTTTGGAAATCCTATTTCCGAACTCATTTATGTAAGTGACCTTACTCCTATCTCACCTGAAGAGATGCCTCCCTCAAGTTTATTTTTCAGCGAGAAACGAAAGGATATTTTAAAAAGAGAATCTCACCAAAAGGATGGAGTAGTCACCAAAAGTCAAATATTGGTGTATGATAGGAAAGACCAAGATGATCCTAAGTTTGCAAAGGAAGTTGCAGATTCACTAGGGGATTTTTCCACTGCCAATCAATGGTCAGCGAACAATTTAACCGAACAACTGCAACAGAAATGACTCTTGGTAGAGAAATTGCAGAATGAGATACATAGTACAGAAAAGAATGTTAGAAGTCGGATGAACCAGGACATTGAACAAATCAGGGCTATTTATCAGCATCAAATGAAGCAATTACTTGATAACCTTGAGCTGCTCTACCAAAGTTCATAGACCAGTAAAGGTTTGATCACTCAACGTGACAATTTTATTGAGAAGCTACAGGCCAGATTCACCCTAATAGAGAACACAACAATAGATATTATTTCCTTCAAAACACAAGCATCATAGACCAATGATAAGTTGGAATTTTCCCAGTAGGATCTCTATCAAAAAGTAGATGCTATTCAGAAATGTTATCAGGCTACAACCTTTCTCTAAAGAATATTTATGTCAAGGAAAAAGAGGCATGCGCAGCCAGGTCTAAGTTTCAAGAAGTTATCATATGGAAGTAGAGAACTAACATCCCTGGTCTTACCCCTCTCTCACATTCTGAACAAGTAAAAGGTGAAATGGCCCTAAAATCCTGGGAAACGAATCTGGAAGAAGGTAAGAAAATTGCCAGAGATGTAAAAGAATCTTGTCTAGATGCATTCTCTTCAATAAACAAAAAGTTGATTGAATTCAAGGAGAATAATATCTTATAGGCATTGGGGCAGATTGAAATATAAATGAACCAGCAAAGCTCCAGAAAGAACAAGGAAAATACTCAGGCGACCATCCAACAGATGAGCTAGATTGATTTACTTAAAATCAATGAATTGTTGGTTAATCCAAGTTCACAATATCAAGTCATAGTCCAAGAAGTAAACAAGATCCAGGAGAAGGTGCCACAAATATAGAATAAGATGTTTGTCTTTGAATTGAATGAAAGGATTGAGCCTTCAAGATTCGTGGTAGCATTGATGGACATATGCACCCAATTCAATGAACATATAAAAGCTAGTGTAACTAGGAACAAATGAAACAACATACACAACATCCATTTCCTCCACCCACTCTACCTTTCACCCTCCAACCTGTCATGCCCTCCATGTTCCCGATACCATCTACCTCACCACTTATACTTCCCCTCTCTCTACACGTCACTTACCACGTCTATCCCTACCACTTGCATTCTCGCATCCACTCATCCCACCTCTTTATTGGACAATTGTCCCCAGGTCATCCTATTCGTGGAGATTTACTCTTCCCTGTAACCGTTATCCATCCCATAACGAGCCAGCGTTGAGCTACCTATCTAAGTATCCCCCCTATATCTTCAACTGCAATTCTTTATCCCAGTGAACGCATTCAAAGGGACAGATGGAAACAGAATCAAATGGCAAAGACAATAATCCAAATGATTGTGGTGGTCTTAATGGACATGTGTACCCGATTTAAAGAACAAAGGAAAATGAGCACATCTACAAGCAAATGAAGAGACATATGAAGCACCAACATAACTCAACAATATTTTCATGTTGTTATTTCATTCAAATTGTATTCTATTTTTAGGCAGATATTGTGGGAAGTCCAATGGTTTTCAGTTGAGACAATTTTTGTATAAATTGATAGGTTTTAGATCTATTCAAGGTTGCTTCTTGCCGAATGTAAAAGAGAAAACTTTTTTGAATATCAATACAAGTGCAGACATATATTCTAAGCTTCGTTCAATTTGAGTTATGTGTTTCCTTTGTGTTTCCATTTCTCTGAATTTCTTTCTGTAATTCTTGAAGAGTGAATGATTACAATTTAGTACTACATCTACTATGACCATAATATATCAAAAGTTCATTCAGTAACAGCTTTTCCTCTATTATTAATGTGAGTAAAACAAGACCTGTGACCTGTGTGAATTACTTTATTTTTATCTCCTCTCAAGGGTGCATCTTCTACTTTTCCTCTATTGGAACAAGGTGAGACTTATCTGTAATTGATACCTGACTTTGTTTAACAGTTTTGTAAATCATTTCTACATCAATTGATATTATAATTGTGACTCGGATAACGAGATACAGCCTCTACATTGTCGTATCATTAATTTCATTTAAATATTATTTCTCAGAAAACTAAAGGTAGAAAAAAACACTCATAAAAACATTTCATTTAAAACCTTTGATGCATGACATTATTCTTTGATCCTTAGAATCAATCTCAGGAACAACATCTTTTTGGAACCGTTGCCAGGAACGAAGAAACTAAATCATTTTTCCCTGGGAGAACAACAAAGTTAAATTTTGGTCTTTGATGATGAACAAAGCTTGAATACGTGAAAAGGTTCATTTTCCACCCGGCGACTCCATTATAAGTAAATTTGGCCTTCGGTCGAAAGAATACCAAGAAAAAACTAGACGAAAAGAAGACTACGTCGGTTTTGGATCCCGAAAAATTGTTAAAACCGAAGGGATATCTCAGACAAAATTATGCATCAACATGTAAGATCTATCAACCTAGAACTACAAAGCATTAATGTTAAGGTTCCCACTGAAGAACTAAGTCTTAAAGAAAAATTTAAACAATTTTATTCTGCAGAGACATCAACAAGTAAGTCTGAAGTTAAAATAGAAACTCCAGAAGTGATTATCCCTTAAATAAAGTTTGAGATTGACCAGACCATCCCTATTTCATTGATAGAGACTTTTACCAGTAAAAGTAAAGAATCCATTTCAATCCCTACTATCATAAGTACACAACCGATTCTTTCTCTTCCCGAAGTAAAATTTTATGTTCCCCAAAACCTTGAAAGGTTGTTTTTTATACACAGATTCATTACCTAATAATTCTCCTATCTATACATATGGTAAATCTGAGAAACCAAGCTCAAGTTTTCCTTTTCCCCCTCATTTAGATCTTCCATGTCCTCACGATCATTTTCCTGAACTTCATTCACACCATCCCGAAGTAGTCAAAAGATCAGTAGAGCACTCTTTTGAAGTTTTTGATAATCTCCTTTTTAGTGCTCGATTTCCATCTCCTAGACTTTCAATGGACGGAGCTGGAGGTGTTGGTGTTGGAGGTGTCGTAGCTGCAGGGGCTAGTGGACAAGTTCAACCCCCTAGGATTTTTCCAACATCATTGCTAGATATGATCCTTTAGTTCTTCCTGTTGTCCTACATGATTTACCTGAAAACTACATGAAAAGCCTCCCTAAATTCACGGGAGAAGGGGATTTAACAGCAACAGAACATATAGCCTTTTTTTTATCAATTTGTTGATATTCTTGGTGTTGAGCACGAGGACGTTTACACAAGACTGTTAGTACAAACCTTTGAAGGACAAGTAAGAACTTGGTTCAGAGGACTTCCAGTAGGTTCTATACCATCATATAATGATCTGGAAACCTCCTTCATAAGCCAATGGGGTGAATAAAAAGACCATATTTGTTACTTAACCGAATTCGGAGCCTTGAGAAAGAATACATCGGAATCAGTCCTAGAGTTCATTCAAAAATTTAATAAGCTTTATCACAAAATCCCAACTGAAGTTAAACCTTCCCAACCAGCTGCAAAAGTCACTTTTGCAGGAGCTTTTGATTCTAATTTCGCTCTATTTTTTAGAGAAAGAAGATCCACTACTTTAGAAGGGATGCAAGATGATGCTATAGAGATTGAATCAAATATGATGGAATCTAGGAAATTGAAAACTAAATTTGAGATGGGAACAAGAGAACCCAGACATTTCAAAGAACATGCAGGGACCTCTGGATTTGGAAAATCTACAGAGGAAAAAATGGATGAGATGGATAAAATTATTAAAGATCTATCGAACAAAGTTTCCAGGATGGAAATGGAACAAGCCAAACCTGATCCATATGTTAGAAATCAATTCAGGATCAATCCTAATCCTCAAATACAACAAAGGAAAATAAAAAATCAGGAACAGAAAAATCAGGATCCTTTTAAAACTGAGAATTTCATACAAAGAGATGAGGTGCAAGATTATGATGAATTAGAGGAATATTTAAACAACCTCGACAATGATGATCTTGAGCCTCACCTAACCAAACAGGATTATGGAAAATCCTTGGATCTAGAATCTTTGTTTAATAATGATGAAAATATCAACAATTTGGAAGACTCTACATATAGAGGTCTCGCTGATTCAATAATGGTCGAGATTCAACATAAATATGATTTAAGGCCAAGAGAAAAAAAAATTGCAAACATTCCACCAAAAAATATTTTATCACGAAACAAAGAAAATGAAGCAGCAGTTACAAAACCATCAACTCAAACGTAAGTTGCCTGAATAAAGCAACCAAAAAACATAGAAGTCGAAGTTCAGATAAGGGAAATTGAAAAACCAATTGGGACTTTCAAATTAGAGAATGAACTTAATAAATTTAAAATTCCAATGCATCTGGTTGAACTTGCTATTAACCCAATCTACAAAAAACAAATCGTTAAAGCAATAAATTTTTCTGATGTTGAATGTCAAGCTGATGTTATCAATTTGCAGGATGAAAAACCTACATTCATGTTTGGACCACACATTGAAAATAGTAAGGATTACCTTGCTCCTTTCTGTATTACACTGATTGTGCACGATCATTTACTTCACAATTGCATGTTAGACTCTAGGGCTTCGCATGATTTAATGCCTAAGATTAGCGTGGAAAAATTGGGCCATGAAATTACCAGACCTTATCAATATTTATAGTCCTTTGATTCTAGAAAGGTTAAGTGTCTAGGTATGATTAAATATTTAGTTGTAAATATTGCTCAGGTTCCTGTGAAAAGTATTCTTATGGATGTAGTTGATGTTGACGTTCCTGCCAAGTATGGCATGCTTCTATCCAGATCTTGGGGTGCCAAGCTAGGAGGATCGATTCAGTTAGACATGACCTACGCGACAATTCCAATTTTTGGTGGACAATTTACTCGATTTAGAGAGAAACTAGACTGGTGTATACTATAAGAGACCCTCAAAACGCCAATAACTACCCAGTCTATGTTGTTGATCAAGATTTAGGCAATTTTATATTATCCATAGATGATGATTTTGAAGAATGTATAGAAGAAGAAAATCAAAAAATAGAAATTTCAAAGAAAAATATAAATGTTAGAGAAGGGATGTGGAAAATGTTCTTCGATGGTGCTTCATCCTGCGAAGGAGCAGGAGCTGGAGTTTTATTTGTGGCACAAGGTGATGAGTATGTTATTCCTTTCTCTTATAGATTATAATGGGATTTTGATTATACCAATAATGTCTGTGAATATGAAGCTTTATTTTTAGGATTAGATGCTGCAAGAAAATTAAAAATCGAACATTTGATAGTTTATGGAGATGATGAGCTCATTGTAAAACAAATAAAACAACAATATCAAGCTAAGCATCCGAGATTGAGATCGTATAAGAATTGTGCATGGGATCTAATAGATAATTTCTTCTTGTCTTTTAATATTCACTCTATTCCCAGAATGCAAAATCAACAAGCTGACTCTTTAGCCAAAGTTGTTGTGACTTTCATACCACCTATTGTTTTGAAGCTGAAATATCATATTGAGATGAGGCATAGACCTTCGATTCCAAACAATTTTCAGCATTGGCAAGTGTTTGAACATGATGAACAAATCAAATAGTTCCTGGAAATGGTATATGAGTTTCCTAAGACCCACATAGATCAAGAAAATTAGAATGATCATGCCTGGATTATGCAGGAAGGAGAGAACCCAGAGAAGTTCTAAGATAAAATTGCAAATCACTGCATGCTCTTAATTAAAAACAATCAAATTCCCAGAGGTTTGATCCCTCTAGAAAGGTTGTTTGACCAATATGATATACCTTTAAAGTCTACTTTGTGACCTCAACCCGAAGAAGTTGAATATTGTAATGTAGGAACTAATGAAAATCCCAAAATGGTCAAAATATCAAAATATCTTCCGGCACAAATAAAGAGTAAATACATTGAGTTACTTAAACATTATAAAGATGTTTTTGCATGGCCTTATGATGATTTAAAAACTTATGATACTTCTGTTATTGAACAAAAGATTCCCTTAAAACATGGTATTAAGCCTTTCAAGCAAAAGCTTAGACATATAAACCCAATTCTTTTGCCAGTAATAGAAAGGGAGGTTAAAAAAATCCTTGATGCAAAAATAATTGTTCCCCTCGGATACTTTTAATGGGTGGCCAATTTGGTCCCTGATAGAAAGAAGAACGGTGAAATAAGACTCTGCGTTGATTTTAGGAACCTAAATCGGTCTTCTCCTAAAGATAACTACCTGCTCCCAAAAATGGACCATGTTTTAGAGAAGGTAGTAAGGGCTAACAAAATTTCTATGATTTATGGTTTCTCAGGATATAATCAAATTGTTGTTCATGAATATGATAGAGAAAAGACTACGTTTACTACTCCATGGGGAACTTTCATGTATGATAAAATGCCTTTTGGTCTAATGAATGCAGGAGAAACTTTCAAGAGAGCAATGGATATCACATCCGTTGGCGGGAGAGATAAGTTTGTTGTTATTTATCTGGATGATCTTACAGTTTTTTCTAAATCTGATGCAGAACATTTGGTGCACGTCAGCAAAAATTTTGAAAAATGCAGAAAATTTGGTTTGTCTCTTAATCCCAAAAAATCACACTTTTCCATGCAAGAAGGTAAACTTTTAGGTCATACAGTTTCAAAAGATGGAATTAAGTTTGATCCCAAACGAGTTAAGGCTATTGACTTGATTAATATTCCTAGAAATAGAAAAGAGATTCAATATTTTTTAGGTAAGATCAATTTTTTGAGGAGATGTATTCCTAACTTTGTTGAGATAATCAAATTGATTATAGATATGCTAAAAAAGGACAGTGAAGTAAAATGGACTGCAGAATCCAAGGCATCTTTCAAGCGTGTTAAGAAAGCCATAGGAGAAGCACCAATATTGGTAAGTCCTGACTATACAAAAGAATTCTTAATCTTCTCCTTTTCCTCTGAACATATTGTTGCAACAGTGCTCCTTCAGAAGAACGAAGAAGGATTCAAACAACCAATAGCCTTTTTCAGAAAAAGCCTCAGGGATGCAGAGCTAAGATATGGCATTCTCGAAAAACAAGCTTATGTGACGGTGAAGGTTCTCAAGGCTTTCAGAACATACGTCTTGCACTCCAAAATAATTGCTTATGTACCAACAAATACAATTAAAGATATCTTGGTTCAGCCAGACAGTGATGGAAGAACATGTAGATGGTTGGCTAAAATTCAAGAGTTTGATTTAGAAGTGAAACCAACCAAACTAGTGAAAGGTCAAGGTATGGAAAGGTTGTTAGCTTAATCCAATTTCAGAGCGCTTGGAATAAATAACTTTGAATCATGCGTTTATCTTCTAGATATAGAGGAAATTAATGATCAAGCACCTATAATTCATATTGAAGATAAGTTTTCTTCCACTTCCTGGTGTTGTGATATTGTTACATAGCTCCTTACTCTTCAATGCCCAAAGGACATGACTCATTCTAAAGAAATAACTTTAAAGCTACATGCAATTAAGTATTGCATTCTTGATGGCAAGCTATACTGGAAAGATCCTCTGGGTTTCCTATTATGTTGCCTAATAGAATCTGAAACAGATGGTGTCATAGAGGAATTTCATGAAGGAGTATGTGGAGGACATTATGCCGGGAGAGCAACATCTTACAAAATTTTAAGGGCATGATATTATTGGCCAAAATTATTTACTGATGTAAATACAAGGGTCATAGCTTGCAATTCATGCCAATTCCTGCCTTACCTTTAATTCCAGTGAAATTTGAAGCTCCTTTCCAACAATGGGGCTTAGACTTCAATGGATAAATTCATCCACAATCAAGTGCTCAACATAGATGGATTATAACCGCTACTAATTATTTTGCGAAATGGATTGAATCCATTCCAACTCAGAATGCTACAGATTCAGTAGTGATAAAATTTTTGGAAGAAAACATCCTAGCAAGATTTGGTTGTCCTAGGAAAATAGTTATTGATAATGCTCAGGCTTTTAAATCTATGGCAATGATCAATTTATGTCAAAAATACAATATTATTTTAGGTCATTCTACAACTTATTATCCTCTAGGAAATGGGTTGGTTGAATCATCTAACAAGAGTTTGATGACTATAATCAAGAAAGTTTTGACAGAAAATAAAAAAATCTTGGCATATACACTTAAAATACGCCTTATGGGCAAACCGAATTGGCACCAAGAAATCTATAGGTATGTCTCATTTCCAATTAGTTTATGGTATTGATGTTATCCTTCTTATTAATCTTGCTCTTCCTATGATGAAACTCTGTCGGGATGTGAATGAAGAGCCAAATGATGTTACAAGAAGAATAAATCAAATCATCGAAGTTCAGCAAAACAGAGTAGAAGTGGATGATAAGCTTAAAAAGTACCAGGATAATATGAAATCTCTTTTTGATAAAAAAAAGCTAAAGACGTGGAGTTTCTTCCTGGCGATTTAGTTTTAAGATGGGAAGATAGAAAGGAAGATGTAGGGAAACATGGCAAATTCGATCATCTCTGGTTCGGACCTTTCACAATTACGGCTGCTGAGGGAAAAAAACTCATTCTCGCTGGAAAATCTTAATGGAGAGATTCTCGAGGCCCCTATCAACGAGTGTTATTTAAAGCATTTCATGCAGTAGTTACATTCTAGATTTCCATTGTATATATCGGATTGGATTGACATTGGTTATTTTAATTTTTAATTTTTCTTTTCTTTTTGTAAATTATCTGAGTCATTTGACATTTCTTGTAAATATTTTCAATAAGTTTATGATTGCTTGACATCATTAAAATGAAAAATAAAAACATATTTATCATATATCATCTCTATTTTACAGGATTATCCAATATTTGATATTTCATTCCTTTTGCCGAATAGATCTTGTTGAACAAGAGATGAGGCTGAATAAAAACTCGATACTCGTCTTTCAAGCATTTGCTTTCTCTAAAAAAAGGTGATAAATAAATAATCTGCCTTGATGAAATTTCAAAAGGAAAATAAGGTATGGGTCCCTACTCTTCTTCTAGTTCAATTAAAATTTAAAAATTCTTTTTGAAATGAATGTGAAGGAAGTGTTTCTCATGAAAATATTATCACCCGGCCTAAAAATCAAAGAGGTATTAAATTATAACTTGAAGTGTCATGCTGATAAATTCTAAATCCATCTCTGAAATGAAAATAAAATAACTAAATACACCAACTTGTGTAGGATTAAGGTTATTGTTAATTTAGATCCTTCAAATCTGTGATCGGGTCAATTTCTTCCCTATCCCCAAGTTCTTATCCACTTCATATTTTCTTTCTCCTTTCTTATTTTCAATTAGTCTTCATAGAAAGAAAGAAACTTACCTTGACTCTGAAAACTTAAAAACATATTTTCAAAACAAGATTAGGCAAAAATCTTTATGTTCCTTTGATTTTAATTGAAAAAGTATGTCTAGGCTAATCTTGATAATTTTAGCTATGTTATCGGACTTTAAACTGACTAATTCGAGCAAGGTTGATCCCTGAAAAGATTAAAATCCCCATAAAAAAAATTCCTATAGGCGAAGGTGTATTGAAAACCGGAAGAAAGTTAGTTTCAGAGTATTCTTAAAATTGTTTACAGACCTTCTTTTCAGTCTAAAGATTTTAAACAGATATCAACCCTCATATGTTACATATAAATTGATTGCCCCAACTTCAAAATATTAAAAAATAAGACAGATGGTGAAAGGAAATTCATAATTTGATTGCCCCCATCTTGTCCAAAAGAGATGATGAAAGGAAATTTGTATATAAATTGCCCTCATCTCAGCGAAATGCAAAAGTGTAAATTAAAGTGGTGAAAGGAAATTCAATGGGATAAGTAGATAACTTCATTGGGGTACTAAACAGGCCTGTTGGCAATGAACCAATATCTATGATATATGTAAGGTTGTCATACATATGTATATATCATACGTTTTTATCTAGTTCTCTTTCCGGTGATATTTACATCCTGAACCAACTTGGGATTCCCTAAATAAATATGTTACATCGGCTTAACCTTGAAGCAAACAAAGTCTGTCAAAGCTTGATATTTTAGTTAAAATTATTTTGATTATCTTAAACAATTCTGGAATCAATTTTAGAAAAAGGAAATTTTAAACAACGTAACTTGAGATCAATCATTAAGTATGTTTTGAAGGTTTTTGAGATTTGGTTAAGTTCATTTTTCTATGTATGATTAATTCTTAAATAAAACTAGAAAATGTTTTTCAAAAAGTAATAATGACTACATTTACCCAATAAAGGCACTTGGTCTATTGTTCTTTTGCGCCTCACAGGGAGCCAGAATCCCCAAATGGAGCCTATGTTAGAACACGTATAATTTTGAGCTTTCAAACTTTATATTTTTCCTCTTAGAAATAAAAAAATTTACCCAAAAAAGAAAAAAACTTAGAAAGTTTCCTTTTAAATTTAAGATAAATCCAATGGTTGTTATTTATCAATAAGGCGCTTACAATATCTATCGTCAATGAGTTACTCTAATTTGATCAAACGGTCCTGATGATCTCTGAAGTTTAGAAGTTGCCTAAGTTTTAAAAGGAAATCTTTAATAGTCGCTTCGGAGCTTCGCGCTTTGGGTATTCCAACAAATCTAAACAACAAAAACCTTGAAACTCTGAAGTCCTAAAGATAGTCACTTGTGATAATTCCTAGGGGACTTATGAATGCGTCAAAGGGACACGTGTCTTTTAAATATTTTTCCTGGGTTGACATGTGGCATTTATTTTTGACATTTACATTGGATTATTCGCACGTTTTCAAGTGACACGTGGCACCTCTCTTTTCTTGACACATCATCAAGAATGATGTCATCTCTGTCGTGTCACTCCGAGATATTTCCCTTCGAGATTTTTAACAAAGACCGAGTTCACAAGCCACCGAAGTATCAAAGCGCCAAGGTAATTACAAAAAGTAAAAAGTGTTTTAAAGGTTTAATAAAACATTTAAAAACTAAGGTTAATCATGATTAACTATTAATTAATCTCTCCGCAGTTTCGGACTTCGGGAGATTTCCATCCTGTCACATCCAAAATTTCCGAAAGTCGAACCGACGAAGTATTAATGACATTTATGGATGATTAAAGTTAATGATTTCAATAAAGATTGTGAATCACCAGGTAATAAATTCCATTAATCTTTTAATAAATTCTTCGTCAATAGAGCTATACGAAGATCGATAGATTTTTTGAATAAAGCACTTTGAATTTCAAAATCATTTTACCATTTGCAATTACCAGTTTTTTATTCAGTGTAGAGGTTACAGACTTCTCTTATTATAGGTAGGATAATTCCATTTCCTTGAGGATTATGGCACCACGAAAAGCTGCAAAGAAGCTTGACGCATCAGGAGATGATTCCAATCCAAATACATATGTTCTATCAGACACCACACAACTCTGCGAGTTACGAACGTCATTAATTCTTGGAAGTAGATTTTTGATATCTAAGGGCATGAGATTATTAACTGTCTAGATGACTCTGCTGAGGAAGACGATGAGTCCTTTTCAGCCCAACTTAGAATGGTAGCACAGTCAAAACTGCATAAGATCATTTCACGAACCAGAATTATACCCTACAATGATATGATAAATTGGGCTCTGGAACATGTCGACATTCAAACCAAAAGCATCATCAGCCACCAGCAGACTATCGTTGGCTCTTTCCGATCAGAGAATCTGCAAGTAATGTATAAGCTTTCCCCTACTCCTAAATATACTTACAATGCAACATTTATTCTAGATTTTGAGAGAAGATAATGCACTAAATACGGTAGAAATGGTCATGATATAATCAAGACCTTGTGGGGACATCCGAAAAAATTCAGGGCCGATGCTCATGGTATGTATGCCATAGTGTCCTTAGATGCTCATATGTTATATATATCCATGATGCTATGTCGTCTGTTTGGGAAGAAGAACCCTACACATTTCTTAGTTAGGTGGGTAGCCATCACGAATGAAGTAGCCGAGGGTTATACCTTCAATTGGGCTAAAATGTTATCTGATAATTTGGCCAAGGAAATTGTTGAGTATCAATCGGAAAAATCAAAGGGGCAACCTACTCCATTTTACATGTCAGCTTATATTATGGATGCCATTTGTTTCATGACCCCAATCCCCTTGATGAACTGGAGTTGGACCCCGACCAATTCTGAGCCAATACATTTCTATCACCCCAAATTATGGGAGGAAAATGCCAAATATTTCTTTTACAAAATCAATCACAATGTTGTGGTACTTGTTCACATAATTATCTATGGCCACCCGCCACCCAGGATTTTAGAAAATATTATGGGGAACTTAGGCAAACTTGCATACTGGTTCATTGAGGAGAATTTCTCCTACATTAGAGTGTTTGGTTGTTTCGTTCCTCCTCATGCCCTCCCACATTTTTTACCTAACAGGATGGTATGCAAAGAAGTGGCATACCAAATAGTAGTAGGAGGTATCAGCAAGGAGTTGAAAGCAGCTTAGAAAAAGGTTTGGCCAACTTTTCCCATTTAAGTTGGTATGTTGACATTATTAGATTTTGGTCATTCTAAAGTTGAGACCACATCCCTGGAAGATGTCAAATTAGTTGACATCGAATTCAAGAAGCATGATCCACATAAGACAGTGGAAAATCATTTGGCTCAATTTAACATGAAGCGATACATCTATGAGAATTCTCCTTATGATGAGATGTTCAGAGGAGTTAGATCTTATGAGGAAGTTCAAAGCATATTCCAGACTTTGCCCCCCAACCAACAGGTTGTTTTCCTCAGCTTTCAAAAGCATAGATGAAACCGTCTACCGAAGATATTGCAAGGAGAGTCAGAACCCCTGCCTTCTTCACTGGAAGCTAAACCCACATGCTCTGAGCCAAGTTGCTCCACTAAGAACACAGTTGAAGAAGTCCCAAAAAGTCCAAAAAATTTGTTTCAAGAAATAAAAACATCACTGTCAGGACTGAATGATCCACAAGTATTAGCTCGGTTCGAAGCTTTCATGAATCTGGAACAAGTTGTTCCTCATTCCACGCCAGCTACTTCTATTGGCACCCCAAATACAATAGGACAGGAACATTCCACAACAATTATTTCTCCTTTTACATCATTAACCCCTTTACAGACCAGTTTTGGAAATCCTAGTTCCGAACTCATTTATGTAAGTGACCTTACTCCTATATTACATGAAGAGATGCCTCCCTCAATTTTCTTTTTCAACAAGAAACGAAAGGCTATTGTAAAAAGAGAATCTCACCAAAAGGATGGAGTAGTCACCAAAAGGCAAAGATTGGTGTATGATGGGAAAGAACAATATGATCCTAAGTTTGCAAAGGAAGTTGCATATTCACTAGGGGATTTTGCCACTGCCAATCAATGGTCAGTGGACAATTTAACCGAACAAATGAAACATAAATGCCTCTTGGTAGAGCAATTGAAGAATGAGATACATAGTACAGAATAGATTGTTAGAAGCCGGATGTACCAAGACATTGAACAAATCAGGGCTAGTTATCAACATCAAATGAAGCAATTACAGTATAACCTTGAGTTGCTCTACCAAAGTTCACAAACCAGCAAATGTTTGATCATTCAACGTGACAATTTGATTGAGCAGATGCAGGCTATATTGACCCTAACAGAGAACACAAAAATAGATAGTATTTCCTTCAAAACACAAGCATCAGATACCAATGATAAGCTGGAAGTTGCCCAGAAGGAGCTCTATCAAAAAGTAGATGTTATTCAGAAATACTATCATGTGGTAAACTTTTCTCTAAAGAATATTTATGTCAAGGAAAAAGAGGCTTGCATGGCCGGGTCTAAGTTTCAAGAATTTATCATATGGAAGCAGAGATTTAACATCCCTGGTCTTACCCCTCTCTCACATTCTGAACAAGTAAAAGGCGAAATGGCCCTAAAATCCTGGGAAACAAATCTGGAAGAAGGCAAGAAACTTGCCAAAGATGTAAAAGAGGCTTGTCTAGAGGCATTATCTTCAATAAATAAATAGTTGATTGAATTCGAAGGGAATAATATCTCAGAGGCATTGGGGCAGATTGAAATAGAAATGAACCAGCAAAGCTCTAGAAAGAACAAGGAAAATACTCAGGCGGTCATCCAACAGATAAGCTAGATTGATTTACTTAAAATCAATGAATTGTTGGTTAATCCAAGTTCACAATATCGGGTTGCAATCCAATAAGTAAACAATATCCAGGAGAATCTTCCACAAATACAGAAGAAGATGTTTTCCTTTGAATTGAATGAAAGGATTGAGCCTTCAAGATTCGTGGTAGCATTGATAGACATGTGCACCCAATTCAATGAACAGAGAAAAGCTAGTGTAACCAGGAACAAATGAAAGAATGTACACAACGTCCATTTCCTCCACCCACTCTACCTTTAACCCTCCATCCTGTCACGCCCTCCACACTCCTGATACCGTCTAGCTCACCACTTGCACTTCTCCTCTCTCTACACGTCACTTACTCTGTCTATCCCTACCACCTGCATTCTCGCATCCACTCATCCCACCTCTTTGTTGGACACTTATCCCCACGTCATCCTATTCGTGAATAGTTACTCTTCCCTGTAATTGTTATCCATCCCATAACAAGCCATCATTGAGATACATGTCTAATTATCCCCCCTATATCTTCAAATGCAATTCTTTATCCTAGTGAACGCATTCGAAGGGACAGATGGCAACATAATCAAATGGCAAATACAGTGATCCAAATGAATGTGGTGGTCTTAATGGACATGTGTACCCAGTTTAAATAACAAAGGAAAACGAGCGCATCTACAAGCAAATGAAGAGATAGATGAAGCATGAGAAAAACTCAACAATATTTGCATGTTGCTATTTCATTTGGATTGTATTCTATTTTTAGGCAGATATTGTGGGAAGTCCAACGGTTTTTAGTTGAGACAATTTTTGTATAAATAGATAGGTTTTAGATCTATTCAAGGTTGATTCTTGCCAAATGTAAAAGAGAAAACTTTTTTGAATATCAATACAAGTGTAGACAAAGATTCTAAGTTTCGTTCAATTTGAGTTATGTGTTTCCTCTGTGTTTCCATTTCTTTGAATTTATTTCTGTAATTCTTGAAGAGTGAATTATTACAATTTAGTACTACATCTACTGTGATCATAATATATCAAAAGTTCATTCAGTAACAACTTTTCCTCTGTTATTACTGTGAGTAAAACAATACATGTGACCTGTGTGAATTACTGCATTTTTATCTCCTCTCAAGGGTGCATCTTCTACTTTTCCTCTATTGCAACAAGGTGAGACTTATCTGTAATTGATACCTGACTTTGTTTAACAGTTTTTTAAATCATTTCTACATCATTTGACATTATAATTGCGACTCAGATAACGAGATACAACCTCTGCATTGTCTTATCATTAATTTTATTTAAAGATTATTTCTCAGAAAACCGAAGGTAGAAAAAAACACTCATAAAAACATTTCATTTAAAACCTCTGATGCCTGAAATTATTCTTTGAGCCTTAGAATCAATCTCAAGAACAACACATGGTGTGAGGCATATTTTGGTACATGTATGAGGTACATTTCTCGGTGATATTGATGCATGTTTGAGGCACTTCTTGATGTTTTTATAGGCACATCTTTGTGATGTTGGTACATGGTTGAGGTATACACTTAGTATATGGTGGCATATGTATGAGGCACATTCTTTGGTGCTTGGTTGAGGCACATCATTTGGTACATAGTTGATGCTTGGTACATGGTACATGGTTTTCGTATATGATTGAGGTATATGGTTGATCATTGATGTTATGGTACCTACACTTGGAATATATTATGGTAGATGATCGGTGATATTGAGACACATCTTGGTGATGTTATGTTTCATAAGTTGATGATGATATGGTACATTGCTAGAGGCACTTCTTGGTGATATTGGTACATGATATGGTACAGGTTGATGTACATAGTATGGTACAAGTTTTGGTACATGGTTGATGTAATGGTATGGTACAGGTATGGTACGTGGTTGATGTACATGGTTGGTGTACATGGGTACGGTGATGGTTTTGGTATCCATGTGAGTGGATCTGGTTACAGTTGGTTGATGATGATATATCGATGACGGTGATAGAGACAGTGACATGTTGGATGATTAGTTGAACATCGGGTATAGATTGATGTGACAGGGTGATAGTGATTGGTTGATGCGACAATGACAATGACAGGTTGGTTGATGACAATGGCAGTTACAGGTTGATCAGTGGTAGTGATAGTTTGAGTCTACACTTATATTTCAGGGTGGCAGGATGGGGCAAGGAAAGTGGGTTGTAGCCTCCTTCCAGTTGGTGTCAAAGAACTCAGGGAGTTGGATCTTCCTTCAAGTTGGAGCCTGTAAACCAGGGTGTTGGAGCCTCTTTCCATTTGTAGCTAGAGAATTCAAGGAGTTGTAGCTTCCTTCAGGTTGGAGCCTCTAAACAAGGGGTTGGAGCCTCCTTCCAATTGGTGTTGGAGAATTTGGAAATCAGTGATTCCTATGAATGTATTCTTGATATATACAAGAAATCATTACGTTGTTTTCTCCCATTTGGGTTTCCACGTAAATTCTGGTGTACTGTGTATCCGTGGTTGTTTATTATGCACTGATGAATGATATTGTTTATGATGCAATGATATATTGAATGCAGAAGTGATAAACTATTGAATATTGTTTATAAAGTTGAATTTTATCCCCCCCCCCCCTCTCAGTATTCCAACATCTTTATATGATTATATGACATTGTTTCATGTAAATATAGGTTCATCAACTGCACACCCTATGAGAAAAATCACTTCATTATCTTTCTTTATAAGAGCCTGTAAAGTTTCCATTATCATCCAATACTTTTTTCATTAGAAGGATAATCATATCATTTAGTTACGAACTCGTATAAACCTTTAGTGATAAATATGGATTGCATTATTTTGCTCTAATAAAAGTAATTTGTGCTAGTTAAATTAGATAACACAATGTTGTTTGTTTCCATTGAAATGCAAATAGAACTCACCAAGAAAAAGAGAAAGAGAGAGAAAACACTTTTCCCACTTCAACCCAAGACAAGACCATTGTGTCCCAAAATGGGACTCAACCACAATAAAATTTATCTTGTTATTAAATTTTGAATATAGATATGGGTGTGTCATTTGCACATTTACAAGGAAATGGTTCTTTTCAATAAGGATTTAAAAACCAACATAGATCTTTTTATAAACAATTCACCATTTTCACCCTTTTCATAACAAAGTTTATAGTAGAAAACGACCTTCAAAAAAAAATAGTCATCATCATTGTTTGATTAATTCATAGGTGATATTAATATCTTTGCAAGCTTTCACTTCCTCTCCCAAAAAAATGGCTTCAAAGACGATTATAACATTGTAATAAGAATATTTTTAATGTTTTTTTTTTTTTTTTTTTTTTAAAAACTCTTCCATATAGTTACCCCAACCCCAATAAATCTTATGTGCATTACTTGCTCATTTGTCTTCAAATAAAAAATCACCATGGATCAAATATAACCCAAAAACAACACTAAAAAAATAACTCAACAATAGTCGTGCCTTTACTAGTTTTTCATCTCCAAGTTTGGAATGTTGTTGACTTGGTAGTGCTTTGATTTGGAAATTGAGCTTGGAAATCATGCTTCATTCAATGAAAGGAAGTGAATCTGTGGACCTATGATTAAACTTCACCACAACATATATGAAACATTGTATGGACCTACAATTCAACTCGATCACTATTTTTTTTTAAACGCCATCTCGATTGTAAACAATTGTTGTTTTTATCATATCATATAGAAGAGATGACTATTATAATGTAGGTACAAAGCTTCTCCATGTCTTTGAATGGTTGTGGGCTTCAACGCTCATATTCCAAATTCCAACATGCTTCTTCTTCTTTTTCTTCTTCTTCTTCTTCTTCTTCTTCTTTTTTGATAGGTACTAGTAGTAGAAGTTGTGGGCTACAATCTCTTCACAAATAGTTTCAATATTGGTCGCATCTTTGTACTATGCTAAACAAATACTCTCCACATTTTTGTCTCTTGGATTTAAACCGCTACAAACCTCTATGCAAGAACATGCGATGAATTGGAAATTCGACACAATGAGTTGGATGTAGCTCTAATACCAAATGAAGAATTTAATCAAATGGAGCAAGACAACAATATTTCAAGCATGCATACTCAACTCATGCTTATTCAATATCACATATAGGTATTTATACAAGAATGAGATATATATTGTGAAACAAATAACTCCTAAAATTACTCAACAATAATTGTCTCATTCTGAAATTACGTGTTCAATATATAAACACACTAACAACGCTAACAAATATTCTAATTAAAACTAAGGACGATACAAATGAATCATGAACCAAATATTAGTGACATCCTAATTACTAATTGTTGGTTTACTTCTTTGCCTAACTTGGGTTCTGATCTCAAATAGGTTTCCAAGAAAACCCTCAAAACTATCGGTCCTCCTGGTAAACCAAAAGGAAACACTACGCACAGAGTGCACAACACAGTCTCACCTGAGATATCTTTTATGGGGGACTGCAATACTCGGGTGTTTGTAGTCTAGGAATGAGTGGGGATTGTGTTTAGGTTTTTTTCCTCATACATCGTCATCATTCATCATTCATATTTAACCATAAGCATGAATGATATTGTAACTATTTTTAACCATTCATTCTTGAGCCAATGATTAACAGAATAGTAAAAGCATTCATTAACAATCACATAGAACACAAGGTTTTACTGTGGTTCACCCCTTCCTAGGGCTACATCCACAAAGATCTGGCTTCTCTGCTCTTTTATTTATTCTGCTGCAAAATCTACATTACGTGCCTTACATCTTCAGTATTACAATCAAAATGAAGGTAAGTACCCTCTAAGAGGCTGACTAGATCACACCATGCTCCTTAGCCTGTGACCTAACCCTCAAAGACTAGCTTATTTCACTCTACCACAAAACTTATTACAATCAATAGCTTCTCAACAAACTAACTCTCAATAATCAACTGACCTCTCTCTCCACTTAGACCTCCTAGGTCCTTATTTATACTACTTTATAGGCTTATAGTCGTTACAATCTTTGTCAAAAACCATAACCCTAGCACAGTTAGGCCTGTCTGCATGCACGCCACGTTGCTTCTCCTCCTGCATGTTGTTTTTCATTCTTTTTTTGCATGCTTCTTTTCTGCCTCCTAATATGCGCACTCCAAAAATATATATTTTCCTCAAAATYAGGTCTACACCCAACATAGATCTTTCTTCCCAAAATAGACCTGCGCCAATAGGCCCCCAACATAKAAATGTGGCTCGTCTTGAGCCACTTAGGTGGTGTGCGCTCCCTATAAAACCTTCTCCCAGATGTGGAACTTCTCTGCTAGTTCCTTACCTTTTTCTTTCACCTATGCAGCTTTATCTGTTAGCKCCTTGACCATCTGTGTTGTTAATTATTCTTGTATCAATGCTACACTTTTTGAATGTGCCTATGCCATCCTTGTCTTCTCTTCCTCCAGCTCTGAAATTATATGTGTTGCTTGTTCCTGGAGGGGCTCCAACTGGGCTTGTCTTTCTTGCTTACTAATTTGCATTGTCTTTAACTTTGTCTATAGGGTCTTCATCTCCTGCATGCCCTTCAAGCGTTCAATAATGCTCATGGTTTTTTGTTGTTGCTTCAATTCCTGCATTGCAACATTGTTTTTCTCCTCTTGTTGGTCCAACTATTGGACCTTTTCATCCTCTTCCAAAGTGGTCCAAATCTATGCAGTTTTGCGACTTCCTTTGCTTCCCTTTCCATTTCCTCTATCTGGAGTGTCGTTTGCTATTCTCTTTGCTCTCAAACCTCAGGAGGAGTCGTAGGATTATTTTTTTCTTTTAGCTTCTCGATCGCCTGCCTATATCCCTCAATTGATATTTATCTTTTCATTTGTACTCATATCCAGTTCTTGTGCGCTATCTAGAATGCGGTTGTATATTGTTGTTAGCCCCTGCTCTAGCTTGTCAGCATGTTATTTTTCCTCCTCCTTCTCTGAGGTCAACTGGTCACAGGTGAACTGTAACATCTCTATGACCCCCCCTACCAACCTCCAAGTTGGTGGCATTCGCACGGGCTCTGGACTGTACTTCCTACATTATACTAGCCTGGAGTCTCTATAGTGCTTTTACCATGAAGCAAAGGTTACTACACACAAATTATTGATTAATGCAATGGAGGAAGTCTATGCACAAGTCCCTAGTATAGCTACAAAAACTTCATACCTCCCATCACTAAGTAAACTCATAAAAGTAAAAGAGAGGGTCCAATACCTGCAGACCCATAACATAGAGCTTTAGGAAAAGTTGAAGCGCTCCCCCCCCCCCCCCCCCCCCCCCCNCCCACCCACCCATCAGAGTAGGGGGAGTTGTAGCAGTAAATTTCTACTGCATAAAATACACTACAACAGGGACAAGTGTGCATGAACGATTTCTCAGAAGTTGTCGAGTACAACTTCAAGCTCTAGATAGACCTCCAAAATTCCCTTGAATTCAACACCATTGAAGTTTGTATCTACGCAATTGAGGTGAAAATCAATGAGAAGAAGCAAGTGTTGCCCTCTATTTCGTCAGTAGAGCGACATGAAACCATGATATAAATTCCTAGACTTCACCAAGAGATTGCATTTTCCTAGTTTGACCTAACATAATGGTTGACAACGTCTCACGGTGTCTCAGGTGAGACCTTCTCTAGTCCTTGAAGATCGAATATGTTGGTGCCTATGGAGTATTTTTTGGTAAATCCTTTTGAACCCTAGGTCTAAAACCCTAAGCCAATAGAAGAGGAGTTAATTTCTTCCTCATCCATGGATTTGTGCATCTTCCTAACAAAGTTTTCTTTATGAACAACACCCTGCTAGGAATTTTGGGTCGTTTGATTGTTGGAAGCTAGGGAAGTGAGGTATAATTGTTGTGGAGAAACACAAGCGCGAAGGAACTGACATTTTGCCTCTAAAACCTACATATTTTGTGACTGTTGTTGAAGGAGATGCATAATTTTTTCAATGTTGATAGAGTTGTTATGTTCGTTTTTATTCATATTTGTGGAGATTTTCCAAGAAAAGTCGTTGTTGGTCTAAATAAGCTCCTCATGGTGCCTCAAAAACTTCTCCACGTCTATCCAATTGTTACACGTTATTTTTGTCACACATATGACCATTGATGATGTGCACCTACCCTTTGTCATTCGAAGGATTATTTCCTTAATCCCTGAAGAAGATGGAAGAAAAACCTTTCCTAGAGAGATGAAACTATGGAAATTTCCTTTAAAAACCCTAATTTATGAAAGTGTCGCATGTTGCACCGCTGCAGCATGCGACACCCTTAAGTGTCGCATGTTGCACCACTGCAGCATGTGACACCCTTAAGTGTCGCATGTTGCACCGTTGCAGCATGTGACACCCTTAAGTGTCGCATTTTGCACCACTGCAGACTGCGACAGTGTCACATGTTGCTCGTTCGTAAGGTGTGACATTGTTTTAACAAGGGAAAAAGAAGAAATTCGAGGATGAGGTGTCCTCTGGTCAGTTTGGATCTCACCCACATTCCTAATTTGGGGAGATCCTAACCTTCTCATCTCTTCCTTTTCAATCTATAAAAGGAAGCATCTCTCAAGAAGAGAGGTAATCATAAAATTGGTAATCATGAATAGTGGTCAATCATGGCTTTAACAGTTGCTTTGTTAAGGTGACTTTTGACCTAGATGGGCTTCTATCAAACCTATGGTCTCATAACTCATAGAAGAAAAGGGTGTGTATTGGAGCAAGGAATCATTGGGAGGGACTTCACAACATCAAGGCTTTGGTTGTAATCTCTTCCATTATTATTAATACAACAATATATGTTCTTTCCCACAAATGTTATCCATTTTAGGTTATCTTTGTTGCATTTCTCCTTGATCATTTGCATAGGTTTATCAAATTATACTTTTGTTTCTTTCACTCATGTTGTCTTGTATTTTCTTACAAGTTATCACCCGAAAATCTTAAGACGGAGCTCGAAACTACAACTAGCGAGAACAACCATCGATTAAAAGGCGTGAGTTCTTGCTAGCTAGTATTTTTTATTACATAAACCTAGGGAAATTTAAATGTTATGTCATGTTTTGTTCTAATCTCAGTGTCCGAGTCTAGGGAGATCAGTCCATGTCCGCATAGACTAATTTATCCAACAACACCAATCCACATTGTCCATATTGTCTCGACCCTACTAATACCATCATTCCCACAACCAAAGATACTCCACAACAATGGTGTCAATGGATACTCTTTTGAAAACGAGGTAGGGAAAGTTTAAGATAAACTTCGCTAAATGATCACCAAGACAACAGACATCACTGGAAATATCTGGCAGAGAAAACTATCAGAATCCTAGGGTCTCTTTGATGAGGATTAACGAACCTCCCAACATCAAAGAACTACTTTTCACCTTTGTCTCCACCCACACAATTTGGGATTCAACTATCGACTTAGTGCTTCCAACATATATACAACCCCCAACCACATTCTAATCCCCTCACTTCACCAACAAAGAACATAATTGAACTTGCTCTAACCTTGAAACTCTAGCAAAGAACCCCTTTCTTGGATTTCTCCCATATGCCAAATGTGCCATCATCCCATCGAATTGATTTTTGGTGCATACACCAATTCTCTTCAAGTGTGTGGGCTACCTAGTGCGCCTGTCAACCCCTGCGTACATTGGCCCACCCCTTATGGCTATTAAATGCTAAGGCATGATTTCCATTATGGTATGGGGGAGTACCTCAACTCTCCATTTCTATAACATGTGTTTGAACTAAGGAAACACACATATTTTGTGCATTGATCCACTATTCCATTTAACTCTTGACGGATGTGGAAGAATTTAACCTTGTGGAAGTATCCAAGTGCTTTGCGTATTTGTACAATGAGAGTGTTGAAGGCTTTGTTTGATGGCTCATCGTTATTCCTCATATCTTTGATGACCAACATTGAATCTCTATTGTGACAGGCACTACAACCCTCCATTTTTTCTTTTGACTCTGCTATTTCCTTAAAAAATGGAGCCTCCTTATTTTTGAGCCCAAGAGAAAGCCTCATAAGTCCCTTCTTCATTTAAAAGACTCCTCTGGTAATTCATGTTTCACTTGAAAAACGAACAAGCACTTAATGTTTCAATCTAAATTTTAATCGGCAAAGTTACTTCAAATTCCTCCCAACAATTCAAAGGAGTTACTTCAAACTCCTTCAAGCAATTTAGAGGAGTTACTTCAAACTCCTCTGAGTAGTTCTGAGGAGTTACTTCAAACTCCTATGAACAGTTCGGAGGAGTTACTTTCTTTCCTTCTGATACACAATGCTATCGCGAGAATTGAGGAAAAATCCTATGATCATATCGGAGAAGTTACTTCTAACTCCTTCGATATCTTCGAAAGAGTTACATTTAAGTCTTCCGAACTGATCAACCAACTTGTTCTTAACGCTTATGAAATAACCTACCCCAACCACCGCATTAAATGTCATAATTAACCGTTAGGCTATATAAAACAAAACAAGGTTTGGGTTTAGTATTATTCGACCATTTTCAATCGAATGAGGAAAAGACAAGATAAAAGCATCAAGTTGAAGGTTATTCAAAACTCTCCTATCCATATCCAACACATGGCAGCATAGACCGGGTAAGGTTACCTCCCTCTCTCCATTTTATTTAAAGCTAGGGTTAGGTCTTTGCTCTAGTTTTTCTTGCCCCTTTTCCCTAGACTGTAACTCTTTCTTTCCGGCTCTTTGTCGCTTCACCCTCACTAGGCCTTTCCCTTTTTCCACCAGCCTTAGACTTGTTCTTAATCTTTTCCTGGATACGGGGTACACAAACAACCAATTTTTACCCCTCCCTATTCCGTGATAGACTTCTCCTTATCCCTGTGCTTAGCAATTGCAAACCCCAAATCCGTCCAAGGCACGCAGGCTTGACCTAAGTGAGCCCTAAACGTTCCCTCCTACTCCTCTAGGCTTGTTGTAGTGATCCTGATCATTCTCTATGTTCGCGGAAAGTCTTATTCTGGAAACCTTTATAGTAACTCTTCGATCATATCGGAGAAGTTAATACTAACTTCGCTAATGTGCTCGGATGATTTGACATTAACTCTTCTACGCACTTTCAGAATAAATGGAAACAACTACTCTGATCATATCGGAGGAGTTACTTTTAACTCCTCTGATACGATCATAGGAGTTCCTTGTAAGTGCTCTGAACTCCTCGATGCAATTTGACTAACCCTCCCGAATACATATCGAAGAAGTTACTAATAACTTCTCTCATGTGCTCAAAGGAGTTGTTACTAATTTCATCTCCGATGTGCTCAGAGGAGTTGTTACTAACTCTTTAGACATGCTCAGAGGATTTGTTACTAACTCCTCCGACATGCTCAAAGGAGTTGTTACTAACTCCTCTGATCTACTCAGAGGAAGTTGTTTTATTATGTTCTGATTTTTCTTTTCCAGGATGATGCTCAATCTTTTTGCCCCAAAATCTCACTAAGAATTGTCTACTATTAACTTGACATTTACGAGAAGCAGCTTGCCCTGACTTGTTTCCATTAATTCTTATAATTGACCAATTATTTAATTATTTCCAAATAGCATGTTCTAAATTTATCCAGTCCGTAGATTCATACATGTCACCACGAAAGAAGACGATGATGAAACCAATAGGGGATGAGCCATCTGGAAGCTCCTAGCAGATAGTAGAGACAGAAAGTGTCGGGATTGTATATGATGATACGTCGAGACTTCTAGACAAAGACAGAGAAAATTTAAAATGGGGAGAAGTATATTATATGTTTAAGAAATCAAACTTCTCGGAAGAGGCAGAGGAACCAGATGAGCTCCAAGTGTTTATAAACATCAGAAAATCGGGAATTTTCAGAGTGGCAGCACATCCAACAGTTTTCCCTTGTGCAGACGCCATTTCTTGGATTTTGAAAAACATAGACATAGATAGTCGGTATGTCTTTAATGCAAGAAAAGAACTGATAGCTTCATTCAAGCCCGATGATTTAGATAAGTGTTACCATATCAAAGCTGGAAATAAAAGGCTAGATGGTCAACTCCTCAACAATTTTGATCCAAAAAGGATCCAGAGAAGACTAAGGATAACTTAGAATTCATAGAAGCAACTCAGGAAGCTTAGAATGGCCTCAACAGACAGAGAAAGGGAAAAAATTCATAGTCCTCAAAACTCAGTGAAATCGACATCATCGCGAAGAGAGCGTCACAAGATTTCCAACGTCATAAATGGCTCTTCAAACAAAGTTGCGGATCAAAAGATATTCATGGTCAAAGTTTTGGTCAACCTAGCCCAATCAGCAGGGTTAGGTTAGCATCCGTACTGTTGACGTCAGCACTAGTACGAATGACATCATCATCCGTACAGTATATGTGGCACACGCAGAGGGTGACATGTATCATGCTGATGTCAGCATGGTGATGTGGCAGCACTAGAGGTTGCCATGTGCCACTCATTTTTTGAATTTTTGGGAACTTTCATGGACCAATGAAAAGGTGCCACGTGGAAGTCCGTATAGCCACGTGGCAGATCGTACAGCCACCTGTCAGGTGACGTGGCAAGCTGATAGAGTAGGATGATGTGGCAGTGACTGTGCAAGGAGTGGTGATGTGGGAAAATGAAAGGTTGCCATATGGCCCAGTCATGGGATGTCACATGGTAGCAAGAAAATGCATAAGGACTCCCAACATCCGAATTTCCAAAAATTAGCGGGGTTGGTTGGCGCCAACCCCCATTCTGCCAAGTTTGATAGGATTCTGCCAAATCTGGTCGGATATAAACCATACCACCAGACTTAACCTCATCCACCAAAGGCTCCACCAACTTAATTGAATCCTCCAAAGCCATCAACCATATATATATAACGTTGTAACCATATGCCAAAAATAGGAGGCCCGCCAGTTTGACCCTGGGATCTCCCCTATCACCTTTGCCTTTGCAAAGTCTGCCAACCGTTTGGGTTGGGGTGTGACTTGGTAAAGTTTACCCCCTTTATTACTTAAATGTTGTGTTTCACCAACGTACAGGGGTTAGACCAAGGCGTGGTCGTACATATATGGAACGATTTTCGAGAAAGATTCCCATGAATTAATTGAAGGTACGAGCACAAAAATCGAGGTGAATTTCCTCAGGGACCTGGAAGTGCCAGACTCAGATCGAGGCATGGAGACAATCTTTTTTGGGTAATTCAAGGCCATGAAATCAGTGGTGTTGTCTGTTTTCTGATCTGAGCAAAGCTTCTACAGCTTAACTCCAGAATGAGGTACACTTATGTATTTTGCCAAATTCTTTTGCTGAGTTAATAAAAAGGCCTACCCATTTGAGAGCAAGACCCAGAGACGTATTCCACCAGGGATGAACTCCGTTATCAATTTTTTTTTGTTTAGATTTGATGCTTATGTCTCTTCATTATTGAGCTTTTCCTTCTTTATGGTGCACTTTAATTTATGCTCATTTAAAACAATTCTTTATAAGTCACATCGATGAAAAGATCCTGGATCATGTTGGTATCAGAGCAATCATCTTTGACTTGAATTGTTGAGTGTGAATACTTACTAGGGCCAAGCATAAGCAGGGTGAAGGAACTCTTAAGAATTTCAATCCCGAAGTTGGTCGTGCATCCCGAAGGAAGAAAATGGTCGAAGAGGACAAGCGTGATGAACATGAGAAAAAATTCCATATGCTCTTTTATCGCATGTCAGAAATGGTCGAGCGAATGTATGGAGACTACGAGAAGAGGATGAAGAAGAAATGGAAGAAAAAGGAAGCACAAGCAGGATGATAATGCTTCAGTGAATCAAGGGGCTAGAGGAGACCTTCTTGAGCCTCCATCTTCACCATCAAGTTCTATCTCTTCTTCCTCTGAGCATTCTCATCATTCTCATAATTCTAGCCATAAATTTTCTTTTAAGAAACCATTATTAAAGCTTGATGTAAATTTTTCTTTACCTATGTTTAATGGAGATGTTAATCATGAAAAGCTAGATAATTGGATCTGACAGGTTGAAGTGTATTTCCGTGCTCAACTAATTGATGAAGAGGAAGTTCAAGTGAAATTAGCTTCTCTTCGATTGGAAGGCACCACTCTCGTATGGTGGGAGAGTAAACTTCAGGACAGAAGTAAGTGTGGTAATCTTCTTTCCTCATGGTTGGAATATAAATCAACGATAAGGAAGTAATTTTATCCATTAGGTTATTTACATAAAGCAATGATGGAATGGCAAACTTTAAGACAAAGTAAAGGTAAAACTGTACAAAGATTCACAGAAGAATTTAGGAAGAAATCTCTTGCATTAAACATTCCTTTGGATTCTTATGAAACTTTAATGAAGTATATTGGTGCAATTCATAGTTATATTTGCCATACTTTTCTATTGTTTAACCTCACCAATCTTGAGGAAGTTTGTGTGCAAGACACTCACCTTGAGAACAGGGGAAAGCATGCTCAAGAAGATCCCACAAAGAAACCTTCCAATCTCCCACATAAGCAGTTTAAGAAGTTTAAAAGGAAGGACAAAAATAACGCCACTGTAAAGAGAGAAGAAGGAAAGACATCTTGCACTTATTGCAAGAAGAATGGTCACAATGATGAACATTGTTGGAAACTACATCCAGAGAAGAGACCAAAATAGTTCGATGGAAAGGGGAAGACAAAGACCGTTGCTACAGTGCAACAAAATCTTGGTTATGATTCAGGAGACGAAGGAAAGATCACAACGGTTGGAATACAAGGTAAAGATTCCCTTCATGCTAGTTCAAATTCCAATAATGAATCTCATGATGATGAAAGAAAGAGGAATGAATTATTTCATATAAGAGTTGTGTCTAAACAAACTAAGATAGATACATCATTCGATCCGAGTTCCCAAGTAAACTTGATACCTGAAGCACTTGTCAAAAAGATGGGTCGTGAAACTAAACCACATCCAAAGCCTTATCCTCTTGGTTGGGTATGTGATAAAGCAAAATTTTATGTCACCAATCAATGTAGGGTCAGATTTTCTATTGCTTCAAATTTAATTGATGATGTGGATTTGGATGTTGTATCACTTGATATATGTGGCATAGTGTTGGGAAGTCCTTATCTTTATGATAGAAAAGCAATATTCTTTCATCATGAGAACAAATATCACCTTACTAAAGGGAGAGTGGAATACATTGTTAGAGCCCACAACATGAGGGTAAACACAATACTTGTTAGTGCATGACAAATGAAGAGACTCACAAACACTAATAAGAGATATGTACTCATGGTCGTAAGGGAAAAAGATGTTGGAACATCCAACACTTTTCAAGGATGTGATCCTTCTCATAAGAAAGAATTAATTGATATGATTTCTAAGTATGATGATATTTTCCATGAACCAGATGGATTACCTCCTAAGAGGGAAATCCAACATGAAATACATCTTCAGTAGGATTCTCCTCTCCCTGATGTGGGCATGTACAAGATGTCAATTGTAGAGATGACATAGATCAAAAAGTAGGTACAAGGCTTATTGGATCAAGGGGTCATCAAACCCAACTCATATTCTTGTGGTTCTTTGATCGTGATGGTGCCAAATAAGGATGGCACATGGCGAATGTGTGTTGATTACCGAGCCTTAAATAAAATCACGATGAAAAATCGATACCCTCTTCCTCGTATAGATGATTTACTTGATCAATTAAAGAATGTTGTTTATTTCACTAAGTTGCATTTGCGTAGTGGATACCATCAGATCAGGGTTGTAGAACATGATGCATAGAAAAATGCCTTTAAAACCAAACAGGGATTGTTTGAGTGGTTAGTTATGTCGTTTGGGCTTTGTAATGCTCTGACAACCTTCATGTGTGTGATGAATGATGTATTCAGTCCCTTTCTAGATTATTTTGTGATTGTATATTTAGATGACATTATTATATTTAGTGGGACTTGGGATGAACATGTAAGGCATGTAAAGAAAGTATTGGATACTTTGCAAAGGGAAAAGTTGTATGTAAAATTGTCCAAAAGTGAATTTGGTAAGACTGCACTTGTATACTTAGGTCATACTTGTATACTTGAAAATTGATCCTTCCAAGATTTATGTAATTGTAAATTGGCTTGAGCCCAAAAGTGTAACCGAAATACGACGCTTCTTAGGTGCAGTCCAATATTGGAGGAGATTCATTTCAAACTTCTCTTTTATAGCAGCTCATTTGTGTGCCTTAACCAGTGTGAAGAACACTTTTTAGTGGGGAGGAAAGCAACAAAAAGTTTTCGACATTTTGAAGGAAAAGATCAGTACCGTACCAATATTAGCACTGTCGAATCTTCAACAACCTTTCGAGATCGAGACAGATGTCAGCGGGTACACCGTGGGTGCAGGATTGATGCAATATCATAAGCCTATCTGTTACCACTCTGAAAATTTTAACCAAGTTGTTGTTAACTATCCTACATATGATAAAGAGTTGTATGCATTAGTTCAAAGCGTAGAGAAATGGAAGCACTACTTGTTAGGGAAGGAAACAATCATACATACAGATCATCCACCCTTACAGTATCTCCAAGCACAAACCAAGCTACAACAATCTCGACATTACAGATGGATGGGTTTTCTTCAACAATTTCATTTGGTAATCAAATACAAAAAGGGTACAAGTAACATGGTAGTTGATATGCTTTATAGACCTCCTATTGCTCCTTTTGTTATTTTGAAGAATTCTTCTTTATATCATGATAGCTACATGGAGCAATATTCCATTGATGAAGATTTTAAAGAAGTATTTGGGAAGCTAACCCATGGTGCATAGGTAGAGAACTATTGTCTGCAGGGAAAACTACTATACCATCTTGGAAACTATGTATTCCTACAAGTGAACGGGTCCATGTAATACGAGAAGCTCACACTTCTCTTATGTCTGGGCATTTTGGGGTAGGAAAAACTATGGCTCATCTACAGAGATTTTGTTACTGGCCTCAAATGAAAGCAATTGTAACTAAATATTTAAAGGGGTGTGTGATGTGTTCTACTTGTAATCCCACTAATAGAAAATTGGGGATATACTCACCACTGCCTGTTCCATCCCATCCATGGGAAAGTATCTCCATGCATTTTATAGGGGGTTTACCAATGTCGAAAAGGGGTCATGACTATTTGTATGTTGTAGTGGACAGGTTCAACAAGATGTGTATCTTAATGCCATGTAAAAAGCAGATCATTTTTTAGCAGACTACTAATCTCTTCTTTCAGTATGTTTGGGTTCACTTTGGGTTTCCCACATCCATTATCTCGGATCGAGATAATCGATTCCTTGGGGATTTTTGGACAAGCTTGTGGAGAATGATGGGCATCAAGTTAAAGAGGATCATTGCTTTCCATCCATGGACCGACAGACAGAAAAAGGTTGTTAACCAAACAGTGGTAATTTTGCTTCGAGGTTACTGCAGCAAGCATCCCAAGTTATGGGATGAATAGATACCCTATGTACAACATGCTTAGAATCAAGCCTTACATTCCTCCACTCAGTGTTCACCTTTTGAGACATTTTTTGGGTATTTGCCTAAGGTTCCTTTGGACTTGATGTATGGGAGAGATGTTGATTCAAATAAAGAAAGAAATGAAGACAAAGCCCACAAGTTCATTCAGAGGATCCAACATGTACATCAAGCAGTCAAGGAACCGTTGGAGAAAATTCAAGAACATTATAAAGCTCAACATGAAAAACACAAGGTTGATCATCAGTTCCAGGTTGGAGAATAGGTATGGCTTCACATCAAGAAGGATAGATTGAAGGGTGAAGGCAATAAACTCAATCCCATCCGATATGGACCCTTCACTATTTTGGAGAAAAGTGGTACTAATGCTTTTCGTCTTGATAGTCCACCTTATATGCACATCTACTTAGTTGTAAATGTGGAAAACTTGAAACTTTTTTAGTCTCCCATTGTAGTGTCCCCAAGGCCGAGCCCCATTGTAAACCATGTTTTGAAAGGAATTGTAATTATGTTTTATAGGCTGGTGAGTCATGTTTTGTATAAGCTAGTAGGCTTATGTGTTTGTTAGGCCATGGAGCCTAAGTGTTGAAGGCCAGGAGCCTGCTGATGTACATGTATGTATGTAGAATGATTAATAAAAAATATAAACACCGCCAGGTGCAGACCGACCACGATGAATGAGTGACGGGGGACTGAGCGTCCACAGAATGGGCAAGGAATTAGGGGCTGGAGGAGGGAAAAAGGGGCTAAGTGTTGAGCCTAGAGGGCTTAAGCCTTGGGAATAATATTTTAATATTATTCCAAAAGAAAAGTGCATTATATGTTTTAA
>ML778760.1:1400018-1427128 GCA_009831015.1 Picea engelmannii
CGATGAACCGTGTTGGGGGTCCTCTTCTCCATTTCGACTCACAGACTGCCAGGAGGAACGGATCTAACCCCTGCAGAAACACCCTCATACATCTTCTTAACCGTCTGAACCTGCGTTGACCCTTGCGTGGATTGTCTGTCATGCATTCCCGACACCAGAGCGTGAGTCTATCCCGGGGAGGGTGGATGGGAAACGACCATTCTACCGGGGGGTAGAGAGAGTCTAGGTAATTCCCTGCGAAAATTTCCTCTCAGGAGATTCCGAAAATGAACACCGTGAGACCTAGCTGCCATTGTTGAGCTTGTTCTGAGAGGTCTGAGTCTGTATTCTCGGTTGACTGTGGTGGTCATGCAGAGATGGATTGCACGTGATTTTTTGTCCAGTGAAGGTGGTGAATGTGCCTGTGTGTGATCTCTCTCTAGGTGAGGGAGGTGGATGTTGTTGGAAGAGGTTTCTTCCAGAGAGTGTCCAACACCAGCTTCAGGCTCTGAGACTTCCTGATCCGGCCTGTTGCCGAGACCCAGAGAGGGAGTTTAGCACTGATGGACTGTGTGTGTGAAGGTGTATACTCCCGGGCGGAATAGGCATGTGGGGAATGAGAGTCTGGTAGTAGTGGGCGTAAGATGGCATCTTTGGGAAGAACCTTTCCAGGTATTTATGTGTTGTTTTCCCTGTAACCTCAGCCTAGCCTAGGATTCCTTGCCTTGGGGTGGAGCTCGGTCCCAGCTCGGGGGTGACCCACTGTTGAGATGATGAGCAGTGTGGTCTAAGGCTAGGAGGTTCGTGGAAGGCCTGCACTTGGTTGGTGGAACCACCATTGTTACAAGATAAGTGTCTCACTATGTTTTATCACATTTTATCAATATGTTTTGGTATCTCTGTGTATTAAAGTGATCATGCATTCTGCTGTGCGTTTGGATTAATGTATGTGCCATGGATTATTTATGTTAAAATGTCTCTTATGAGTACTCTGAGCTTAATTGTATTTCACTGCGTAAATTCACGTGATTAACAAAGGATGAGAATGTGATATTCTGAGTAGTAACACCTACACGGTAGAATGGCCGAAAAGGGGTGTTACACCCATGATCATGGATCAGGGTGAAGAAGTTTCAATACCATCAATTGATGCGTTTTCTCATGAGTACTTGGATGAGTTGAAGGAAGATATCATCTTGGATAGAAGGACGATGAGGACTTCATGCAAATGTGATGTTGATTATCTTCGAGTGGGCTTAAAGGGCACACATCCAAGCAAGGCAAAGTGGATTGAGAAGGACAAGGTGAGGGAACTCTTCTCTCACTTGTATGTTGATTGATGAAATCTTTTGGTGGTCTAAAAAGCTCTCAGTTGGAAGGTGAGATCCAAAAAGGATCCATAGAAGACTAAGGATAACTCAGAATTCACAGAAGCAACTCGGGAAGCTCAAAATGGCCTTAACATATAGAGAAAGGGAAAAAATTCAAACTCATTTAAATTGGCGTTCAGGAGTTTCTACCTTTCCACACTCACCTTCTTCCGGAAGGCTTTCACCCAAAGTTCATGATCTATCGACGTGTGTCTCCCACGAATCGACGGCTACAGATCACTTCGGGGCTTCGTGCTTCAGGAATATCAACGTTCTCACCAACACAAACATCTAGAGTGTAATCCTCCTGGAGTGTTAGATCTCTAGACATGCATCCCCTACTATCAACGGTTAGGATGAACTCTGACACTTCGGCCTTTGGGAGTTCTCGCTTCACACAATCCATTTTCCTCTGGAGCATTAAACCTATGAAGCGAAGGATCTAGTGCCACATGTCTCCTAGCACCAACGACTAGGATGGACTTCGACACTTCGGGACTTCGAGAGCTTGACTCTCTCCTCGATTGAAATCTCCTGGAGTTGGTCAACGTCGAACTGATTACCTCATAGATCTGACAGTCAGGATGGCTCTCGGGCATCCTCAGATCTAAGGTCAAGATTAACTTCGGGACTTCGAGACTTCAGGGATTTTTACTTCCCTTATGATGAACTTTCTCAATTCATCGAACTTGCGAAGTCTGAAGGACTCAGGGGTTGACTCCCACACTCCTTCCCATATCCAACGGTCACAACATACCTTGGCTCTTCCCGAACAGTTCTCTTTCGTTTGTCTTCCGAACAAAGAAACCTTCCCTTTTGATACTTCAAACTCATTATTCTTCCTGAGCTTTGTTGGCTCTTTCTCTTGAATGTAACGCTTGGAAGAATTCTTCCGCGCATCACTTACGCTCATTCCTTAATCTATAGAAATTAAGTGGTTCTCGAACTCTGCTTGCCTCGCAAAGAGACTATGCATATGTGCACTATATCTCCTGAGCTTTAGCAGACTCCTTCCTCCAAGGGACTCGGAACGACTAGGAGGGTCGACATGCATACATGAAATTGTGCCCAAGGTCGACGAACTCACAGTTTGTGGCTCTAGCTTAAGCCACCACAGGGCACAATCATTTACAAGTATAAAACATGTCCAATCCATATAATTTCCTACTTGCCTAATTACACAATCAAGCAGACACAAAAAGGGATACAATATAAATCATTAAGCAAACATATCCATCCCTGCAACGTTCATAGGATATCCAACTTTAATTCATAGTACCACTTAAATACAAAAGATATGTGATTACTTATCTATTATAGGTGGTAGCCAACTAACTAAATGTGGGTGTTCGTCCTTCCACCCGACCATAGGCTAAGAGGCATTCATTCTTAGCACTCTGTCCACCCCCGTGCCAAGCAATGATATCACCAGGGAACTCTCACAATTATCAAGGATTCTTTCTCTATTTCAGCTTCTGCTCGGGTTATGTTCTCTGCAAACTTTCAGAGATTTTCTTCTTTGTTATGGCCTCGGCGAGGTTTATCAGATGCTCACTCAACATCAAGCTCACGGCCTTCTCTTCATTATCTGTTGGAGAGCTCTGTGCATTCTCCTTATCCATTTGTATATATTTCTTCCAGGATGGTTCTCGACCCATCCTGTTCCTTTTGTCATAAGGGAACTCCGGTCAGCTTGGCCTGTCATACCCAGTGGTAATTCGAGCTGACATTCTACAGTTTTGGCCATGCTTCCATTCACGGGAGTGGTTGATAATTCAACCACTGGTCCTTTCTTCATTAACTGATTTCTCTCCTTGGGATCCGAAGGAGGTTTATTATCCTCATCAAGGGAATTTGGGGTTATTTGATATAATGACTCTCCCTTATAGTTTTCACATTCTTTCCTCTAGTGATATCATGGCCAGTACTTTCAAGGCTCACCCCCACAGTCAATTATTGGCAACTCAAACAATAATACATTTACACTGTCCACATGCCTTAGCATGGTAAATCCTATTTTATGATTAATTACAAGTTGGGGGAAACAGGGGTGTTACAATTCCCTCCCCCTTAAAGGAACATCGTCCTCGGTGTTCTTTCTCAAAACACCTGTCATGCCTTTCTCATTCAGCTGTTTCAAAAATCTTGATCCTTCTTCCTCGGTCAGGTCCTTTTTCAGACCTTTAATCTTGGTCACCTTCTTTCAATAATTCTTGGAAAACAAGCACATTAATCATAGTCTTATGCAAAAACTTTGCATAAAAAAATTTCTAGGAAAATTTCATAATCTTAGCACAATAATTACGTGCACAATTTGTGGATTTGTATCCACATGGTTGTTTTGTTATCCAGGCTCATTGTTTTTCCTTGACATACCCATTGGGTGCATGATCCCAATTAAATAGTTTACAAGAACTATCATGGTTTCATCTTCCTTGCGGTCACTCACCCTCCAAGCCCAGGCTCAGGCATCCCCTTCTCTGTTATACGGTCCCTCGGGTGATCCATCTTGCCTTGCCAATGTTTTCTCGCACAGGAAGAACTACCCATCGTGTGCATGATCCCGATCAATAGTTTACAAGAACTATTAAGGTCTACTCTTCCTTGCGTTCACTCACCCTCCAAGCCTAGGCTCAGGCATCCCCTTCTCTGCTATACAGTCCCTCGGGTGATCCATCTTGCCTTGCAAATGTTGTCTCACACAAGAAGAATTCCAGAGACTTTGTCAAGTCTTACAGTCAAGGCGTCCCTCAGACTTGCTCTGTTGAGGCGTCCCTCCGGCTTGTGTTACCTCAACACAATATATTCTAGGTGATCATGGCTTACCACGGGGTTCTCATGGCTCAACAATAGCCATTTTTCATGCTTTTACAGCTTGATAGCCTTCCGACTCGGCTAAAGTTAGGGACGAAGGTTACTCTCCTTCTCTCGACTCAATCATAGATAGGGACGAAGGTTACTCTCCTTCTCCCAAGTCAATCTTTATTTCATGCAATCGGATTATACTCTTTCTCACCCATATCACAGACATATAAAAATTCACAATACATCATCATAAATTTTAAATTCAAAATTTTCTTGTAAATCTGTAACCCACAAATATCCAAATTCCACATTTTGTTTCCATATTTGTTTCGCACATGAAACAGATTCATAATTATGGGACTTTCCTTCCCATAGCGGTTTGGCTCAGCAGGCAATTGGTCTTTCTTATGGCTTTCAACGCTGCCATATTCAAGATTCCTTTGCTTCCTGCAATTTCAACTTCAATCAGCCAAACAAATTATTAGTTTCCATGCACATACATTTTATTGCACCTTTATAACGTCATCACAAACAATTTCAGAATTGTGCATACTAACAATCAAATTCACTTTCTCAAAAAGCAAATACCATTCCTTGCAATTTGGCTCAATAGGCAATTGGTATTCCTTATGGGCTTACAATACTGCCATATCCAAGACCCATTTCCTCCTGCAAATTCAACATTCCTCGGCCAAATAAATTGTTAGTTTTCATGCACATTACCTTTTCAAAATCAAGCATACTAACAGTCCAAGTCATTTTCATTTATTCAATGATACAAAGCAAAAGGATATATCATCCCTTACCTATGCATCATTTCAACCTACCAAAATTTTCATAATGTAATTCATATATCAATTGACCTTAATGAATGTGCCAACATTCGTGGCCACATTTATATCCAATGCACCTTTGCATTGATTTTAAGTTTCCCACACTTTACGACAAATACTTTGTCATGGTATGTTGGAGCTTAGCCAAGATTTTCACCATATGGTTTATTCATTCTCATTCATTGTTACAGCAGGACTATGCTTCCGGCTACAGGATGATCATGATTCCCAAATCAGTACACATGAAACTCAAAAGTTTCACATGAATGCCTTTAAGCATTCTTCCTCCATTAATAACCAGGGTGCCAACACTCATGGCCACCCAGATTAGTTTTCCTTCGGCGCTTACATAATGTAAGAAAAAAATTGGAAGGTGCTCCTTTCTTACTGAAAAATCCATTGTCTGCCATCTTATGCAACATGCATTCCCTCAATGCATTCCATGTAGCGTGCCATCTATGAGCACTTTTGTTTCCAATCATTCCTTGATTGGTCCCTGTATTCATGACATATCAGTTCATGAATTCTTCCGAGGATTACAATCAGTCTTTACTACCAGAGGTCCACACCTCCATCATTCACGTTATCCTTCCTGAATCATACCCTACTTGGGTATCCAAGGCATACAAATTCCTTGCAACATTCCATACATAACATTGAGACCGTAAAACATTTCAGAAGGGATTCTTACCCAATCCCTTCATACCTTATGCCACATAGGCATGAACATTGTTATACCAGTTTTGGTTGTTAGCACCCCCTCTGATATTATCCCATCAGTGGTGCTCCATGGGGACTTTTAAAGTCCCTTCAACAATATTTCAACAAGAACCTTCTCAGAGTCATCCTCTGATTGAGGTTGTTCATTATTGGCAACTGTCTTTCTCAACAGTTCCAATCTATTTCTTTCTACACATGACATACATCATAAACACATTAGTCATCATGTAAATTAAAAATGCAAGTACCATAGCATTTAAATTAATAAAACATTTTCAGACATTTCCTAGCATATCTGTATGCACTTCATCACATTATCCTTAATGTTTTTATGAGTGCAATATCGTCAGTTCTCAACAGTTTCTGCAATAATACAATCCCCATCACTCTGGTGTCAAAACATTTACTTTCATTAGTAAATCATCTTTCTTATTCCAAAGGAAACATAACACATAGCAAGAAAGGAGTTAGGGTTCTCCCCTTCTTCAAATTATTTCTACATCGCCTGGGAGTTTTCAGCCCAACTGAGTTATTTCTAAGGCCTCATTGTCTTTTCTCTGCTTTTGCAATTTACTCCATGTTGGGATCTTCCTTCTCTTTTCCTTGAGTAGCCTTGGTTAGGCCTCACCTTAACCTTTTTGGAATACAACAACATGCTTTAATAGCAACACCCCCCCACTTTTTTTTGTTCATAATGGATCATGAACCTGTGCATCCTGCACATTACCATTCAGTTATCAGAATGGTCAATATTCATTTATTAGTCTTCTATTCCTTACATGACGTTTTTCAAAATGTAATCTAGGATTATGGTATATATATATAAGCTTGTATCTCACTGCTCAGTTTCTCTGCAATTACTAAGGTTGTGACTATGTCCTCCTGGCAGAGTTTTCACACAGTTCTTCCACAGGAAACTCCCTCAACATGCAACTTCCTTATTGCACGTCCATCACTATCTGTGATGGACTCAACCTTGAGTTAGCTTTAGCAGTTTACCCAATATTCCATAAGGAATATAAACATGCACCTTTGTCATGTACCCAAATTATGTATCCATACATACTCTGGTTTTGTTAACTTACATCCATGATGTACTTAACCATATTCATAATCCTAAACCTACCTGTAGCAGTCATAGGTATGTTTCACAACCCACCTACATCTTTACCTTTAAKATCAATCGACTCAGGATTGTTCACAATCCTTCTCATGTGATCCTCAAAGGTATAATCACTTGCCTCTTATTATGACAACATAGCATCTTTGCTCACTTACCCTTTCTAGCTAATTATATTAGTATTTCCCGAGGAAAGGGAATACATTCCCCCTCAAGCTATTATTTGGGACATAACTTTCATGACTCTTCAGAATGGAGTTAGCCATGCATCCATAGTATTCATTTATTCTGGGCAAGAGCAATTCTTGCTTTATATTTCACTCATCAGGGAAACCATATTGTACCTATAACTATACTCTTACATCATACATGTGCATCACTTGCACGCTTAATATCATTCATACCTAACTGGTATTAATATCAGGCCTCATATTAGGAATCTCCACAATGCATTAAACCCATGCACTCAAGCATAATTAAACACAGATAAGTATTCATCATGCTAGCTTATAGCTTGCACCTTTTCCATGTCATTCACACACATGGACATATCAGGCTTCTATATCCTTTTCCCAAGGATCTTCCAATCATCCTTATGATCATGTATACATATTCGTGTATAAGTAGGTGCATCTCTTGCACCTTTTTACCTCATGCATTCGCTTGATAGTTTAATTTCATCATTAGTGTCCTTTAGTTTGAAATTTCAGTCACTTACAGGACTAATCTCATAGTCATATCTTTTATTGATGTTGCCTTCTCTCAAGGCAATAACCAACCAGGGTCACTTTCCTCTGTATGAAACAACGTCTAGCAAGAAAACCTTCTTGCCTCGACGTCCATAGGGTTTTACCCATCTCATTTTTCTCTGGTCATGAGGAATTATATACTCAAATTTTAATACAAAGCAATAACTATAACTGTCAGGGATCCTACCTGATCCTATTAGATTCCTTTAAGCCCACAAAGGTATTAACCATTATATAATCCACCATCATCAGTACCTGAAGTTCCAACTGTTCATGCTTAGAAGCAAGGTTACGAAAACCAGGTCATTCGTCCTTCAGGCTTCATCTGCTCTTAACAAAACCTTGCCACCTTCAACTATCCACATTCAAGTCTTATTATAAATGTTAATTAGCATATCCCTACTCCGGCAAGAGTATTTATCACTTTGACAAGGGATAAAGAAATTCTCCAACTGAGATTCAACAAGAATTCCCAAAATCACAGGTTCAATTTGTAGTCCTTCTCCTCAAGGAGTAAATGTAGATAACAATATGTCCTTACGCGACTCGTACATGAGCCCAAGCAGGGCAAGTGTTGTAACCATGCTCTGATACCAATTTGTAACACACCCACTGTGGGGCGTAAAAAAAAATTCTTTTCTCAATGGATAGATTCTCCATCAAAGATTTCTAATTTGGAAAGTCTGAGACTCAGCCCGACCCTCCGGTCAAGATTCTCCGGTTCTCTAAGTCAAACGAGACTTTGAGACCTTGATAGTCTCACCTCTTAATAAAAAACAGGCCCTTTCGGCCTCTGGTGCAGGTCTTATGATACTCGCAACCTTCTCCTTCATGCTTCAGTGAAGTCTCGGCGTTGGCGTTAGCCCCTTTTCTCTTGGCGACCATTGCATATGACCGTGGGTTACGACCGAATGCCAATTACATGATTGTGGGTGCGACCAAGAGTGGTTTGGAACCAAATTGTTTTTCGCCCCACAATTCACCACGAGCCACCACATGTCCTTTTGTCAATATTGTGGTCTTGATTGCGGCTCGCCCTCAACTTTTTAAAGTTTGAACACCTTATGTCCCTGCAATGCAACATTACCATTGATCTCACGATCTTGACTGTACTTCTGAACTGACAGGTCAGATCTGTCCCTTTCAAACCTGCGGATCAGATCTGACCCTTTCAAATCAACGGACATGATTTGTTTCGTGATTCGGGTTTCAGAGTTTTCAACTCTCAAATCTTTACTTTTCTCCATATGACCATCTTCCGAAATGGAAGATCTTCTGACACGTATGCCTTTAGATGTGCATCTACTATCTTCTCCGCGAGATCGACCTTCGGGAGTTTCAATTCTCCAACTCTCATTTATTCTGGAGTGATTTCTCTGAAATGGCATATCGTCTGCCACATATCCTCCCAATCCAACAACTCTGCTTCCACTTTGGGACTTTGGCCCTTTCAACCAGATCAATGGTCCTTCGGCTCCCTTCTCGATCAACGATCGAGATCTCCTTCGGGTCTCCTGACTTCTGAGATCTCAATCTCAGTTTTTCTTACTCTTTGTTTCTCCTGGAACGGTTTTACCTGGAGTCTGTAATCTGATGACATGTGTCCTCCCGCAAATCGACGGTTTCCAGTTGCTTCGATTGTTCGGGCTTCGGCGATTTCAAACTCTTCTTCTTCACGTTCTCCCAGAGTTCATGATATGTCGCCATGCGCCCTTCTAGCGATCAACGGTCATGGTTTACTTCAGGATTTCAGCGTTCGGGAGTTTCTACCTTTCCACACTCACCTTATTCTGAAAGGCTTTCACCCGAAGTTCATGATCTATTAACGTGTGTCTCCCATGAATCGATGGCTATAGATCACTTCGAGGCTTCGTGCTTCGAGAATCTCAACGTGCTCACCAAGGCAAACCTCCGGAGTGTCAGATCTCCGGACATGCATCTCCTACTATCAACGGTCAAGATGAACTCCGACACTTCGGCCTTCAGGAGTTCTCACTTCACACACTCCATTTTCCTCCGGAGCACTAAACCTCCAAAGTGAAGGATATGGTGCCACGTGTCTCCTGGAACCAACGACTAGGATGGACTTCGGCACTTTAGGACTTCTGGAGGTTGACTCACTCCTCGATTGAAATCTCTCTGAGTTGGTCAGTGCCGAACTGATTACCTCATAGATCTGACGGTCGAGATAGCTCCTAGGCATCCTCAGATCTAAGGTCCAGATTAACTTTGGGACTTCGGGACTTCGGGGACTTTTACTTCTCTCAATACTATGCCCGTGGATAATGTGGAATTTTATGATAATTATGTTCATTTCTACATTGACCTATATAAATTAACCATTGTCATAATCTCATAGATTTGGTGTTTGATGTTGAGATTAATACAATAAATAAAGAAATAATGTTTTCATGAGTTTATACTAAAGTTATTTTTATTTTAAATGTTAGTTGTAAGTAATTGTTAATTTTCAAATTACATTTTTTTTTAACGAATGATTAAAAATGGATTTTAACATTTTTCCAATTCCTCAAACATAGAGGTAAATGTTTTTGAACCATAATCAAATATTAAAAATATGTTTATATAAATAAAAAAATTTAATCGATTCAACATTTTTATTTTGTTTCCACGGTTTTGGAGAATTTCCTCTAATTGATCCATGTTCCATGTTGCTAGCTTCTTTATAGTGTTTAAGCTAAGTCCACATTGTAAATATATTGGCTTTGGAGAATCTCCTCTAATTGATCCATGTTCCATGTTGCTAGTTTCTTTACATTGTTTAAGGCTAGGTCCGCATTGTAAATATATTGACCTCTAAACGTGTAGTAGTGAGGAGGAGAGATTTCCCTACTTCAACCTACATGTAGGTTAAGTAAAGAATATTAGTAGGAGTTCTCAATTTGGTAATCCTCATAAATATTAAAGTATTTGAAAACAATTATTATTTTTTTAAGTAAAAAATAAAAAACTTCATAAAAGTTTGAAGTAATTACATGACTCAAATAAGAGTCGAAAATGAAGTTTGAAGTAATTACATGGCTCAAACAATAGTAAAAAAGGGACATGATCTCTATGATCAATTATGATGAAGTTTTATTAGTTTCATTGGAATGCCCATCAATATTGTATCATTTGACCAAGTGGAAGTATGTACAACATAAAAAGAGGAGAAATGGCAAACTTACAAATGTTGAAGATCTCTACAATGAGATTCAACATTTGTTAATAAGTGACCAACCATCATAATTGTAACTAGTTATTCATACTTAGTTAAAAGAGTAAAATTTGTTTATAGAATTCCATATCTAATTTTATAGGAGTTACCATCCCAAAGTAAGTTATTATAATGAGAATATAACCAACCTAGATTCATCTTAACCTTGGATCTATCAAGTGTTAATAAGGATAAAATCCTTTGAGGTGCAAACCTTTTTTTATGTTTATTTGATATGATTAAAATCACTATCACAACTGAATTTAAAGAGAAATTAGAGTGTTACGATCTTCTCCGCGAGATTGGCCTTCGGGAGTTTCAATTCTCAAACTCTCGTTTATTCCAGAGTGATTTCTCTAAAATGGCAGATCGTCTGCCACACATCCTCCCAATCCAATGGTTATGCTTCCACTTCGGGACTTTGGCTCTTTCAACCAGATCAACAGTCCTTCGACTCCCTTCTTGATCAACGATCGAGATCTCCTTAGGGTCTCCGGACTTTCGAGATCTCAATCTTTGTTTTCCTCACTCTATGTTTCTCCCGGAACGGTTTTACCCAGAGTCTGCAATCTGATGACATGTTTCCTCCCACAGATCGACGGTTCCCAAATGCTTCGACTATTCGGGCTTCGGTGATTTCAAACTCTTCTTCTTCGCATTCTCCCGGAGTGCTTCCACCCAGAGTTCACGATCTATAGCCACGCGCCCTTCTAGCGATTGACGATCATGGTTTACTTCGGGATTTCGATGTTCAGGAGTTTCTACCTTTCCACACTCACCTTCTCTTGAAAGGATTTAACCCAGAGTTCATGATCTATTGGTGTGTGTCTCCCACGAATCGGCGGCTACAGATCACTTCGGGGCTTCATGCTTCGGGAATCTCAACGATCTCACCAACGCAAACCTCTGGAGTGTACTCCTCCCAGAGTGTCACATCTTCGGACATGCATCCTCTACTATCAACGGTCGGGATGAACTCCAACACTTCGGCCTTCGGGAGTTCTCGCTTCACACAATCCATTTTCCTCCGGAGCACTAAAGCTCCGAAGCGAAGGATTTGGTGCCACGTGTCTCCTGGCACCAATGACTAGGATGGCCTTTGGCACTTCAGGACTTCGGGAGGTTGAATCACTCCTTGATTGAAATCTCCTGGAGCTGGTCAGCACCAGACTGATTACCTCATAGATATGACGGTTGGTATGGCTCCCGGGCAACCTCAAATCTAAGGTTCAGATTAAATTCGGGACTTCGGGACTTTGGGGATTTTTACTTCCCTTACGGTGAACTTTCTCAATTCGTCAAACTTGCAAACTCCAAAGGACTCAGGGGTTGACTCCCGCACTCCTTCCCGTATCCAATGGTCACAACGGACCTTGGCTCTTCTCGAATAGTTCTCTTTCGTTCGTCTTCTGAACAAAGGAACCTTCCCTTTCGATACTTCAAACTCGCTATTCTTCCTGATCTTTGTTGGCTCTGAAAGGCTTAAGAGCTTTGCGCTCTTTCTCTTGAACGTAACGCTTGGAAGAATTCTTACGTGCACCCCTTACTCTCATTCCTTAATCTCTAGAACTTAAGTGGTTCTCGGTCTTTGCTTGCCTCACAGAGAGCATATGCATATGTGCACTATCTCTCCTGAGCTTTAGCAGACTCCTTCCTCCAAGGGACTCAGAATGACTAGGAGGGTTGACATGCATACATGAAACTGTGCCCAAGGTCGACGAACTCACAGTTCGTGGCTCTAGCTTAAGCCACCACAGGGCGCAAGCATTTACAAGTATAAAACATGTCCAATCCATATAATTTCCTACTTGTCTAGTTACACAATCAAGCAGATGCAAAAAGGGATACAATATAAATCATTAAGCAAACATATCCATCCCTGCAACATTCATAGGATATCCAACTTTAATTCACAGTGCCACTTAAATACAAAATATATGCGGTTACTTATCTATTATAGGTGGTAGACAACTAACTGACTGTGGGTGTTCGTCCTTCAACCCGAACATAGGCTTAGAGGTATTCATTCTTAGCACTCTGGCCACCCCCGTGCCAAGCCATGATATAACCAGGGAACTCTCGCAGTTCTTAAGGATTCTTTCTTTGTTTCAACTTCTACTCGAGTTCTGTTCTCTGCAAACTTTCAGATATTTTCTTCTATGTTATGGCCTCGGTGAGGTTTATCAGATGCTCACTCAGCATCAAGCTCGTGACCTTCTCTTCACTATCCGCTGGTGAGCTCCACACATTCTCCTTATCCATTTGTATATATTTCTTCCAGGATGGTTCTCGACCCATCCTGTTCCTTCTGTTAGAAGGGAACTCCGATCAACTTGGCCTGTCATACCCAGTGGTACTTCGAGCTGACATTCTGCAGTTCTGACCATGCTTCCATTCATGGGAGTGGTTGATAATTCAACCACTGGTCCTTTCTTCATTAATTGATTTCTATCCTTAGGATCCGAAGGAGGTTTATTATCCTCATCAAGGGAATTTGGGGTTATTTGATATAATGACCCTCCCTTATAGTTTTCACATTCTTTCCTCTAGTGATATCATGACCAGTACTTTCAAGGCTTCACCCCCACAATCAGTTATTGACAACTCAAACAATAATACATTTACACTGTCCACATGCCTTAGCATGGTAAATCCTATTTTATGATTAATTAATAGCTGGGGGAAACAGGGGTGTTATAAAGTACATCAAAATGCGAGGACTTATGACGAGGTCATTTTCAACAAGCGAGGCCAGCCAAAAGGAAGAATCGTGAATGAAGAAGTTGCAAGAGAGGCAATCCAGAAAATATGCAGAGATAGATGAAGCCGATAGATCTTCCCCCATCTCCGTCTCAACTCATTCAGGTTCCGTAGAAGAGGATGATGATGCACCAACAAATAGAAAGAGAAGAGACAAAGAGAAAGTACTGAAGAGGAAGAATGATGCTAAAAAAAAATAAAAAATTACAAGCCAACAAATTAAAGGCCGGGGTAGAAAATGAAGCAAAAGCAAAAGCAGAAGCCAAAGCAAACGTTGCTGCAAAAAAAGAAAAAGAGCTAGCTGAAGTAGCAAGAATAGCAACAAAATTAACAGAGAAAGAAGCAGTGGATAAAGTTGTTGAAGAAGAAAGGAAGAAGAAGAATGCAGATGATAGAGAAGGTGACACACACCCAATGGACTTGGATATCCCTAGAACATCCACCGCAGGTGCAGGAGCAGAAACGAGTAGTGGTTTAGGTCTCGGGCCCTCGGAACCTTTTCGGTCAACCAAAATATTGGATCTACACAATTTCACATACGATAGTAAAACTGGCTGAATCATGCAAGGAGGAGTAAAAAATGTTCCAACGGTAGAAGGATCCCCTTTGTCAGTAGTTAGTCAAGTACCCGTCACAAGAGATGTCAAAGAAGACCCTGTGGCAACAACTAGGGAATGATTTGCATTTATGGATGCAACCATGGACAATATACAAAGGTTGTGCCAGTGGAACGAAGAAAAAGAGATGAGGATCAAAGAGATAGAAGAGAGGCTCCAACAATTAAACATTGATGAAAGGAGTCTCCTTAATTTTAAGACCAACGCGGAAAAAATGAGGAATGATTTGGAAGGTGCCATCATTGACATGTATGCCAACCTGCATCTCTTCCAAAATGTGGTTGTAACAATTATTGAACAAAACAACCATATACAAATGCAGCTGACACAATACAATATTATCCGTGAAGGTATAACAAACATTGATACCTGGATAATAGAGAATCCCGATGCACCTCCAGAGCTGTATAGACCCTCTAAATCAACAAGGAAGACATACCTATATGCATTAGATCATTGGCAATAGCTAGGGAAAAGGGAAGACAAAGAAGTAACCAAGGCAATGGGGATGATCAATATTATTTTTGGAATGAAATGAAAGCAAAGATATTACAATGAAATACTCATGAAAATTGCCAGAAACAAAGAAATACAACAATACTCGATTTCTATTAATGAAAGAATTGTAAAGAGACTGTAAAAATACAGAGTGCAAGACTCGCTAGAATGGTGGCAGCTTTATCTCTGAGAAGAGATGTGACGACTACGCTCATTCACAAGAAGATGATTACAATGAGGCTTTGAAGGCCTTTTTATGATAGACATGAATGCCAAAACCGTAGACATCCAAAAACCTAACCCTAGGAGATGAAATGCCAAAAGTCACGTGGGCTCCGTTTGGATAAGTTAGTACATTAATTTCCGGGGGTCGTAACTTTTGCATATGATCTTTGTTTTAGGTGTGTGATAGCCCATTAGAAAGGTCTTTTCGTGAATTATGCATTACGTTGTCAAACTCTAACTATGTCTACAGTTTGACTGTGGTGAGCCAAAAAAACATTGTTTAGGGCCCCAAAACAACCCTGGAAGTACGACAAGATGTGTTGACATGAAAACATACAAAATAATCCAGTTGGATTAGGTGGCAGGCCACGAGTATCCACCTGGAATATGTGTAGGGCTTCAGACAACCCCATAAGTGTAGAACCCACAATTACAAGTACAGAAGAACGTGTTGCACTAAAAACTGAAAAGAGGAGTCGGTTGGAATAGGTGGGTGGCCACCAATATCCACCTGGATCAATTCTCCCCCCTTAAGAAGTAATGGTCTCCATTGTGTTGAGTGCCCAGGGAAGAGGGGAAAGAATTTTCTGAATCTGAGGCCTGGTGAGTTGTGTGCCTTATTAGGGAAGTTATGTTTCTTGGCTTGAGGAAGACTATCACAAACCTATTGCTGGAGGGGTTGAATCTGTTCCACCAACCTGTTGTGTCTGGGTTGGATGGGGCATTGTGTGGGCACCATTGTAGGTGAAGAAACAATATCTTCTATCTCTTCGACAATCTGTTTTTATTGGATAGAAGGTGTTGAGGCTACAGTGGTTGTAGTGGTCTTCTGTGCATCCTTTGAATAGACTGTGAAGAGGATGAATCTTGCAGTATGAGAGATTACCTTTTGGTGTTGTTTTGGTGGAGCACTAGTTGGAACTACCGTTGGTATCCTGTAGAGATGACCTCCTAGAGTAATAATGACACTACGGGGTCTAGACTCATAGACAACATGACGTTTCCACATATATGGTTGGACCAAAACAACATCACAGACATCAAGAGGGGCAATATCACACACTACCTCATCCTTGAAGGGATGGATGCCATATGACATGCAACATTGTTGGATGACGTGAAGATCTCGTCCCTGGTGAAGCCACCCGATGTTGTATGGATGTGGATGTGGTGTTGTCGACAACCCCAACTGTTTGACGACCTTAGCTGAGATGAGATTCTTCTGGCTATCATTATCAACAATGAAATGCAATGGGGTCCCCTTCACCCACATCTGTGAATGGAAGAGACGCTCCCCCTCTTCAGGATCTATTGTTTCTTCTAGTTGAATTGTTGTAGTAGTGATAGTAGCAATGGGATCTGCGTCGATGATCTGTCTGTTTTCAAAATTTTCTGGATTGGATTTCGAATTAGGGTTCGGCTCCGTGTCTTTGACCTCGACCACCAATGACTGTTTCGAGCGACATTCATCGGTGTTGTGCCAAGGGATTTTGTGGAAGTCACACCACTTCCCAGTTGCATTCTTTGTCTTTACTTAACCCTTTTTGTCCAATGTCTTGGACTAGTTGTCTAGAAGTTGTTGGTTAGGGTTGTCTTTACCTTGCTTTGGTTGTTGCAAATTTGCAAACCCAAATTTCCATTTGTTCTAGTGCCTAAATTTCTGCTCGATTTTGACAACATATCGATAGGCAACTCCCAATGATGAGATGTTTAGGAAATCTATTTTGGTTTGGATGTACCTATGTAGAGCCCCATGGTATTTCAAAACTAGATGCCGCTAGGAGTCTTTGATACCCAGCTTGGTGCACAAGGTATGGAAAGTATTTGTGAACTCCGACACTATTTGGCTCTTCTCTTGCCACAATGTGGTCCATCTCAAGTACTGGTCTTCATAGTTATCAATAGGATAATAATGCTCTGTGACCACATCCACACAAAAAATCCCAGGTGGGCTCGACCCCATATATTCCATATTCCTCTGTGGAACTTTTCTCCCAATAAGTTTCCCACCAATGTTTGACATGGGGGAGAGCCTTGAGGAGTGCGAAGGTGATCTTTTCCCTGTTAGAAAAATTTTGAACATAGAAATAACCTTCTAACATATTTAACCATTTTTCTAGAGCATCCGCATCTATCTGACCTTCAAATATGGGAATATAAAAATTAACTTGTACCTTGAAGGGAGAGGTTCCTGCAAAATGGTCGCTTGATGAAGATGCGCCTATTGCTATCGACAGACGTTGAAGGAAGTGTGCAAAATTCTCCATCATTTCGTCCCTCTGTCGCGCGAGAGCTTGGTCAAGCAACAGGTTAATAGAATCTTTTGCTCCGCCATTTTTCTTTTTTGCCGCCATCAAGGGTTTCTTGGGTGTGCGAGAGTGATTGTCCTCAAGGGAGACAAACTTGAGACCCAACTAGCTATACTCAGACCTCGTCGGGGACATGCGCTGGAAAACGATCAAGAGAAACCTGCTCTGATACCACTTATCTGGATTATTTTTGGAATGAAATGAAAGCAAAGATATTACAATGAAATACTCATGAAAATTGTCAGAAATAGAGAAATACAACAATACTTGATTTCTATTAAGGAAAGAATTGTAAAGAGATTGTAAAAATACAAAGTCCAAGACTCGCTAGAATGGTGGCAACTTTATCTCTGAGAAGAGATGTGACGACTATGCTCATTCGCAAGAAGATGGTTACAATGAGGCTCTGAAGGCCTTTTATGATAAACATGAATGCCAAAACCATAGACATCCAAAAACCTAACCCTAAGAGATGAAATGCCAAAAGTCATGTGGGCCCCGTTTGGGTAAGTTAGTACATTAACTTCCCGGGGTCGTAACTTTTGCATATGATCTCTATTTTAGGCACGTGATAGCTCGTTGGAAAGGTCTTTTCGTGAACTATGCATTATGTCGGCAAATTGTAAATTTGTCTTTAGTTTGACTGTAGCAAGCCAAAAAAGCACGGTTTAGGGCCTGGAAGTACAACAAGATGTGCTGACATGAAAACATAATAATAAGTCAGTTGGATTAGGTGGGAGGCCACCAGTGTCCACTTGGAAGATGTGTAGGGATTTAGACAACCCCAGAAGTGTAGAACCCACAATTACAAAAAAATACAAAAGAACATGCTACACTAAAAAATGAAAAGAGGAGCCAGTTAGAACAGGTGGGTGGCCACCAATATCCACCTGGATCAGGGGATCTGTTCAAGGACTCACAAAGCTACCCAAGAGCTGATAAGGAATGGTCGTCTCCCAAGATTAGATGAACTTGGGAAGAATTTGGTCACATAAGAGTTGGTGAATGCAATCTAGGAAAGCACGAGTCAAAGGAGACAAATAGTCGAAGCATCAACCTTTGTCTCTACCGATCTTATTGACCAACATCTACTACAACTGATGAAGCTTCACACTATGATACATGCTTATATGACAAGTCTGGAGAAATATATGAGCCCTTGATGATAGCATCACCATGATTGAAGCAACACTGGAACAACTATCTTACAGGAGGATTGAGTCACTATATAACCAGTTGAAGGTTTGGACAACTTATCTCCGAAGCAAAAATTCAAATGAAAAGGACAAACAATTGTTTTCCTTTCGTCCTTTTCCTAATTACTTGAAATTTCGTCCTTTCTGCCACCTGTCATGAGAAGGAGAAGGTGAACAATTATGTAACTGCCTCTTCAAGAAGAAGGCGAAAAAACAACTAGGATTTACTACCTTTTGTATAAAATAGACTAGAGACTCCTTGAAGGACTTTTTTTTTGGATTTTCAAGCATTGTATAGACCCAATAACTTTTTCAAGAACTTATACGGTGTTAATGAATATTGAGAAGCCCTTGGGGCCAACATATTATAGAAGGAATTTTGTATAGAAATTGATCGAAGCTTTGAACTACTTCGAGTGAAGATATTTGTTATTTATATGGATTGTAAGAATACTTTATTTGTTGTAGACTAATTCTTATACAATCTTTGATGTTTTGCAATTATTGACATTTCTTTGAATATTTCAATGCCTTGAGTTTTGTGGGTTATTACAGTATATGTTGTTGTGATATAGACTAATCTGATTACACGTATGTATGCTATTGCCTCCAATCTTTCTCTTTTTATACAACTAATTGTATTAAAGTTGTGTAAAGTTTTGGTTGCATTATAACTCATCAGTTACTCTAGCATGTTCCTAGCTAGGATATGTTAGCATAGATTAGTGATAGATTAGTTGTATTTTACATACATGATCTCCATCTACATCTCTGCATTGCACCCACCCACTTCATCGATACATCGCACCATAACCGATACGAAAACCATAAGATAGATCCAAATGGTATATAGTCTAATTAAAATTATATACCGGGAAGTACCCCTTACTGTTGTCGAGCAAAGTTGAACTCGTCAACAATCTCCTAACATTATAAGGGATTTAACCCCCTCCTTAACTATGTCTAACCCTTTCCAAAGCAAATATATCCTTACCATATTATTAAAAACCTTCCCAAGCCCACGCATACGATGCAATCAAATTTTCTCCAAAATAAAAAAAGACTCCTTACACCTACCTCTCCTTAAATCCAATCACATTACCACAATCCATTTAAAATGAGCAACAAAATAATAACATCGCTGAAACTTTAACTTTATTCTTGCAATCAATATACAACAAATAGTAACTTCATTTGAAATTTTAACTTTATTCTTTAAACCCAAATAGATGATATTGAAAAAGATCTTATTAACGAACATCTTGAAAAAGACCTTTTTATATCAATGAACATCGTGCCTTTGTTTTTGGGTTAATTTCACAAAAAGATCTTAAAGCGTAATTCTGCCCTTTCTTTATATTGAGATATAGATATGAATGCTTAGCATTTATACTTGCGGTGATAAAATGTAATGTATAAATTAACTAAAGGATATGTATAAATTTACTAAAGGAGTTTTTAGTGGGTGGTTCTTATTTTTTTAAATTGTTTTTATCTTTATTATTTTGATTTATCAAATTTTTAATAAAATTAGCACTGTCCATATTTTGATTTATTAATATTTTTTTTAATAAAATTAACAATGTGCGTATTCCATATTTGTACAATAGCATTAAATAAGGAGAATTTGCATGTCATATTTTTTATATTTTGATTTATCATTTTTTTTATAAAATTAAAAGTGTGGGTATTCCATATTTGTACAATAGCATTAAATAAGGAGAATTTGCATTTAATATCTCTTATGATATTATTGGTATAATTTTAAGAAAAAAATGACTACTCAAACATTAATGACTTATAAAACATTAATGACTTATAAGTGGATTTAGTTGTAATGATAACTAAATTTTTCAATGCCCCTCTTTATAATGTATAAGTGCTATCAAATTTGTTAATTGGGTTTAGTTTGGGTGGTTGGAAGGAATGATTGTTATCCTCCCCATCCAGACTCAATTCCTGCAAGTAACATGTTGAGCTCTTCACAATCACTTGTTGAGCAAGTGACATCTTGAGCTCTTCACAATTTGTCAATTGAGTTTAACTTGGGTGGTTGGAATGAAATTGTTATTATTGTTAATGTTTCAAGGATTTCTCTCAATATTATGTCCTTGGATAATGTGGAATTTTATGATAATTATGTTCATTTCTACATTGACCTATATAAATTAACCATTGTCATAATCTCATAGATTTGGTGTTTGATGTTGAGATTAATACAATAAATAAAGAAATAACGTTTTCATGAGTTTATAATAAAGTTATTTTTATTTTAAATGTTAGTTGTAAGTAATTGTTAATTTTCAAATTACATTATTTTTTAACGAATGATTAAAAATGGAATTTAACATTTTTCCAATTCCTCAAACATAGAGGTAAATGTTTTTGAACCATAATCAAATATTAAAAATATGTTTATATAAATAATTTTTTTTAATCGATTCAACATTTTTATTTTGTTTCCACAGTTTTGGAAAATTTCCTCTAATTGATCCATGTTCCATGTTGCTAGCTTCTTTACATTGTTTAAGGCTAAGTCCACATTGTAAATATATTGGCTTTGGAGAATCTCCTCTAATTGATCCATGCTCCATGTTGTTAGTTTCTTTCCATTGTTTAAGGCTAGGTCCGCATTGTAAATATATTGACCTCTAAACATGTAGTAGTGAGGATGAGAGATTTTCCTACTTCAACTTACATGTAGGTTAAGTAAAAAATATTAGTAGGAGTTCTCAATTTGGTGATCCTCATAAATATTAATCATAAATATTAAAGTATTTGAAAACAATTATATTTTTTTAAGTAAAAAATAAAAAACTTCATAAAAGTTTGAAGTAATTACATGGCTCAAACAATAGTAAAAAATGAAGTTTGAAGTAATTACATGGCTCAAACAATAGTCGAAAATGAAGTTTGAAGTAATTACATGGCTCAAACAATAGTCGAAAAGGGACATGATCTCTATAATCAATTATGATGAAGTTTTATTAGTTTCATTGGAATGTCCATCAATATTGTATCATTTGACCAAGTGGAAGTATGTACAACATAAAAAGAGGAGAAACGACAAACTTACAAATGTTGAAGATCTCTACAATGACCAATAGTTAGATTAAAACACCATCATAATTGTAACTAATTATTCCTACTTAGTTAAAAGAGTAAAATTTGTTTATAGAATTCCATATCTAATTTTATACGAGTTACCATCCCAAAGTAAGTTATTATAATGAGAATATAACCAACCTAGTTTCATCTTAACCTTGGATCTATCAAGTGTTAATAAGGATACAAATCTTTTGAGGTGCAAACCTTTTTTTTTATGTTTAATTGACATGATTAAAATCACTATCACAATTGAATTTAAAAAGAAATTAGAGTGCTACAAAGAAATAGAGAATGCAGCCCTCTGATGAACTGGTCTGGCAACAGGAGGGCCTGTTTGATAAACTTGACTCTCTAGAATCCAAACGCCAGTTCTTTCCCGCTCAGTCAACTTTTTTGAATTTATCTACTGTTCCCGCAGAGAACCCTGTTGACCAAACCCACCCTCGACTGTCGTTCCCTCCTGCTTCGAAGCCTGCTCCTTCTGTTCCCCATAGGTCCCTTCCTGACACTTCCCCTGCTTCCCTACAGGTTCGTTCTGGACCCCGCATTGATGATTCATTTCCCCATAAACCCTCCAGTGGTCGTAAAGTTTGGAAAGCCAACAAAAATTCAAAGCGATTAGTGTTGGGGGATGGCGTGGGGTTTGAAAACCTGGTTATGATGTCGACCTGTACCCTGGTGGGACGCATCTCTTACAAGCACCTGAGCCTACTATCTTTGGATGACTGGTTAAAGTGCAAGTGGCTTCCTGTTTTAGGCTACATGCCTCGAGTCTAGTTCCTCATGAAAGGCTGGATCTGTTTTCACTGTAAGTCTCCAGATGATGCCTCCCATCTTCTCTCTACTTCGTGGGTTTTTGGAGGGAGTAGCTTAATGCTTAAGCGCTGGAGGCTAGCTTTCAATCCTGAAACGGAGTATTTTCAACACAGACATCTATGGGTCCTTCTTCCTGGACTCCCGCTCCATCTCTGGAACGATGAAGCACTGAAAGCGATCGGAAACTCCCTGGGGACTTTCATAGCTCATGATATGCAGCTGCTCAGTGGCTCTTCGAGAAAAATGGGGAAAGTTCTAGTAGCCATTGATATCACGACTGGACTCTCAGAATCTTTAGAGATCAACTGGAGAGGGCAGAAGCACTTCCAAAAATTGGACTACCTCGGAATCCCGTTCCGATGTAACCACTGTCGTGAAACTGGTCACCTCCGCCGCGATTGCCCGGGTAAGTCTACCACTGGTTACTCTGAAGAAACTGATCTTTATTTGCACCCCCCTGATTATACAGAGGCCGACCCCTCTCTGGCCTACCTTGACTCGCCTCAACGCCCAGCCTTTCAACCCCTGTTGGGTCAACCTGTTGAACCGCAACTAAAACTTAACCTTCTTTGTCCCTCACTTCTAAAATCACTTTCTGAATCTGAGAAGACCACCCTAACTGACTTCTCCTGGCTCTTGGCACCTCGTACTGCTTCCCCCTCACCTATTACTGAGGACTCTCTCCATTCTAATCGACCCGAGTCACTGATACAAGGCCACATTCCCTCGACGGGTCCTCCTGAAGCTCCGACTCCTTCCCCAGCTGAAAGCAACCCCCTCCTTATAGACTCGGCCAAGTTACTTCAGTCTGCCTCCTCATCCTTGGATAGCTTGCATTTTCATCCGAGCATACACACTCCTCTCGCTGATTCCCCCCCTCAGCCGCCGGGTTTTATTCATTTAGAGGAGGAAGATGTTAATCTTCTAAAGGCGTTAAACTCCTCGGCCTCCACAAGTCTTCTTCCTAGTAACCTATCTCCGTTACCTATGTACCGTGGCAGAGAACTACTTAATCCAGCTATTGATTCGGGTTCTTCAACCTCGCTCCCCGCCAACAAAGCCACTAATACCCTTGCCTGGTCGCGTGGTATCGGATTGGAACTTTCTCCTCTCCAAACACGTAGCTCCAGGAAGAAAAAGGAGGAAGCGTGCACAAAGCCAGCTGCAACTGATTGTCCCTCGCAGGACGGAAAGGCCCTTAGAGCGTTGAAGGCCTTGGCAAGATCAAAATAATGTTAGTGCTCTCCTTAAACATTAGGGGGATCGGAGGCCCCCTCAAGGCGGCTTCCTTCCGAAGATTGCTGGAGAATACAAAGCCGGATCTCATTTTCCTGCAAGAGACCCTGTCGTCAGACCTTCTCTCCAGAGATTTTTTGCATCTTTTCAGGCCTTCGTGGATTACTGCAGCCGTTAGCTCACTGGGCAACTCTGGGGGACTTTTGGTTGCCTGGAATCCAAATCTCTTTTCGCTCAAATCTTTTATGTCAAAGGGGGGCATCCTCTTGACGGGACTCTATCTACCCACTGGTCAGGAGATGGCGTTTCTCAATGTCTATGGCCCTTGTACGAACAGACCACCATTCTGGAAACTTTTGGCAGAAAGTGGACTGCTCTCTATACCAAATCTTGTTCTTGGTGGAGACCTTAATATCATTCTGTCCGAAAAAGAACTCTGGGGTGGTACTTACTTGCCAGGTCCTCCGGAGGCTTTCTATAGATCATTGTTTGCAGCAAACAACCTGATTGATGTCCAACCTACGTGCCTAGCCCCTACTTGGAGAAATGGGCGCACAGGTAAAGATGCCATAGCTAGAAGGCTTGATCGTTTTTTGGTGGCTGAGACTTTTTTGACCTCAACAACTCGTCCTTCTTCGTGGATTGATTTTCCTTTTGTTTCGGATCACGCCCCGATCCTCCTACAGTTAATGCCTCTGAAGCTGCACCGGTCGACTCCATTCAAATTCAATCATCATTGGTTAGAACATGCAGACTACTCGGCAATGGTCCATCGGGTTTGGAGGGACACTCGCTTCTTGGAAGAAGTAAACCCACAGCGCCGACTGGTATGGAAACTTCAGGTTCTTAAACAAAATTTAAAGTTGTGGTTTATGAAGTTAAAATCAGCCCAATCGACTCGTCTTGTTGAGTTGGATTCAAAAATCAAAGAGCTTATCTATACAGCGGCCCACTCTCCCTTGTCAGAGGCGGAATCTGCTTCTTTATCCTCCCTTGAACTGAACAGATCCTCTATCTTAAGGGAACAAGAAAACGCGTGGAGATTGAGGAGCCGGGCGACTTGGTTAATGAGTGGCGACTCAAATACCAAGTATTTTCATAATTTGGCCAGTTATAACAGAAACAGGAAATCAATTTGGTCAATCGACAGCTTGGCGAAGGGGACTATTCGTGGGCACGAGGAGATAAAGGCGGAGGCAGTATCATATTTTAAAAATCTCTTCAAAACCCACAGTAATCACAATCTTATGGAAAAGACCACTACAGCCGGCCTCTACTCTCCTATCTTTTCGGCTGAAGATGCTACAGATCTCTTTAAACCTGTTACTCTTTCTGAAATCAAAGACATTCTGCTTCACTTTAAAAAGGATAGAAGTCCTGGGCCGGATGGCTGGACTACTGAATTTTTCATTTTCTTCTTTGATCTCGTAGGTGAGGATTTACTTCAGATGGTGGAGGACTCTCGTCTAAAAGGTCATATTTCTGGAAGCCTCAACTCTACTTTTTTGGCCTTGATCCCAAAAACTGACAGTCCGCTCTCCTTCAACGACTTCCGACCGATCTCCCTCTGCAACCTGGCCTACAAGCTGATCTCAAAAGTCATCGCCAACCGGATCAAACCCTTTCTTGGAAGTAGTCTTTCAKCRGAACAACTCGGCTTCCTAAAGGGCAGAAGAATCCAGGACGYTATCGGGGCTGCCCATGAGTGCATCCACARCATCAAGCARAAAAATATCAAAGCACTGATCATGAAACTGGATCTTAAAAAAGCYTTTGACARYATTGATTGGGATTTCCTGAGAYTTGTACTYTTTWCAGCTGGWTTTGGTGAAAAACTCTCAAAKTGGATTCTTGCYTGTGTCACTAATGCCAACATCGYTGTATTAATCAATGGGGAGGCTACTAKTTTCTTTAAAATTGAGAGGGGACTCCGACAGGGTTGCCCCTTGTCCCCCTATCTCTTTATATTGATCATGGAGGGACTCAGCCTCCTACTCACTAAAAGCTTCACCGAACACAAAATCACAGGTATTAAAGTCACAAAGTTCATTAAGCTGTTTCACCTGATGTTCGTAGACGTTGTCCTCCTCATGACAATCGCTGACCCAACAGAGTGGATTGTTATCCAAGACGTGCTCTCTCTTTTTTGTACTGCCTCGGGACTTGCTATCAATCACTCTAAATCTATTGTTCACTACTGGGGCCTCACGGAGACAGAGCTCAGTTGTCTCAAAAATTCTATCCCCTTCTCCTTCATTGACCTGAGTGTGGGTTTCAAGTATCTAGGGTATCGGCTCAAGCTGAGAGCCTCTTCATCTGACGAGTGGCAGTGGCTTGTTAGTCTCTTTGAACGAAAGATAGGCGGCTGGTGTAATATCTGGCTCTCACTGGGCGACCGACTTACTCTGATCAAAGCGGTTCTAGAAGGCTTGGCGGTCTACTGGATGACCTTGGAGAGACTCCCTAAAAAGGTCATCAATTCCATCCGAAGACTCTCTTCAAATTTCCTCTGGAATGGTACGGGGAGAAAACATAGTTTTCATCTTTGTGGATGGGAAGTTCTGACTTGGCCCAAAAAGACAGGTGGCTGGGGCTTAAAAAATCTTGTCTATTTTAATACAGCCCTTCTGGACTCCTCCTTCTGGAGAGCAGCAAACATAAACAGTATTTGGCACCGCATAGTCGCTGAAAAATATTTAGGCTCCCTGCATTTTTGTTAATGGCTCCGTAAGCCCTCCTTAATTTCAAAGAGGGCCTCCACTTTCTGGAGGGGTCTAGTTGCAGCCGCACCGGTTATCCTTCATTGGTTACGATGGTTGCCGGGTTCTGGCTCAGAGATAATTGTGGGCAGAGATAAGATCATCGGTGTAGAAGACTCTTCGATACTCACGCCATCGCTGATATCTAAGCTTGTCTCTACAAATCGAAGCTACTTGGCGCAGGTTGGGAGGCCCAGTGATTCACACTTTCTCCCGGATTCGTGGCTGGGCGCAACAGAACTGGCTCTAAGTGGCCGCGAGGCAGTGGAATGGGACCAATACATTTCAGCGTTAAAGACTACAGGCATTACCCTCAATGATAAGCCAGATGCTCTGAAGTGGGTGGGAGGTGATGCTACAGGCATCATTTCCGTCAAAAATATTTACATCGCTCTGCTTTCACAGAAAGGCCACGAGTCTGACTCCTCCTGGTTCACTCAGTTGTGGAAATGGAAGATTCCGATCAAACTTAAAATCTTTATTTGGCTTGCAGGCAAAGGAAAATTACTAACGTGGGATCAACTTCGCCGGAGGGGCTGGGAAGGGCCCGGCCTTTGCCCTCTCTGCCGCCAAGCCCAGGAAGATACTAATCATCTTCTAATTCACTGTTATTTCTCATTGGAAGTTTGGAAAAACATGTTGAATCACTTCAATCTCCCTTTCACTTGGAGCGGAGACACAATCTCCAGCTGTTTCAATTCTTGGCACCAGAACAAATCCTCGCCGAATTGTTTAGCAGTGATAATAAGCTGGAACATTTGGATTGAGCGCAATTGTGCGCTGTTCGAGGATC
>ML778760.1:1428619-1473968 GCA_009831015.1 Picea engelmannii
TATTCTCGATCTTAGCATGTCATCTCATGAAGGAAGGTTTCTCTCCAATCTTTTAACCATACAAACAATACTCATCATCATTATCATTAAGCTAAAGTGTGTGTATAAGTCAACATAAGTGTTATGGATAGACACATGTTACAATCTTATCCACAATGGGCTATAAAATGCATCTCTTATGTTTTTTATTTAAAAAAAATTAAGAGTTAAATTGCAAAAGATTACAGTGTTTTTTAAGCAATAACATTATACACTCTTTCAATGTCAAGCTTTACTTTTTCTTTTTTTAAAAGATGTGGATAAACACACATAGATGTGTTAAATATGTATTGCATATGAGCAAAATATGCATATGCAGAATGTGTATCTATCTAACCCAATTGATTTACTTAAAACCTAATTTCACTATATCAAGACTTGTTTCATTGCCTCGTGACTGCCATGATTAACCCCAACACCCTCTAGATTGGATTCACAATGCCTTGCATGGCCTTGTGACCCCATTAATTTGATTGTAACCCAAAACTAAATACACAACACATTGCTAACATTGTCTTGTTGACTCCATGAAAGTGGGGTGACATTAAAGCCCCCACCAAGGTTAAAGTATCACCTTTCGTCTCTATGCTCATGTTTATTGTACACTAGTGCTTAAGACAACACTTGAGGTAAAGAGTAAGCTTTGAGTGAATTTGGTGGAATACATACCTTAATTGCTAACCAAAATCTTGCTTTCACAAGTACATATGCATGTGCTCATATTAACTAGAAACCGCTACCAAACCTAACACAACATTAATAACGAAACTTAAATGTACATACTAATCTCAATCTTTAAAAGAAAACAAAAACAAATTGTAACATGGAAATAAATACTTACTTTTATTGAAAAATCAACAATAAAATGAAAACAAATTGTCTGGCCCACAACTTTAAATGTCCCCAATTACCAACCGACACAGTAGCAAGTTTCCAAAACTGAGATGGTCTCGAAACTTTAAGACTCATACCGTTTCAACCATCCACTAAACATACATAATTAAATTTCCTCTTAAATTCTTGTCGTCACATATGCAATAAAATATTCATTTGAAAAACCAATTACAACAATTACAACATAGAAAAAATAATTAAATTGCTCACAACAATATTAAACTTTGATTTTTTTCAATACAAAAACAAAAATACAATCAACACAACAACTATACCTTTGGCAAGGACTAATAAACATGTTTCTAACTTTATTAATGAAACACAAAATGAAATACTTACTTTTATTGAATAAACATGTTTCTAACTTTATTAATGAAGGCAAAGGCATCTATCCCTTTACTATACACAATAGGGACTTTAAACACTCCAATAAGATTCTATACGATGTTACTTTTTATCTTACCATAATGACACATCCATCCTAACACTCCAAGTTTTCATTTCACCTTGATTCTTTTATATTTGTCATAGAAGCCCAGCTCAGCCGACCTTCTCCTAATATTTGTCAAATAAGCCCAGCCCTCTTCCACGGGACCGACCTTCTCCTAATATTTGTCAAGTAAGCCCAGCCCTCTTCCACGGGACCGCCCTTCTCCTAATATTTGTCAAATAAGCCCTTTTCCACTCTCATGGGACCATGCTCCGCCCTCTTGGACAGTAAAATTCGAGGCTTCTTATTTATAAAAATCTACCAACATGCGACCCATTCCATTACACATCATTTCATTTCATTTGAGAAAGGCGTAGGGTTAGAAGTGATCCGAGGTTCTCATTGCGGAGCAGCCACAGAAGTATGCCGGGCAAGCATTTGCAGTGCAAGTTTCTTCACTGATAGCGGGGTTTTGAGATCGAATCTGACTGCGAAAGCGAAGGCAAGTTCGTTCGCTGTAGGTTTTACTTATCATTTTTTCTTTATTGAAATGTTTCGGTCAGATGGAGTTATGAGCTTTACTGGCTCTGCAGGGTTGGAATTATGTAGTCCTTGTGTAATGGTAGACTTGTACAGGTTTTTGTTGTATCCCGAGTCTCCCGTGTATTTTTTTTTTTTAACCCTATCTCAGCTTGCCCTACATAGTTTAACTGAGAAGCAAATAGTGACTTAGTATTTGCAGATATATCATATTTATCTCAAATTTCTAAAGCCTTTGTTCTGTTAATGCGTTCCTGAGATGACATTAACTTACGAGAAAGCTCATTTTTGCCTTTTGTTATATGTTTTGAGAATTTTCAGTTTTCTGTATGATTTTTGGTCAAAATCTGCTTGGTTTGGTCGTTTCTTCTGTCATGACGATTCCCAGGTTACTGATTTTTGCGAAAAATTTATCCTGCTGTCATGGAAAGGGCGATTCCTCAGTTTGGACTTCATATGTTATGCCCTTTCACTGGTTGCTTAAGCGTATTGAATCTTTCTTACAACTCTTGCCTCTCTTAATTGTAGATTAGGAGTTTTCTGAAGGTTTTTGAGCCATGTCGGACGCCCCGGAATATCGCTGTTTCGTTGGAGGCCTGTCGTGGAGTACCTCTGACAGGACTCTGGAAGATGCTTTTCATAAGTTTGGTCATCTGATTGAGGCAAAGGTAAGTTTTTCTTTCCCATCCGCTTGTCACTTGTATTCAGTTTGGTAGCGAATGATAAATCTAGATTATAATTATCGAAAGAAAAATTGCTACGGCGCCCAATGAAATCTGCTTTTTATTTATTGAAAGGAAAATTGCAGAGCGAATGCCTAGATTTATGGTATGTTGAAAACCTAGGATGTTTTTGTATTTTGCTGGTTGTCAAGCTCTCTTTTGGGGAAAACCCTTGCAACCTTTGGCTTAGATGCCACGGCACGAGGGTTTGCACCTGGCCTTGCCGCCTAGTGCCTAGGGCAAGCTGCCCAGGCACAGTAAATTATTCGATTTCATAGCACCACAAATTGGCTGCATTAGCACGGCTGCATGTTCCCAGGCAGATTGAATCCGGGTCTTTGCGACAGATACGTGGACGGTGGACCTGACTGCCCATCAAGATATACGGCCTCCATGTTGATGTATGGCCGCTCTATCTTGATGAGCTAGGTACCACACATTCCCTAGTTTGACCTAGTTGTGGGTGCCGCCACGGCTACCCTAAGGCTTCAGTAAAGCCCGTGGGTCCCTGGTCTATGGTGAAACTCTTTGCTCTGAACTGTTAATCGCAAGCCGGTTGGACGTTGAAAACTTAGGATTTTATAAGTCCAAAAGGTGATGTAGATAAGTAGTATACTAGGGTATCTGGATTTTTGTAGTTATACTACTTGACAGCCTGATATGCGTTTTATCATCCTCATATCTTATTACTGTAAGTTTCTGTGTATCTGTCTTTAAGATGTGACTTGACAGCTTGATATACGTGTCATCATATTTGCATCTTACTTACTGTGCTAACTTTTCTGGTGCATCTGTCTTTTAACATTCATGGCTTCTGATTTACAATTGAAATATTACTATAATGAATGTTATACTTGCATATACAATATTGTTACTTGACATGTTCTGAAGTGATATACACTATGCTTTCAGGTAGTTGTTGACAGGGATACTGGTCGTTCCCGAGGCTTTGGATTTGTAACTTTTGATGATAAGAAGTCCATGGAAGATGCCATAGATTCCATGCATGGGATGAGTCTTGATGGTCGTTCAATAACTGTTGACAGAGCTCGGCCAAAGAGTGATGGTGAAGATCGTGGTGACCGTGGCGATCGTGGTGACCGTGGCTATGGTGGTGGAAGTGGAAGAGGATATAGTGGTGGTGGTGGTGGTGGCAGTTCAGAGTGCTTTAAATGTGGCCAGCGTGGTCATTTTGCAAGGGAATGTCCCAATGGAGATGGATATCGGGGAGGTGGAGGTGATAGATATGGAAGCAGAAGCGATCGTTATGGAGGTGGTGGTAGTAGGAGTAGTAAATATGGTTCTGATCGCAATGGCGATAGGTATGGAGGACGTAGTCGGGATGGAGGGAGCCGTAGTGGTAAAGACGATCGCTATAACCGTGACCGTTCTGGTCCATATGACCGTCCAAGTGGTGGCGGGACACGTTCTTATGATGATCGTGATTGAGGAATGTATGAAACATTCTATAGATGTGTCTTTCGTTATGAATTTTAAATAGGTAGCACTTTTATAAAATTTGAGATAATTCAAAGTAATGGGAATGTTAATACAATTGCCTGTGTATTTCAGGTGGTTGTTTCGGTGGCTGTGAAGCCTCAGTAAAGAAATTTTGAAGTTGTGTTGAATATGAAAAGTGGTGCATGGATCATTGTGAAATTTCACGTATCACTGGCCAAGTGTGTGTGTTGTCTATGACATTGTGTAATTGCTTTAGTAATTGTACACTTGAATGCCAGGATTATGCTGAACCTCGGGATATTTTATTTTCTATCGTTTCAAGATTCTTCTAAGTTGGAATGTTTGAGAGGCACTGCTACTTTCATATTGCTTTACAGTAGTTTTTTAGATTCATTGGCTTTCTTGAGTTGGAATGTTATGGACAACGATGAGAAACTATGTTATGAAGGTGTATTGGTCATGGCCTAGTGGAGTAAAGTTATTTCTTCTGAATATTTGATATGTTCTTCAGCCTGAAGATGTGTTCTTACGAGGATGTGTGCTGAGCCTAGTGACAAATCAAGTTTACCGAGGCAAAATTTTACAATTTAGTGGAAGCCCTTTAATATTGAGAATGATTGCTTTCTATCAGCGGAATGGAGCTTTTACTACTCTTAAGGGCCCGAATCAGAAATTATCCGTAGTATTGCTATCCTAAGGAAAGACTAGAAAAAGATATAACCTGCAAGAGTATAGATCTGGATGTGACACTTTTAAATGCAGATAATTGGTCAGTGAGTATGAGCTACAAGATTCAGAAAATGGTAAAGTTTAGTTTCAGTGAAAAATTTATATTGGTAGTTTATTTGAATATGTTTTGTGTATTTGTTAATTGTGCTGCTCTTGTGGCAGGCTGGGATATGGCCTTTGTTCTTGATGCCCTTTTCAAACTTTTGGAACGTGTCTTACAACTTCACTTTCTTTATCTAATTGCTCGAAGTTGTAACATGATATATTGATATTGACCTTAGAATAAAATGTTCTTGAGATTCTGGGTAAGTTGTCCAATATAGCTTTTGCTGTTAAGTATGTTTACAAATAAGCTTTCTGTCATTTGTTCCAATGATATGTTCTACTTATGCATGTTAAGATGCTGCCAACTATTGGCCTGGTACATTTTATTGTCATACTGTCTTCTTATTCTAGCTTGGAAGGGTAATATGGTGTGATTTATTCTCCACGGTAGCTAACAACAATCATTCAGATGATTTGATGGTGCAGATTCAACAATGTTCTGTTTTGTTGGTGTACAGACCTCCTGTCTTTCTCGTTTCAATAGCATAGTATTGTAAAGGGTAAGAATCTGCATGGATTGTCAGAGGTAGTTTGAGCGATGCAGAACTAAGCTTTATACTAAAGTTCAAGTTCGCTACCATGAAAGAAGCAGGTTTTGGCTATGTCTATCATTAACAGCATCTTATCATTCAAAGGGTAACAACTCACATTTTATTGACTAAGACAACTCTAAGGAGTGGAAGGAAGCAGCCTGCTCTTATGGTTCCTGTGATATTTTGGGTTCGCCTGCTACTTCTTTCTACCATGTAATATCATAATAATATCCTTGCATGTCTGAGATATTTTCCATAAGTGCCGTGGCTGAGGCTCCTATCCTGATTCCGTGTGCATCCTTTCTGTTCGTTATGGAGTTTGCTATGTAAGAAGCCGTTTGCAATGTTTCTAGAAATTCAGTGGTGGAGCTTCCGTGATTCCAATTTTTCTATGATATTTTGAGTGCGGCCTGTGATTTCTTTCTACCATGGAATATCTTAATAGTATCCTTGCATGTCCGAGAGTTTCTACAAATGCAATGGCCGAGAGTCCTATCCTAATTCGTTTTGTATTTTCTGTTTGTGCTTTTGTTGCCACTTTGATTCTGACTAGAGAGGGCATATTTATCTTTGTAATCAGAACTTTCAAACTTGTAATAGAAGAAAAACATGTTAAATTCCAAGGTTTGAATCATGTTAAATTCCAAGGTTGCTATTTTAGAGAATGGTTTGAATCATTTAATAGAGTAATATGGTCTGTGTAGTTGCCCGAGCCGCCACAATGTGGAAACGTTTTACCTTGCTCTCTGCTATTTGATAACATTGTATTGGGTAAGCATCATGTTGTCCAGTTCACTGATATATGCCGTATGGGTTCCTTTCCTGCCATTCAAAGGTTGGGTTTTTGTTTGTAAGACCTTCTGCAACAGTTTCTAGAAATTCAGTGGTAAAAAACACATCCGAGACGGGGTGCAAGTTCCTGTAACCTTGATGGCTCATGGGCGAGGAGAACAACAGTGGTTTTGTTAGTGGGATAAACCCAAGCCTTTCTGTTAAAAAACGGTTGTGTTGAAGGGCTTTTGTTGCCCCCCTACAAGATTGTTCCCATCTGAGTCTTGTTGGCTGTGGTTTAGCGGCAAGTTGGAGTGCTTGTGAAGAGGACCCAGGTTCAAATCCTGGGACGGTATCTGGAAAATCCAACCATAGATGTGGTTGGTAACTGGAGAGATTAGCATAAATAGAAGAGATGGCTCTGTATTGATGGGCGGGCCGTTGTTGCAAAGAGAGATTTAACCTTTTCTAAACAATGTTCGGATTGAATGCTTTATGTAAAAAAGGGCTCTGTATTAATGGGCCGTCGCTAAGAGAGATTTAACCATTTCTAAATAATGTCCGGACTGAATGTTTTACATGGGATAATTTATAGGGCAATGTGATATTTGCCAAGTGATTTTAGAAATGTAATCATTTAATCTTAATATTGTTTGCCCATGTGAAGCGTCAAGTTTAAGTGCTTGTTGTGAAGATGAGACCCAGGTGGGCAGTGTCTGGGAAAAACCACATTTGAGACCGCGGGAAGCTTTTCTGTGTTCTTGATGGCGCTCGGGTGTGGAGAAAAATTAACTGTCTTTTGGTCTATAAGCCCAAAATTCCCCCTTAAAGTCTGTAAGATCAAAAGCGCCTCTTAAAAGAAGGGGTCTGTGTTGATGGGCTCATGGGTGCGATAACTATTAACTGGCTCGACACTGAATGTTTTACTTGGAAGAGTTACGACAATGGGACACCCTAATATAGGTAAAATCAAATTTGTTAGTTTTGCCAACCATACTTCATCATCTTCTTCCGGTTTCTGCAAGACAATCTAGCTGAGAAACTGTAATTCACACTAGTCTAGATTTAATTTAATCTTTATATAAAGTATCAACCTTTATATAAAGTTGAGATTAAATTTTACTTGAGAAACTGTAGTTCACTTATTTATTTTTTGACATAACTAAAAGTTGATGAAAAGTTTGCACCTAAATTTAGGGTTAAGTTGGATATAATTTTTCTAAAAAAAACTCTCCAAGGAAACACTTGGGGCGACTCTTTGCACCTAAATTTAGGGTTAAGTTGGATATAATTTTTCCAAAAAAACTCTCCAATGAAACACTTGGGGCATTTTATGGAGCCTTCATCAAAATATTGTGCAACATCTTCTTGTTTTCGATCAATCTTGCGTTCTTCTGATATTTTCTGGTACCCTTCATCAAAATATTGTGCAACTTCTCCTTGTTTTCGATCAATCTTGCGTGCTTCTGATTTTTTGAGGTCACGTGATCAATTTGGAAACCCCAAATTGGTAAGGCGGTTTAAACATGCGAGCATGGAATGTTTCTGATATGGATCGGGTTTTTGATCGCTGGATTTGAATTTTTTGGAGAGTCGCATGGAATGTTTCTGATATGGATTGGGTTTTTGATTGCTGGATTTGAATTCTGGAGAGGCGCCAGAAAGAGGTCTTTCAGAAAATATCTAATTGGCCTGGTCGATTATGCAATTGCACTAGCTTTGTGTATTGCTTATTTGTGTAAATCCATGGAAATTGATGTCGTGTCCTTTGTGACTTGAAGGACTTGCAAAAAGGTGACTTTTGTGAATCACGTTTAATGGTTTCAAAATATTATTATATTTTCAATTAGATCTACGTTTAATGGTTTCAAAATATTATTATATTTTGAATTCGAAGATCTAGGGATATGGGCTTCATGCATACTCATTCTCTAATCTCCTATGATTACCCTAATTGTTATTGTGAAAAATCCTAGGTGTTTTTGTTGCATTCAGTAATACCCATTTTGAAAATGTGAAACTTTGATATTTGTTTATTGTTACATTTAATAATACCCATTTTGAAAATGTGAAAATAATACCCATTTAAAAATTTGATATTTGTTAAACYATTTAGAAAATTATCCATACTTTTGTTGAAACAATTGATTGAAAGATGTATATATGACTTTAATCATAAAATTTTAGTAGATTTTAAAATAATTTTTTTGTTTATCAYATRTAACATWTCTTTTGTTTTTCAAAATTTATAAAAGTCCATGTAACATTTGCTTATGCAATCGTAGGGTTAAGATCTAGGTAGCTTTCATTAGGCTAGTATTTTGTGATAAGTGCATAAGGTTTCATAATGATTAGAGTCGTAGGGTTAAGATCCATGGTGCTTTCATTAGGCTAGTATTTTGTGACAAGTGCATAAGGTTTCATAATGATTAGAGTCGTAGGGTTAAGATCTAGGTAGCTTTTATTAGGCTAGTATTTTGTGACAAGTGCATAAGGTTTTATAATGATTAGAGTTCAAAGGCCTTCACCAAAMTGATGAAATTGTTATTTTTAGTAGTTTACATATTTTCTAGGAGCTAAAGTTTTGAGCTCTGCATGTCAAAGTTGATAACAAATTATTGGTTGTTGTTAACTCATGATGCAAATATGTTTTTTTCTAGGTACATATCCTTGCTCRGGCATATATTGACTATAACAAAGGTACATATCCTTTGACTCYAGTTCTAAATTTGCCAATGGATGATCCTTGTGACTTTTGAAAAACGATTTGCTAAAATTGGCCAATGTCCTAATTCACTTTGCCATCTTTGGCAAACAAAAATCTTTGCACTTTGTTGTCTTTGACTAGTTTGACCTCTTCAAATGAAAATCTTTACACTTTGCTATCTTTGGCTAGTTTGAAACTCCTATTGCAGTTGTCTCGGTTGCTACACCTCAAATTCACTTCATTGTATCCTATATTTTTTTGTCAGATGTGGACCATCATATGAGCAAATTATGTTCCTTATTGTATCACGATGAACACAATGTGGTTGTATTTGCACTCATGTATTGTATTGGACCATGTTTAGATGTTCTATGTATTGGTGGGGGGGATTGTAGTATTTCTAGACCCCATGTGGTCAGTCATGGTCCATCCTTTTAGACCCTATTTCAAGACAGGCTTTGCTTTTATCACTATGGTCAACTCTCCCTTGATGTTGGTAACTCTTCATCATGTTGGTCATATGTCGATCATTTATGATTTGGGTTGGTATACGACCATCTTGGTGTGGACCTATTAGGACACATGATCCTGGAGATCTACTATTCTTTCTTACCCCTTTGTATATGATGTAAAAGTGTTTTTCTTTTTAAGGTTGTCACGCCTATGTATAACACTTATTTTATTCCTAAGCATGGATCCTTGTCTTATGTATTCATCACACTTTGGCCATCTATAATTAGGGATGATTTTGCATATGTTCACTCAATGTCATGTTTCTCAAGATAGTCTCACAATTTCTCGAGGTAGTGCACTTATCTTGAGGCATTGGTCACATCCTCTGAGGCACATATGGGCTATTTATGCATGCATGGACATGCCACATTGAATATTCCAGATCACCTTCCTATTTCATCACTTTTGAGCATCTTATCACTTGATTAGAGGGTCGACCCACTCTTTAGGGCGTCATACTAGCAGTTGGGGTTTTCATGACCAATTGTTTAACTTGGAGGGTCAATTCCATGCTTCATGGAGATGCCTTGACATTATATATGGACATGGTCGTGTCTTGGAGACATATTCCAAGGGTTTATGAACATTATTTGATGCGTTGTCCACCTTTTGAGGCCTTTCATACTCCTTCCATAAGGTTGTTCCACATTATGAGGCTAGATGTCAAACATTTGCTTGCTTGGAATGCCTCTACACCATGATTTGAGGCTTTGACTACACTTTCTCCTTGGAACATTGAGCTAACCAAGCAAATTAGCGCCTATAATATGGGATGTTCCTCCTCATGAGAGTTTTATGTACACGTGGCATGTTTGATTTAGTCTTCTTTGTGTGGATGGTAAGTCTTTTTTTTGTTAGTCTCCTAAGCTAATCTTAGGGAGAAAGAATTAATAAAGAATGAGGAGGATGTAAAAGACTCCTCTATAAATAGAGGCTCTTATATGGTGATTCAAGACTTCTACTAGCTTTCAAGATCAATCCATTTGTAGGGTTACTGTACCACTTGGAGAGGAAATGTTTTAGGGTTTGTTTCTTCTTTTGTTTGCTCTCATAAATGCTTAATCCATTGCTTTGTTTTTCCTTTTCGTTTCTTGACAAGGGTTTTAAGTATTTTGTTCGAGTTATAGTTGATCTTGTTGGTGAAGGTTTTTTTCTTTGAGAAATCCCTTCTTATAGGGGCTTGGTCCTCTTAACTTCTCTTGATTAGGTTGGGGGTTATTCTACCCTTAGGGTTCTAATATCTTACTCTAATTTCTAAGATATAAGTGATAAATTTTTAGAGGGGCATATTTTTTGACCCAATAAGACCTAATTGGATTAAAAAAAGGCACTAGTCCTCTATCCAACAACCTAAAAAAAACACTTTTTTATTTTTTGTTCTTTAATAAGAAATCTAACAATGAAAATCAAAGAAAATCATTTATTGTCTAGTGTAAATTTAACATATTATTTCATTTTCTAGACAAATTAATCTTAAGGTTTATGCTTAATTGTTGATCTCTAACCCTAAGGGGGCAAATCAGTGGTATGATTGAGCTTTAAGGTGTAATCTAATTTTTTTGTGGGTTGATTTAAGGTGATTATCAATTCTGGAAATTAAATTGCAACATTAAAAATCAGATCTGGTGAAACTTTAAGTATAAGGGTTTGGTGCTTTAAGATGTCTTCTTACTCATACCTAGTGTCTACTTTATTTCTAGATTGGTTTTCAATTTTATTTTACATATCTAGAGGTGAATTTGATCTCTAATGTGCTTATAATTGTTTATCTTAGAGGTTTTATTTGGTGAATTTCAAGTGATAACTTGTGAAACCCTAGGTGGATTCACCATATATTTTACAAGTTCTTGTTTAGTTAATGGATATATATCTTTAGAACTTGTCTTTAACATTTGCTTAACTATTATTATCTAGAATATCTATTGACCAAGTGGAAACATCCAAGACATTTTGATTTTTTGTGCTTAATCTCTCTTAGATGGTAGTTTTATGATCTAATTCTGAAATTTCTACATTTTTATTCATAACTTAGATTTAGAAGTTAAAGGAAAACCATAAGTTTGTCCTCTCTTAGCATATAATCAAGTGGTAAACACAAACACATATTGCACCTTTGATTTATGCTAAATGTTTTCACTCTTTGTGACTTCAAGTAGCTTAAAGTGGTTCTAACCTTTTGTGAGTTTTGTTTGTTGAATGATAACACAAATGCAAATATGAAGTTGTTAATGTTGTTTATCTTACACATCATATTTTACACACACATCCACTAGCTCTTAACCTTTCTTTCAAGTGGATATAATTGTGGTTCATGCAATTGTTTGTAGTTGAATATCTTTAGAGCATTGTAATCATTGATTGAGATCCTAATACTTAGTCTTGTTGCATTTATTGTGGATTTGTTAAAACAAATCATATGATTGCATGGTTTTATTTCACTTAAAAAGGTTTATTTTCATTATCTGGGATAAACCTCGTGGCTTCTAGAAGTTGGCCTAAAGTGTAGGGGAAAGTGTACTGAGGTGATAGTGGTGCACTTCCCGTCTTGTTGCCCCAATTAGCACATGTGTTGGGACTTTTCACAAGGGTTCTAGTTGAAGTGGTAAAACTAGTTATGGGTCCATATCATACAATAAATAATTTCTTTTTCCCATGAAGAGTCTTTGTTGTTGGGTATATGCGTTTTCTAGAGACAAAGCCATTTGATATAAAAGGTTTTAAATTCTAGAAAATCCAATCTTTGTGATGACATGATTTTTTATCTATCACAAATAGTGATTTATGTTCTTATTTACAACCTGCTTGAAATGATCTATGACACTGAAATATCTCAGGTAACTTTTCTTGCACGAGAGTTGTGGCAAACATGAACCTCAATTTGTTGCACGCCAAACTTTGCAATTTGCATGATTTTGATTTAGATCCAAGCTACACAAATGATTGAAAGAGTTAAAGGGACTTGTTACATTTATGATTGAACGATCAAATGTTTCGAAGGTAATTTCTCAGTGGGAAAGATTGTTGAGGCATTTTGGAGCATATTCTTAAAGTTGTGAACATAGATGATGTTCTATTTATGGTTGCATGTGTAGAGGTTTATTAATAGGGGAGGGTGTGACTTATTAAGCATAATACTTGATATTTTTTACCTCCCTCGACTCTTTCTATTTTTGTCCTGAGATTTCCCCATGCATTTCATAAATTTGGTGGGTTTCTCTAATTGGAAATGTTGCCTTAATCTCACATGAGTGACATGCACAATGTCTATTTTTGGTGATGATGATGCAGTTGAATGGCAACGAAAATGAGGGGATGCCATGTTATGAGGTGTAACAACTATCATGAAATGTTATGCGATAATATTCACTAATTATAATACATATGTTGTAAGACCTTTGTTTTAACATAATTTCAATGCTCTATAAATGCTATAAAATAACTTACAACTTACCCATAACTCTTGTAAATTTGCCCAATGATAAATCTTCTGAATTAGAATCTACATAACATGATGATTTTGAATAACAAGATGAGTTAAGTAAGAATTTAACTCCCAAGATTTAAACCTTTAAACATAATCATAAAAAAATACCAAGGAAAATACCTACTCCTTGGTTTGAAATTGATTAGTTGTGTTTTCCAACGAGTAGTAGGAAGATGCCTCCAAGCGTTCTTTTTCCATTTTTCCAAAGTTGAACAAAATTATCTTCCCAACCAACTAGGAGCCTAGCTAATTTCCTAGCTTCAAGAACAACAATGCAGATATGCCCTAAAAAGATTGTCCAAGAAAATATTTTTTCCAAGAACTATCCAATTTCTCAACAAGCTCCAACCTCTCAACCTCCTTTCTCCTCCCTCCACACCACTTCCTGCTCTATTGATCAAGTTTCGATAACTGTCTCTCCAAGTCTCCTCAACCACCATCATTAATAGCCATCAACCTACCCCTTCTAAATTTTTGGGATTTTTTTTTAAAAATAAAATATTAAATGACTTATATAAAATAACAATTAAAATGCAATGTCATTCTCCTAATGTTAACCTATAGATGTGACATGATAATTTTTTCCAAAATTTATGACAACCCACCATACCCATTTAATTCATATTACCAACCAATAATCAAAGTCAATGAAGATATTTAAGACTAGTAGATATTTATGTATGCAATATAATTTACATAATCATTAAATAGTTAATTATATAGTTAATAACTAGCATACCCCTGAAGTAGGGGAAGGGAACGCCAAAGAAAATACAAGGTGGATATAAGGAAAATATAGTGTTTTTTTTGGATAGTGTGTTGTGGCCTATTATGTTCCACGAACATTTCTAGGTCCAATTATGTTCCATGATGTTTTGAAGTCCAAATGTTTCATGGATATATCTTCCATTTATGGTTTCTTATTTTATCTTTTGTTCTTATGTTTACCTCTAGTTATTTGTAAATTAGAGGAAGAGACACTACAAGAGAACCATTAAGCTATAAGCAATTCCATGTATGTGCAACTTGCAACTTTATAATGAAGAAACTAATTACAAATTTACATGCTAATTTTTAAGATGTTATTGGTCATGCATGTGTCTTCGACTATCATGTATAGAATAATGTTCAAAACATAGAAGAAGAGACATTGTTGGTCCCTCCCTATCAAGCATAGAATGTTAATTGGGGGAAGGGGTTGCAGCTACACAAATTTATTGTGCAAGTGACAAAGAATATAGATTTTGGTTAGTTCCTAGATTTTGTATTATTCTATTTGGCATGAATGTTAAAATATGATTCAATACAAGTAGTATGCATGTATTTATGTTGGACAAGACATGCCATTTGTGTGGTGTATTTGTGTGGAGGGTTATGTGAAACATTTGTGTGGTCACAAAGGTCATAAGGTTTATTCCCTCGGACTCCATAAAAATTTACGTAACATAACCAATACTAGCCAATGAGGGGTTTCCATGTGGAAGCCTCTCATTGGCTATCCAATTCCATGTGTCATTACATCATTATACCACTTGGATGCCACTTGTCAACTCGTGATTGAACCACCTATTTTGCCCAGTTAGTTGTACAATCAATCCATGTGGCATCTTGGGGGTGTGGTCACATCACTTGTATGGTATTGCCATGTGTCACTGTACAGACATGACACATGTCATTTTTACCCCTTTGAATTTTGACCTAGTTGACTTGAACTTTAACTGTTCATAACTTTTGCATACGAGCTATGTTTGATGTGTCGTTTGTGTCGTTGGAAAGCTAACAACGAGCTCTACGAAATAATGTCATTTTCATGAAATTTTGAGATGGTCGAAGTTTGAGATTTTATGGATCCCCTGGGACCTATATGAGTCTTTCAGATCCCCCTATACCTTTATGAGCATTCCTTAGATTCTCCTGGATCACACCTCTCCACTGAATAACTTTTGTACCTCCAAAAGTATATATATTCAACAACTTAGTGATGATAATTCACTCTTCCATCTTATTGATTCTTTTGGAAATAAGTCTTCATCTTGGGTCTTCAATATTCGGTACTAGACCAATGCACTTATGTCTGCTTCTCTGGAATATAACTCCGACTCTGGCCTCTGGCACTGTAGATAATATATATATAGTTCCGGTTTTGGCTCGTAATTTCCAAACTACAAAATTTATGTTCATTGAATCTTTGATATACATGTATCTTGTATTTCAACATCCACTCCCATCTCCTTCTATGGAAGATAGTCTATCTTGGCCTATATGAAACCAAATCGAAAGTTGATCTATGTCTTGCCCATTTGGACTCCCTATTCTGCTTGATGTATCTGTAGAAGTGCCTGAATGAATACTTTGTCCATTGTCGCTTCTACCTTGAAGAATAATTTTTCTTGTACTATTATCATATGTACTTGACTTGATTTCTTTTTTCAAGGTATACATCTATACAAACATGACATAGTATTTAAAATATGCTTATAGCATGCACCTTTATATGCCTCTTAAAAGATGATTATTCAAAAATCAAGTGAAAATGCTTACGTCCAATATCATCCATCCATCATGCTTGGATAACGAGTACCTGACTCATCACAACCATAATGAAGACTGAAACAACAATGTTGATCAAGTTAACCATTTCCTTAAATTCACAAACTCTATCATTCATTGTTGCAGTGGCTAACCATACTCCATTGATTAGTAATAAACTAATCAACAAAACGAAATATACAGATGTGAAAGAGAATGAACCATCAACATATCTGTGCTTCTTGACAGGAACAATGTCAACCAAAGGACTTGTTCTTCTTTCAATAGTAGGTTATAAATATGGATCTTGGATACTAGCATTAGCTAACATGTGTCCCGTAGTGACAACTGTCAAATTTGTCTTCATTCGATGAGCTCTCACAATGAACTTAATCCCATCCTTAAAGAGATGATACTTATTCTATCTCTTGTAGAAAATGGCCTTCGTGTCACACAAGTATGGACTTCCCAAAACCATCTCAAAAAATGTCGAGTGGAACAACATCTAACTCTACCTCATCAATGAAACTGAATGTGATCGTGAACCGTAACTTGCATTCATTAGTTACCTATACTTGAGCATTATCACAAATCCAACCCAAAGGATACGATCTCATATGAAGCCTAGTTTCCAATCCCAACTTCTAAACAACTTCCTATGAAATAAGATTCACTTGTGATTCACTATCAACAAGTGTATAAATATTAATGTGCTTTGATATAACTCGTAAATCAAACAAATATTTTATTTTCCTTTCATCGGGGATTACTTTAGATTTTGCAGAAGAAGTATGCAAACTAAAACTTTGCAACAAAAGATTTACCTTTGATGCCCATAGATGTAACCTTGGTTTCATCCTCAGAATATGATCCAATATCATGCACCATGGTCATGGTCTTCTTATTACCCTTTCTAGGCTAAGCCCACTTCGGTTTCAATTCTGGATGCAACTTCCAACACTTTGCCTCCTCGTGTCCTTTCTTCTTGCAATGGGAACATGTAGGCTTATATTTTTCTTTCTTCTTCACTGTAGTTGTCTTCTTAAATTTATGTAGCTTCGATTGCATCTTGAATTTATGTGGCTTTCTTGTGCCTTTATCACCAGTTCTCTTGGCCTTCTTTCTATACTCATATATTTCTTCCACCATGGCCTTCATTTACATGAACGTAGAAAAGAATGCCTCTTCAGTACTGAAAGAATTTGGATTAGAAGAATCCTTGTATTTTTTTGAAGCCATTTCTTGCTTTCTAAATGCATGCCTCGAACCAATTTCAGGAATGTATTCTTCAATGATCCTTCACCAAGCTTAGATCTAGACCACCATAAGCATTCACTTGTAAATAAATGTCAAACCCTCGCTTTGATACCACATGATTTGAAAATACCACACGAGTTCTTATACCAACTTGATCCTTAAATATCAACAAACTTTGATACTAATTCAACCCGAAAATCCTTAGATGTCAATTAATTCTTAAATACACATAAACATCCGACCAGATTTAGGAAATTGAAGATCGCTTGACTAATTGCAAAATATCATGTGAATGTCTTACTTATCCATAAACCCATAAACTAATGAATAACTTGAACTGTAAATGAGATCATACAATGGAAAATAAAAGAACTCAAATAAACATGTAATTGACATACATCATTGCATCTTCAAAGTCCCTTTAAATAGCATGATTGTTCTTCATCATCTCAAAATTCCAAATCACATTACAATATAAGCTTACAAAAACACAATTTTGAAGACACTTCGAAAATCTGTTGTTTAAATGCAGAAACATAGTGCATTGTTGAATTCCTGGCAAAAAAACATGCAAAATTGATATAAAATACATGAAATTCCATCAAGGTGAGCCCCAACACGTTTTTTATATTAAAATACATGCATTGTTTGCCATATGGATAACAAGGAACATTATGTGGTGCATTGGTGTAGAGGATTATGTGAAAACTTTGCATGATCACGGAGGTCATAGGGTTGATTCCCCCGGACTCCATAAAATTTTACATAACATAACCAATACTGGGCAATGAGGGGTTGCCATGTCGTAGCTTCTCATTGGCTATCCAATGTCATGTGTCATTACATTATTAGACCACCTGGATGCCACTTGTCAACTCGTGATTGAATCACATGCATTGCCCAGTCAGTCATACAATCATTCCACGTGGCACCTTGGGGTGTGGCCACGTCACCTGTATGGTCTTGCCACATGTCACTGTACGGACATGACACATTTCCTTTTTACCCCTTTGATTTTTGACTTGTTTAACTTAAACTTTGACTTCACATAGATTTTGCATACGAGCTCCATTTGACGCGTCGTTTACACCATTGGAAATCTAACAAAAAGATCTACGCAATAATATCATTTTCATGAAATTTTGAGACAGTCAAAGTTTGAACTTTTATGGATCACCTAGGACCTATGTGAGCATTATGGATCCTCCTGGACTTCTGTGAGCATTCCTTAGATCCTCCTATTTCAACTATTCTGGGACTAGACTTCAACTACTCCTACCAAATGACCCCTCCACAATATCATGACTATTGTAATGTATTTCGACCATCAGTTTCTCTTCCGACCTCACACATTATGGGGCATCTGTTATAGCATCATTTGATACCTCTTGTGCTCATGGAAACTCATTGGCCTCAGTTACATCCTCTTCCTTGTTTGCAGGAGTTGAATCTCATTTTTCCTCCCTAAAAACATATTTAAAAATCCCATTTTTCAAGATGTACGCAACTGTAGGGGTCATGAAAAACACTTCTTCGTGGTGATGAAGTCATGACACTTAAGTATGATACTTACGATACTTGGTAAAGTGTGACACTTATGTGCGACATTTGGTAGTGAGACACTTTGGTGTGTAACAGATGCCCCCCTAAAGTGTGAGGTCAGAAGAAAAGTTGATGGTCAAAACACTTTACAAAAATATGTATGTGAGGGTGTTGGAATAGGAGATCCGGTTGGCAGCTGCAAACAAACATCCAACAATAAATATGTATCATCCCCAAGGYAGACATACCCATGCTCGGAATACACTTGACTTAAARCATGGTCATTGACCAATACACTACAGATCCATGAAAGTATTGGCTAAGGATATGGCCACCACAATACAATGTGGATCCATACCTTCCATGACATGATCAAGTCATAGCCACGAAAGAATACACAGTGGAGCTACGATATGCCAAAAACATAGCCACATACCAATACAAAGTGGATCTATGTGACATCACATATATCAATAAGATCACCAACATGATGACCATGCTAGAATATTCTAAGTACTTAAAGTCTCCATTGCAACCTGAGCTCTTGAGGAGTTCACAGGGTCTTCATCTCAATCCCAAAATGATACGATTCTAGCCATGTGAATAGATATGTTGATGTTGAACATGGTAGAAACCACTTGATTACCAATCATTGATGTATACCATTAACAAGTGCAAGGGAAATCATTATTGATGACAATGACTCCCAAGGTACTTTAGTATATCCCAGCGAATGTGAATAAATGAGTTGAAGATGAACATTCATGGAATCATTCAATCAGAGGTCAGTAATGTAAACATGTTGTCAAAAGTGAGGATACCTTCCATTGAGACATGTAGGTTCCAAGTTACCAACTGGTTTCTAAGTCTAATTCCTGGATAATGTGTTTAGATCGAAAGGAACAAACTCATCGAAGGAGGGAAATGATGCATCCCCCATAATCAACACATAATTGACACAAGAAAGTGATGTAAGATGATGTATCAAATGGGAACAAACTGGCATGAGGATGAAAGTTGGTAATAATGCAGAGTGGTGGACTTAGGTTGACACTTCCCTTGAACATTGTGTGGCACGACAAATGACTTAGCAGGATTGACTCGACTAATATCATAGTGCGACTATAAATAGGGCACTCTTCGGGTGATTCAAAGGAGTATACTAACTCATAGGGTTGGTATGACTCAGAGACATGCATGTTACCCAACTGTAAGACAAGATGCAAACATGTGCCATGTTCAAGGGTGACAACAAAAAGTTGTCATAATGCTTTCCAAAACTTGACCCACTTCTCTCAAATTTCCCCCCCACCATGGAGGGTGAGTACTGTTGGGTATGTGTTATGTACTTTGCATGACTAGCTCTAGTGCCTTGGGAAATGTGTCACATTTTTTGCCTCATTTTTTGTGTTGCCTTGATTTTTGTGTTCATTGTTGGGTAGTTTTTCGGCACATGGTTTTTGTCGATGGTTTTCTATTTCCGGTTAAGGAATTAGGGTTGTTGACTAATCCAAGTCATTGGGTTAGGGTTTTGGATGTCATTGGCTCCTATATGTATATTGTATTGTAAACAATGTATAACATGAATGAATATAGAATACGTTGGTTTTCCCGATTTGGGTTTCCAGGGGAAAAATCTTTGTGTAATGTTTGTATTTGTCATTGTATATTTTGTGTTCTTTCACTGAAAATTTGTTTGCAGTAAATAATTCTACAAGGTTAAAATATAAAAGTACCTCTTTGTTTTTTAACGAGCTTGATGAGGATAACAAATTCTCGATATAGCTCATCTTCGATGAGTCCCTCATCACATGTTTAACGAACCTGAAGAAGGAGGGGTTCAATCCCATATGGGTCCTTCACTGTATAATTTTACGAGCCCAAAGAAGATAAACTTGCACTCTTTTCATGTTTAGAGAGTCTAAAAGGAACTTAAAGGAGACTCTAGAGTTGTTCTTTTTCATAAATTTAGTCTCTTGAGCCCGAAAAAGTATAAAATAATACAAGGGAGGACTCTTCTAGTCAAGTTTGACTAGAGTATTCATTTTTCGTAATTAGTCCATCCGGTCCAAAAAATGGTTAAAATTACACTGAATAAATGCCCTTTCAAATCCTTTTAATGAGTGTGAAAGGAAACAAGAGTACTCGGCAATCTTTTCATGTTTAGGGAGTCTGAAAAAGAGATTAAAGGAGAATCCAAGGAGTTCATTTTTTAACAAGCTTAAATCAGAGAATAAAACTGTGTTCAAAATGTCTGCTTCATTTTTACATGAGCTTGAAACATAGAATGAAATTGTGCTCGGGGTGTCTGCCTCATTTTTACATGAGCTTGAAACAAAGAATAAAACTGTGCCTGGGGTTGGTTTGATTTTTACATGAGCTTGAAATAGAGAATGAAATTGTGCTCGGGGTTGGTTTCATTTTTAAACAATCTTGAAATGGAGGATAAAACTTTGCTCAGGGTTATGAGAAACACTTCTTCATGGTGATGAAGTCATGACACTTACGACACTTAGGTGTGATATTTGGTAGTGCGACACTTTGGTGTGTAACAATATGTACTAGAAGGGTACTTCAGACATGTTGGTCATTCAAGGTCATGCATGTGTAGGTTGGGTTTCTGGGCAAGATTCCTATTTTCCTCATATAAACTTCCTAGTTCCCCCTCACCAACTCCCACTCGTGGTATCATGGTCAATACTGCAAGGCTTCCCTCTTAGTTAGTTGATCGATGTTTTTATTAACACAAAACACAATTATAGTCTTCATCAATTACAATGCATGAAGTCTTTAGCATAATTACATACTTGGGGGAAATGGAGTGTTACAGATGGGTACATATGTGTAATGCTAGAGTGAGCCTTGAATTTAACATCGACTCCTAGTTGACTTGACAATTGCAAAAATTGGTTACTAATGGAGTCTAATGATATGGTTTGATGTTTCCTGGTTGTTTAGAAACCATGCCAAGACATCTTTAAACCAAATTTAGATCCAATTTGGCCCTTGGACTTGAGGGGGATCCCTCAAAGACAAATAGAAATTGACTACCCATTGTCACTAAGCAGCAATTCTAACAATTAAGCATGGGATGCTAGATTTAAAAGTAAAGGATAAGATAAACATGGCTGAGGATAATTAGGACAGTTGACTGGAATACAGATTGTAACTTTCAAATCAAATGGCCTGATCCATTAGGCATGGAGTCTCACATAACATAACATAAAATCTGAAGGTTATAGAGCGAGGAAAATAAGAAAACATAAATCTCCAAAATGACAGAGGGCAAGAGCAATCTCTATCAATCTAAGATGAAGAAAATAAGTTGGGCATATAGATCATGAATCCAACATACGAAATGAAAATTTGAATTTGGGCATTAGAAGAATGAATCCAGGCACAAAATATTCAAAAATGTAACTCCAATTACATTATTTGAATGTATTCATCATGAAAAAAGACCGTAGCAGAAATATTTTAACTATATCAAGAATAAACTCATTGGCAGTGGAAGTTATACCAAATTTCCCAAGTTGCATATCAAAATTGCATTGAAAGAATAAACATGGAATTACAATAAACTTAATACATAAAACATGGAGGAAAACAAGGCTTTGGTATATTTAGGGATGAATCCAATGAATGATTCCCTCCGATTCATAAATTTACAAAAGGATGGCCTCATAGGCTCATCCTCCAAGAAAACACAATCCTCACTTTGCCAAAATCTTCCTAACCTGCTCCCCCCTCTCCCAAATGTCTTCAACTCCTACATTTTTAACCCCCTAGAATGTTGAATGATTGCCTTCAAATCTGAAATTGCTTACTCAATTGTTGCCTCAAAATCTAGGAACGATCCTTGATGCTAATACTCTACCTGGAAAATTGGATCTGATATCTTAAAATAGATTTGAAAATATCAACAAATAAATAATTACTCGTTTTTAGCAATAAAAGGGGAATTTGTATTTAGTTGCTAATACTCCCTTTGTTACCATATATTTAGATAAATCGATCAAATTTCACAAGTTGAGCGCTTCTTTCCCAATTTGGAAAATTTCCTTAAATCTTGGATCTTATGTAGATTTGACTTTTTAATAAATCTACGACTCACTCCTTGGAACATTCTTTAACAAAAAAAATTCTTGAATAAACTAAGTGATGGAACATTGCCCCTTTGTTTGTCAAGTGTTAATTTTGATGTGAAGAAAATCTACCTGCAATGTAATTATGAACGCCCATGGACAAAATCATAGGAATCGATGACAATCCCAACTACATCAAATTACTAAAAAGTTCATTCTACACTAGAGCCACCAACTTTGGGTGCTTTCCTATTGTTGGTCCTCCAATCCTACTTGTACTTATTCCAATCTCATCTCCAATACCAAGGTGAGCTCCATCACAAAAGTGCGTACTTACATTATGAAATACAACAACATTGTCTACCTGGCTTAAGAAACCTCTTGGGTAATTTCAGTATATCAACAACCTTTTAAACCACCGCCTGCTCATATATGATCAAAACAAAGTCTATGCAAAAATTATGAATAATATCAATCGGGCCTCTTTGACTGACACACTTCTCAAGTACAAACTTCTCTATCATCTGCATTCAGAGGGATGTTTTGGGTGTGCTTCTTGTAGGAATTGCATAGAGACTTCTGGTTGAACACATCCCTTCCAAATGGTGCAAGCTTATTGTCCCATTTTTTATATTTTGCTTCGGCTACCTCTTGAGTATCTAACATGTAAGCTTTTGTAATATCCACACCATTTTCATCCAACCGCTTCCCTAGATTTTTCTTCTTTCTGGATATCATCTTCAAGACTCCTTCGACCATATTCTTCAATTTCTTCTTCTCTAGGTGAGATTATCGTCAGTTATGCTTGTCATGATGGGAACAAGGATTGGAAGGAAAAACATGCTGGGGGAAATAGGGTTTCCAATCAATCCTCTGAATGAAACAATGTATATATTTCTTCATAAACGAATTGAATCTCCCTAAATTTGGACATATCTTCGAGGAAGAAGGGTTGATGTCCAAAATGAAGTATTTCATGATTTGTATGATGTCTGCATTAGTCGCACCAAGCTAGAAATGTATTTTTCTCGACGACAAGAGGTGAACAGTTCCTTTCGAATGTTGGACCAGATCGGATGTTGGGTCATCCCACGCTCTGTTCTTCCTTCAAAACCATTATGCCACATGTCAATCATATATACATTGCATGGGAGTCCTTCGTGAGTTTTGGAAACCATGGAGAGGGGGGTCGCATTTCCCACAATCCACCACGTACTCTTTTCCCAAACTATAGTTAATTTTTGCCCAGCCCCCCCACCCCTTTCATTAACCATTGATCACACGGGAGGGTGAAATTAATCGAAGTCGTCAATATCCTTTGCCACTTGGATCTCCTCTGTGGATTCTTGCACCAACCTTCTCGATCTATAACTTGACATTTTTCTCAGTTGGACCTTTTGAAAGAGATTTTTTAAACGAAAGCTTTATATTATTTTATTTATATTCAAACTTTTTTTTAATATAGTTTAAACATAAATAAAATATAACTCTAAGGATTATACTATTTTGGCTTTAAAATAAAGATTTATAAAAACAAGGTTGTAGTAGATCCATGACACAATGTTTTGGGAAGAAAAGGAGAAATTGGCATTATGAAAGGAGAATAGATCTAAATATAAGTCAAGAGCTTGGAATTATAATTATGGAACAAAGAACGATAAGCTAGGGAAACTTGACTCGAGGAAAATTTTAGACGAGATGAATAACAAAGACTTACTAGATTGGATTTTGAAGGAGGGAGGAAATTAACAACAACAACTTTTGTAAATTTGAGAAGACAATTTGGCAAAATTTTCCATGTTACAGTAGAGGAAACAAACAAAAATGTTACCAATCTACTATACAAAAATATTTTTCTCATTTTCTTTCTCAAGAAACGGTAGAGAAGGGAAAGAGAAAACATTCATGCACACACTTATGTAACCAGAGCCAAATCTAATCAGACAAATGCATTGTATTAGATGTAAAACAAACTAGTAGTTCATAACATGCACAATGATGCCCTTTAAAACAAGATTAAAGGTTGAGTTTGTTACCAAAACTATCAGGTGCGAGGGTTTGGCTAATAGAGCTCAGAGCTTGTTTTCTCCACGACCAGCAGAGAAAATGACCCAAAAGCAAGGCGAAATGAGAGTGATAGTGCACAGTATTGAGGAGTAAATTCTCACGTCCCATCACCTTCAATGCATGGCCAACTCAACGATGTATCCAACCCAACAAACCAATGCAAAGTATGCCAAGTCAACAGTCTAAACCCTTATAGCAAGTGAGCTTTCCAACGAATCAAATCAAATAAACCTCGATCCCGCTACTCATAAATCCAACATTAACCATGTCATGAAATATATACCAAACAAAATGCATTTTAATACGCTCAACACTTTATCATATGTGAATTGTATAAACCATGACAACTATGTATCGAATGCAACCCTCAAATATTATACCACATAACAGTTGTATGTAACATGTATCGGGTGCCTTATATGAAGTTCCAATCATATCCCAAAGTTATGATTCCATAATAACCAATGCAACTCACATATGAGTTGTCAATCATATTAACCTTCAATCCAAACTATGCTCAAAGTGTGGTTTTTAAGTAGAGTGTTATAATGATAGAACCAACACCTTACACCATGCAACCAAAGCCTAAAAATCAAGTGATGTAATTTACGATGCTCATATATGAATTTTGGTGAATGTTAAGACTCGTAACACAACCCAAACCTTAACAACATCATAGCATATAAATTGAAATGGACATGTTTTACATAATTTTGTAGAGCAATCATGACAAGTGTTACTTGTATAACTCAATGCTTTTATACATGTGCTGACCATTTGTAAGAATTCATCTATAGACCATCAAAATTGCCATAGTATTAGATCTTTGTTTGCATCCAAAACACGATGTAAGTGAACCTTTTTTAAATATCAACCATATGCATGACCACAAATCCATGATTGAAGAGGACAAAACCAAAATATATCATGTTGAGGAAATGCTTTAGAAGACCAATTCTTTGCATTTTCTCCTTGGGGACCTCACCTATTAGTTATATAGTATAAATAATCATAGACTTCACAATAATTTGTGAGCTTTTAATATAGGTGACGAGAAATTGAGTCAACAATATCCATTATTGTAAGCAAACTCAACTAAATGGATATAGTTCTCCCACCTAGAAGGCTTCCCCATTAGATACATTCTCAACATATCTTCAATTATCTAATTAATCCTTTTCATCTTCCCATCTCACTCTGGGTGATATTTTGTACTGAAATTCAATTTTTTTCCCAAAGCCTTTCCAAAAATTAGATGTGAAAGATCTCTATCTAAAACTATTGCCTTAGGCACTCCATCTAACCTAACAACTTCCTTCATATAGATCTTTGTAATATTTGTTGCCTTGTGTGTAGTCTTTACTAGAACAAAATGTGCAACCTTTGTAAGTTTGTCCACCACTACTATGATGGAATCATGTTGCCTTGTTGTCCTAGGCAATTTGGTAATGAAATCGATATGAACAACTTCCCGTTTCCATTCAGGAATGGGAAATGGTTGCTACAATCTTACTAGATTTTTATGCTCAACCTTTACCTTCTGACATTCCATGAACCTAGCCAAATAATCAGTGATATCTCTCTTCATACCAGGCCAAAAATATTGGCCTCTTACAATTGTAATAGTTTTTTGGTATCTTGGATGTCTAGCATATGGCACATTGTGCATCTCCTTTAAAACCATGTTTCTCAATTCCTAAGAATCGGGAACATAAACGTTGTTCCAGAATAGGAGGATTCCATCCTCTTTTTGCTTGTAATACTTATATTTCTATTGTACATTATTCTGTTGTAGGCTTTCTTTAACTTGCACATAATTCTGATCTCATGTTACATCCTCTAGAATTTTGTCTTTTAAATTTGTCATGTACATAATAATGGTTGTAGCATGCATTTTATGCACCCTTCTATTGAGCGCATCAACCACCTTGTTCTCTTTACCCTTTATGTACTTGATGCCAAAGGCATATTCACTAAGAAATTTCATCCATCTAGTTTGTCTGGCATTTAGTGTTGGTTGTTCAAACAAGTAATTCAAACAACTATGGTCTATCCTCAATTCAGATTTTCTTTCCATAAGGTAATGCTTCCACATCCTTAAAGCATGTACTATGGCTTCCAAATCTAAATCATATGTGGTATAATTTATTTCATTCTCCTTCAATTTTATGGATTCATAACAAATTGCATGCCCATTTTGTGTAAGGACTCCACCGAGCCCTTCCTTGCATGCATTTGTGCACACAACAAAATCCTCATCTGGATCAACAACTTTTAAAATAAGTGCATTAGTTAGTAAATCCTTTAAGCCCTGGAAATTTTCTTCACACTTGGCATTCCATTCGAATTTTACTCCTTTCTTTTGCAAAGATGTTATTGGGTGTACAATCTTGGATAATCCCACAATGAATCTCCTATAGTAACCAACTAGACCCATAAATATCTAACCTCTGAAATGTTTGTTGGTGTTGGCCAACTTTTGTTTGCTTCATTTTTCTTGAGATCTACTGCTATGCCATATTCTGAAACAATGTGACCCAATAATGGACCTTCTTTTGATAAAAAGTGCATTTACTCAACGTGGCATACAATTGGTGTTCTTTCAAAATTTGTATAAGCACCATCCTCAAATGTTTATCGTGCTCTTCCTTCGTCTTGGAATAGATAATAATATCATCCAAGAATACAATGACAAACTTATCCAAGAAATCTTTGAACACCTCGTTCATCAGACACATAAATGTCGCATGTGCATTGGTTAACCCAAAAATCACCACAACAAATTCAAAGTGTTCATACCTTGTTTGAAAGGTTGTTCTGCTAGTATCTTATTCTCTAATTATCACTTGATGATAACCTGGTCTCAAGTCAATCTTGGAAAATATATTTGCTCCCTTCAGCAGATCAAAAATGTCATCAATCCTTGGAAAAGGATATTTGTTCTTGGTTGTAACCTTATTCAATTGTCTTAAGTCAATACTTAACCTCGGCATTGCATCTTTTTTCTTGACAAAAAGAATTGGGGCACCCCAAGGAGAACACTTGGGCATATGTACCCCTTCTTCAACAACTATTCTAGTTTCAATTGTAATTATTTTATCTCTTGTGTGCTCATTATGTAGGGAGTTTTGGATACTGGGGTAGCTCCATGCATTAAATCAATAGAGAAATCAATATCCCTCTTTGGTGGCAATCCTGGAAACTCCCCAAATACATATTCATACTCTTTCAAGACTGGATAATCTTCAAGACTTGTCTCATTATCCTTCATTGGGTCTTCCATATGGAATGCATTTATTTGGCACCCTTTTCTAAAACTTATTTTCAGTTGTAAGGCTGAAATCTCTCGGACATATATAGGCCTTGAAATACCTTGCACTGTCCTTGAATTCCCTTGCTTATCAAGACATGTGAAATCCTTGTTATAACAATCTAATATATCATGATGCTTTTATAGTCAATCCAAACCAATCAAGTCGTCATAAGACCCAGGTGGTATGATGTTCAAATTTTCCTTAGTGTTGATTCCATTCATGTTTAATGGGCAATCTTTAACAAGATCATTGATTCTTCTCTTGGTTCTAGTAGCTAGTTGAACCAACCAATACTTTTCATGCTTACATTTCTTCAATTTAAATCTTTTAACTAGATTTGGATCTGTATAACTATGACTAGATTCATAATCAATTAAAATATCTATGGATTGATTATGAATCTTACCTTCCACATCAATCATGTGGGATTGATAATATACTTTTCTATTGTCCAAGGCTACATAGATCCTTGGCATGCTTCTGCCCATGTCCTCTAATGTATCCTCTTACTCAATGCTATGCACAGTCCTCATCATATTTCCCTAGTGAGGACAATATTTATACATGTGATCTCCTTCACATCCCTAGCACTTTATGGAATGTTGTCTTGGCCTCTTTCCCAAGGAATCTGTCATCTTATGATCACCTTGAGATGGCTTCCCTTATTGATGTGCTTGAGAACTATTCATGATGAAGGGTGGCTTGAATCATGTCTTCCTCTTATCCATATTTTCTTTCTTCTTATCATGCCAAACCTTTTGGAAAGTTGGCCTTCCTCTATTCTACTCATATAAATGCTTAACCTTTCTTATGACTTATTCTAAATTCCTAGGCTCATTGAACTGAATTTTATCCTTGTAGAAGGATGGAAGCCCACTCAAGAACCTATGAATCTTGACCTTCCCATCCCTAATGAATCTCACATACCTGAGAAGTTTCGAGAATTTCCTTTCATATTCATCCATGGTCATGTTCCCACGTTTAAGTTCAAATAACTCTTGCATCTTCTTGTCATAATATTGCTATGACAAGTATTGTTGTTGGAGATATTTCTTGAACTACTTCCAATAAATTATCTTCTCATAGTTGATCCTACCACATAGATTCCTTTCCTTAGAGATGGTAGGATACAATCTTGGCTTCTACATTTGATGAGTAATCATGTAACTAGAAATATTTCCTCATTCTAAGAAACCATGCTTCTACATCTTCTCTCTTCCTATTCTCTCCATCATATTATGGTGGCTTGATTTTCCTAAGCTCCCCTTGCAAGATATCTTACCCATGTCTCCTCTAATGTCTAATAGGAGACATACTTGGGCTACTTTCCAACCTTGAATGTGCATATTCTCTTCTAGTCGAGTGCCTTATGTAATGATGATGTTGATGATGTCTTTTGACACTCCTAGATTGTCTATATCCTCCATCATCATCCTTCCTATCATGATATCTAGATACTTATACTTGCCTTGCACTAGCTTCTTGTCTTGTGCCATAATATTTATTGAATTGTTTCTGCAGTGTATTTAGACTTTGTAGTATCTCTTCTTGGGAATTCATAATCCTTTCATTAACTTCCCTATAGCTTTGCACTTCTCTATGCAGGGTTCTCATAGTTACAGGTTCCTTCCTACCTCTTCTTCCATTAGACTTTGTCTCAACATTTCCCATGCTAACATGTAGCCCTCTAAATTCCTCTTCCTGATTATAGGACCCTTGGGCATCCTCCATGACTATGGTTCTCATAAAAGAACCAAATTTCCTTCCTGTACCTCTAAATTCTGCAATAAAATGTGCATGCAAATAAATTTATGTTAGACAAACATATATATACATACACAATTATGGAAAATAAAGCATAAATTTTTCTTCTCTTTAATGCCACCAATCATCTTATTTTATTTTGACAGTAACAAATACTACTAAGATAATTTTTGGGGGTTTATAGATGGATTCTCCTCTCAATATCTTTCCATCGACTATTCAATTTTCCAATTCTCAGCTTTGAGCATAAAGTTAAGGTGTGTGGAAGTTTTGATTGTTTTCCCATTTTACCCCTTAATGCTACATGTGTCTTCTTCTTCATCCTGCACATTTTTGTATACCCAAATTCCAAATTTGGCTCCATGGTTGTCTTCTATGGTCCATGAGCTTTCCATGTACTACTCTTATGTCCCAAATGGACCCCTGGGCAAGGAGTTATGCCCTCTATAATTAAATTAGTGCTCAAAATATACCCTTAGATGTTTTGGTTGTAACTTTCTCATATGAGCTCAGTTTTGCACTCATAATATCTTGTGGGAAAACCCTCCTTGATCTATTTTATTTAAGTTGCAAATACTAGGTGTACCAAGAGTACACCTTATTCTCATAACATTTGATTGCCTAAAAATGTTGTTTAGGGCCTAAAAAATCCCCCACAAGATTATGACCTGCAAAAGCACTATAATTTTCCTGACAATTTGACTGGTTATTACTAACATGGTTGTTGATGTGGCATTCTTAGTCCACATGGAACCTTGGGGTGATTCCACTTCAACATCTTGGCCACACTAGCCCAACCCTGTCATCCTTCATCATCTTCCTCCTCTCTCATCCATCTTCTTTCCCCTTTCTTCCTTTACCTTTATGTTGAATTTTAAATCTAATAAAATATTTTATCTACGGGCTTCACCCATACCAGTTGTTGGAATACCAAACATTGATGGTTCATCACACATCTCCTGGGTTTAGTCAGTCGAGAGGTCAACTTACATTTGGATATAGTCAGATGGTCGAGTGGTTGACTTACATCTGGATACAGTTAGTCGGACAATCTACCAACACACTACACCAGTTGGTCGAGTAGTCGACGTGCCTTTCGGTCAAACAATCGACCAGAAATAGAAGATAGGCATGTGGTGGATTGACCAACCCAGAAATCAACTACAAGTTGGACACGTAGGTCGTTAGGTCAAGCATCCTTGTTGAGCGGACTCAACAGAGTGGATTTTATGGAGTCAACTCTAACAGTCGAAGATTACATGTGGATAAGATCTTCCAAATTCTATGGAATTTGGTTAGATCTTGAGACTATAAAAGTGGACCCCTTGGATCATTATCAACAAAGGAAATTTTGTAATAGATCATGATGATCAAGATGTACAACATGCACTATGATGTTCTAATTACAGTGCGCCTTTCTTAAGTGTTGTAGCGGTGTCTTTAGAGACCACCCTTTATATTAAAAAATATATATATTCTTCGATTATGTATCAATAATATGTTATTTGTTTCATGTCATATTCCACCCTATTCCTCAACATGGTATTAGATCCAATGGTTTACAACCTTGACCTATTATCTACAAAAATTTTCGAGTCAGAATTCTTGTGTGATTGACTCTGGGCTGTGGTTTGTTGATTGGAACTTATTGAAATAGACCAGTCTATATAGATATCAAAGATGGCTTCAAAGATTGATATTATTGTTCTAAACAAATCAAATTATGCAATATGGGCACCAGATATGGAAACTCTACTAAAGAGCAAAAGACTGTGGCAATATACGAAGGTTGAAATTCTAGATTCAACAGACGATCGAGCAAAGTTTTTTGTTGATGGAAATAAGGATGACGTTGTAGGGTTCATCACAACCTACATCACACATGAGATTCGATTTCACCTCAATGGAATCAGTTTCCCTCATCAAGTTTGGAAGAAGTTGAAGTCATTATTCGAATGAATCAACGAGATCCATGTCATGCAGTTGGATAAAGAGTTGATCTCTCTCTATCCTCATTACTTTGAGATAATGGATGACTATTTGACACATGTCAAAGAACTCCAATTGAAATTGGGTGAATGTGGAAAGAACTATCAGAAGAAGGATGAAAAAATCATCGAGTTGGTTCTGGTGAACTTGAGAACACCATTCGATGTGTTTGTGTCAACTTCCCACACCAACTAGCAAGAACATAAGGAAGATGGTAAGGATTACACCTTTAAATATTTTTGTGGTCTTTTGATTATTGATTAGCATAGATTGCTTGGAGAAGGAAAGATTGGTGGTAAACACCAAGCCCACTTGCTCAAAAGAAAGGGAAATATGGATCTAAGGGATAGAGTACAGTTTGATACCTCTAAACAAAAACATGCATACCATGACCAGAAGCCTCATAGATAGGCAGATGCACCTCAACGAAGTTGAAAGAAGAAGACAAGTCAGTACTATGGAAAGATTGGACATATGGAGAAAACTTGCTATAAGAAGAGATGTCGTTAAGAGGAGAAGGTTAAATGCCTTGAAGGATATGTTATTGTTGTATGTCGACCCACTAATAATTTCACCTTTCAAGTCGATACTTCTTAGGCCTTGTTGTCTCATTCTGCGAAGAATAAGTGGGTAGTCAAATTTGGGTGCACTTATCACATGGCTAAGGATGCTTCCTTATTCATGTGGTTGGATGAAGCTGAGAGTTAAATCTATGTTGTTGATTATTTTTCTATGGATGTTGTTGGTCAAGGTGATGTTGCTTGTCAACATGGGAAGGTTGTCGACGTCTATCATGTGAAAAATATAAGTGTTAATATGTTGTATGTTGCTCAACTAACACATACACGTAAGCTTGTGGAATTTTTGCCATATCAGTTCTATGTTCATGATTTGAAGAAAGGTAAGTCAATTTTCATTGGTAGGCTTCTCGACCCGACAGATAGTTTGTACAAGTTTCATGACAGGACTCAACCTGAACACAAACCGATTACACTTGTTTCTCACACTAATGAGAGAAGTCAAATTTGGCATTAGTGACTCGGACACTTGAGATTTCGAAGTCTACAAGCACTGGAAACTTAGAACATGGTTGTTGGTTTTCCAAAGGTGTTTCCCCTTGAAGGATTCTATAAGGGTTGTGTGCTTGGGAAGCATCATCAAGCACTATTCGACTCTGGAAAATCGTGGCGAGCACTGAACCTACTGGAATTGGTTCACAATGATGTTTGTTTCATCAATTTACCTTCACTGGAAGGTGCAAGGAACATTTTGATGTTCATTGATGATTTCTTTTCCTTCACATGGGTCTTTTTCTTGAAGAACAAGAACCTTGTCTTTAAGAAGTTCAAGGAGTTTTGGGCCTTTATTGAGAAGCAATGTGGTCAATCCATCAAATTATTGAGATCAGACAATGGTGATGAGTATGTAAATTGACCTTTTGAAGAATACCTACTTCGATCTGGTATTGGCAGCGGTTGGTTCCTCACACTCATTAGCAAAATGTTATTGTAGAACGCAAAAATCAGATGTTAGTCAAAATGGCTAGATGTATTTTGCAAGCTAAAGATTCGCCTCATCGCTTCTAGGCCGAAGCGGTATACTGTGAAAATTATCTATCTTGACTAGATTTGTTTCTTCCATGACTCTAGTCGAACAATGGTATGGGAAGAAGCCTTCAGTCCTCCACCACCATGTGTTTGGATGTGTTTCTTGGGCTCACATTCTTGATGATTTTGGAAAGAATTTGATGCAAAACTTCATGCTTGCGTCATGATGGGCTACTCTAAAAGTTGAAATCCTATCAACTATTTGATCCTGTCAAACAACAGATCATTATTAGATGAAATGTTCGATTTGATGAGAATTATTTTGGCATCAAGTTGTTGAATGCCTCTTCTAGATTGCTATAGGATGATCCCCTTCATGTTGTTCTTGACACTAGTTCTCTTGTTCCCTTCTTCAGTACTTCGACTGGACAGTCGAACTTTCTCCCTATTCTGACTAGACCATCAACCTTCAATTCGACTAGTCCATCAGCCTTTGTTTCAATTGGTTCATTGATTGAAGACCCTCCAACTTCTTATAAACTTGCTGACGTGAACCAAAGTTCACCTATTTCTTGTCTACCCATATGGGCTACCAAGACAATTGAAGTTGTCAAATATTATGTTGGAGAGGCCTCCTATAGACGATAGTCTCGAAGTCAAAAGAAACATGTCAGTGTTGTCTTGATGACTCATGTACTAGAAACCTTTGATCCTATCACCTATTCAAACGTTGAAGGGTGATCTGAATGGGAGTAGGCCATGAAGACTAAAATTGATTCTTTGTCGAAGAATCACACTTGGGACTTGGTTCCTCGACCGCAAGGAAAGAAAATTATGAATTGTCAATGGCTCTACAGGACCAAATTTACCTCTAAAGGTGTTGTTGAGCGACATAAATCACACCTAGTTGTGAAGGGATTTTCTTAACAAGAAGGCATCGACCACACTGAAACATTTTCCCCTGTCGCAAAGATGAACTCTATTCAACTGATTATTTCCCTTGTTGCTTGTTTTGGATGGAAAATCCATTAGATGGATGTAAAGAGTCTATTTCTTCATGGAGACTTATCTAAATAAATTTTCATGGAACAACCACCCAGTTTTGTGACATATTCAAAATTGGTTTGTCGACTCAAGAAATCACTTTACTGTTTAAAGAAGACTCCCCAAGATTGGTATGCTATGATCGACAGTTTCTTTCTTCAACTTGGTTTCAAATGTTGTGAATAAGATCACAACATGTATGTACTCCATACAAATGGAGACACTTTGATTGTTATTTTCTATGTATATGACTTACTCATTACTAGCAATAATAATGATCTTATCCTTATATTGAAGAAACAACTTGTTGACTCCTTTGATATGATAGATCTTGGTACTCTGCATTTTTTGGGGGGTCTTCAAGTATTACCACTTTATGATGGATTTTTCATTTCTTAGTCTAAATATGTGATGGATCTATTGACACATTTTAAGATGGTTGATTACAATCCTTGTGCTAATCCTTTTCAGTATGGAGTAAAGTTTACCAAAACCTTTCAAACACCCCCAGTTGATGCCACACTCTATCGAAAATTGGTCAGTAGTCTCATTTATCTTACTCATAATATGATCCAGGTGGATATTGGTGGCCACCCACCTATTCCACTTGGACCTACACCATTGTTTCTTTCAGTTTTTTTAATTTCCTTAATTGTAGCACAATTTACTATTTTTAGCAGTTCTTCGGGTCCTGAACTTCCGAAGTTGTTTTGAGGCCCTAAACGACGTTTTTTGGGCATGAATGCTTCGAAGAATATGAGTCTGTTCTAGACTTGATATTCTCTATCAACAATCTAGTCCTCGGATAGATCTTTCTAACGATGTATCATGTGCATCAAATGGAAATAGTATGCCAAAGTTACGACCCCGGGAAATTGATGTACCAATTTACCCCAACGGGGCCCATATTCTGGCATTTCATCTCCTAGGGTTAGGTTTTTGGATTTTTAGGGTTTTCCATTGTTTCTCAGTAATATATAGGCCTTCGAGCCTCATTGTAACATGCAATTCAGAGGCCAATAGCCGCCACGTCTCTTCTCAGAGATAAGCTACCATCACCCTAACTAGTTTATTTCCATTATGTCTGTAAGCATTTTTTAGTCATTTGTTATTAATGAAATGAAGTCTTATTTCCGTTGCATCTCTGCGTTTATGTGTATTTATGTATTTCATTGTGTTCCTACATAAATCAAGATCAGTGGTATCAAAGCGGTCTGCTCGTTCTCGATCTTTATTTGCATGTCCCCAATGAGGTCAGGGTATAAGGAGTTGGGCTCGATTTGGTTGAACCTTTGCAAGATCAGTCTCACAAACCCCGACGACCACCCATGGGGGAAGAAAAGAAAGATGAGGGAGTAGGAGATCCTATCAAAATGTTGCTCGAGGAGGCCCTTGAGAAACAAAGGAACGCGATGATGGACAACTTTGCCCAAATTCTTCAACGAATTCCCATTAGCGGCGCATCGACATCCAACAACCACTCTGGAGGCGCCACTCCTTTTAAGGTACAAGTAAACTTTGACATTCCCATATTTGAGGGCCAAATAGATGAAGATGTCGTAGATAGATGGTTGAATTTGTTAGAAGGATATTTCTCGGTTCATGAATTTTCCGACCAAGAAAGGATTATTTTCGCACTCCTCAAAGCCGCCCCCCATGTCAAGGACTGGTGGGAAACCTACTTGGAACAACAGGGAGAGAGGGAACCCTCTCTGTTCTCGGCCACACCCACTTGGAATTATTTCCGAGACGCCATCACATAACAATATTATCCCATGGGGAGCTATGAGGACAAATACATACAATGGACTACGCTACAACAACAAAGGGACCAAGATGTGCATGAGATGACGAATCTATTTCATACCCTACGCACAAAGTTGGGTATCAAAGATTCAGAAGAAGATTTGGTGTTAAAGTACCGCAGTTGTCTGCACAGCTACATTCAGGAGGAAATGGGACATCTCCTCGCTTGGTGTGGCGTACCGATATACTGCCAAGATTGAGCAGAAGTTTAAACAGAAAAAGTGAGACTTTGGGTCTGCGAATCAGAAGCAAGGGAAAGGTACCACCAAACCACAGAACAAAGGACCAAGCCAAGGCAGAGCGGCCCAGGATAACCCTCCGAATCCACAAGCAAAGAACAACACCACGAAGCCAAAAAAGGACACGGGGAAGTGGTGTGAGTTCCATAAGAGCTCCACTCACAACACAAGTGAGTGTCGGGCCAAGCAGTCACTGGTATCCGAGTTGAAGGCTTCTGAATCGGATGCATGCTCCGACTCTAAATCAGAACCCCACAAGGGGAATGACAGGGGGAAGTAAATTATCGATGCGGAGCCCAACGCCACCGTTGCCACCACGAAGATCCAGAAGGAGGAACCAGAAGATCCAAAGGAGGCAGAGCGTCTCTTCCATTTGAAGATGTGGGTAAAGGGTTCCCTGTTACAGTTCATTGTCGACAGCGGGAGCCAAAAGAACCTCATCTCGGTAGAGGTCGTGAACCGAATGGGCTTGCCGACCACAACACACCCACAACCATACACCATCAGGTGGTTTCACCAAGGATGGGACCTCCGCGTCAGCCAACAATGTTGCCTTCCCTACAACATCAATCCCTTCATGGATGAGATATTATGTGACATTGCTCCTCTTGATGTTTCTGATGTATTATTAGGCCAACCGTACTTGTGGAAGCGACATGTTGTGTATGAGTCCAGGCGTCATGCTGTTATTATCACCCTGGGCAATAAGCTGTACAGGATATCGGAGATAGCACCGCCTACCACCATCTCTTTGGTTACTGCAAAAAAATGCAGTAAGCTCATTTCCAAAACTAGGAAATTTGTTTTCTTGATGATCCACCCTGAGGGAAAAAGGAAGACTGTGGCCATGACCTCCAGACAGGGCCCCGCTGCATGAAAACAACAGATGGATAGGGTCATGGAGGAGTACGAGGACATCTTCACCTCCCCTATAGGGGTGCCTCTACATTGCCAAGTCAAGCACCTCATCGATCTAACCCTAGGTGCGCCGCTGCCCAATGGACCCATCTATTGACGCTCTGTTTTGGAGAATGACGAAATCAAGAGGCAGATTTAGGAGTTGTTGCAGAAAGGTCACATCCGACCAAGTTCATCACCCTATGGGAGCCCGATCGTTTTGGTGCAGAAGAAGGATGGGACTTAGAGACTTTGCATTGACTATCGGGCACTGAACAAGATCACTGTTCGGAATAGGTACCCAATCCCACAGATTGATGACCTTCTGGACCAACTCAAGGGGGAAAAATATTTCAGCAAGATCGACTTGAAGTTGGGGTGTCACCATGTACCAATCGAACCCTCTGATGTGTGGAAGACTGTGTTCAAATCCAAGGAGGGCCTTTTCGAATGGTTGGTCATGCCATTCGGGTTGATGAATGCCCCTACAACCTTCATGAGGCTAATGGAAAACATCCTACGACCATTCACCAATTCATTTGTAGTGGTGTACTTGGATGACATTCTGATCTTCAGCCAGACTTGGGAAGAGCACCTCCACCACATCCGACAGGTCCTCCAAACACTGCGACAACACAAATTGTGTGCCAATTTGGAGAAATGCACTTTTGGCATGACCTAGGTTCAGTATCTGGGATACATTATTGATGAACGGGGGGTGCATGTGGATCCAGCAAAGATCCAAGTCATTCCGGATTGGCCAGCCCCAACCACCCTAACAGAGCTCCGGAGATTTTTAGGTCTTGCCAATTTCTACCTTAGGTTTGTGTTGGGATTCTCTCATATCACTTGGCCCTTGAGTCAAGTCACCAAGGGAGGAGCTAAAGAAAAATTCGTTTGGTCCGAATCTCAACAGAAGGTGTTTGGGGAGTTGAAGCATCGCCTCTGCTCTACACCAATGCTCACATTACCAGACTTGCAACAACCATTTGAGATCTAGACAAATGCCTCTAACTATGCCATTGGGGATGTTCTTACTCAACATGGGCATCCAGTGGCATATCACAGTGAGACACTTTCCGACACAGTCCGGAAGTATCCCACTTATGACAAAGAAATGCATTCCATTGTGCAGGCTTGTCGGCAATGGAAGCATTACATTTTGGGAAAGGAAACGGTCATCCACACAGACCATCGACCGTTGCAATTCATACAGACACAAGGGAAGTTGCAGAACGATCGCCATCAGAAGTGGTCCACATACCTGCAACAGTTTCATTTGAACATTAAGTACAAGAAAGGCAACACCAATAATGTTGCAGACTGCCTCAGTCGACCACCCATCGTGGCACTAACCACTATGCTCAACTCTTGTGGGAACGAGACTTCCGATTGACCACTTCTCTACACAAGTGATCCAGAATTCGGCCACACATACAATACACTCTTGGAGGGTAAGCAAGTTCCCAATTTTCACCTCCAGGATGCCCTGCTTTGTCACCTAAGACACCTTTGTGTTCCTTCAAGCGAGTGTGCCAAGATGATTTGGGAGGTGCACTACAGTTGGGTCAATGGGAATTTCAGGGTCGAGAAAACCATGGAAGTACTGCAAAAGTATTTCTATTGGCCAAACCTTCGATAGGATGTCGGGAAGTACATCAAGTCCTGCACTGCTTGCGCCATTGCCAAGCCGAACATCAAGAAGAAAGGCCTCTATACTCCGCTTCCTACCCCTAGTCAACCTTGGGAATTCATCTCTATGGATTACATGTCGAGCCTTCCTTCTACTAAGCATGGAAATGACTGTGTTTTTGTGGTCATCGACCGATTCTCGAAGATGTCCATTATGATGGCCTGCAAGAAGAATATCACAGCAGAAGCCACTGCTAAACTCTTATTTGAACGTGTGTGGGTACACTTTGGGATCCCACAGTCTATCATCTCAGATCAGGATAGCAGGTTCCTCAGTACATTTTGGTCCAGCCTATGGTCGATGCTGGACACCAAGCTCACCAAGTCCACAACTTTCCATCTGCAAACTGATTGTACACATTCTGCACATGTACAACTCAAAGCATCCACGCACATGGGATGAGAGCCTCCCCTATGTACAACACAGCTACAACCGGGCTCTCCATAGCTCAACCAGCCACAACCCCTTTCAAGCGGGCTTGGGATTCCAGCCACTATGTCCGATTGACGTAGCCATACCATTTGCAGCTACTCGGGAAGATTCATCCCATTTCCAGTCTAAGGCTAACAAGGCAAACAACTTCATTGAGCGCATTCAGCACATCCGCTGACAAGTTCATGACATATTGGATAGAGCCAATGCTAAGTTCAAGCAATGACATGATCAACATCGAGTGCCACACAACTTCCAGGTGGGCGACAAAGTGTGGCTACATTTGCAAAAGGAGCGCCTCGTTGGACCCTACCGCAAGATTCACCCGCTCCGATATGGGCCATACACCATCACCAAGGCTGTAGGGGACAATGCCTTTGAGCTCAGTATTCCACCATTCCTTGGTCTGCACCCAGTGTTCAATGTGGACCGCCTTCGGCCCTACTTTCCACCTCTACTAGACACATCCGACATGGCAAAACAACTCACACCAACAAAGTTAAACCCAGATTGCATGGAACAAGCCACAACTGATCGAATTATGGACACACAGATCAAGAACACCCACCAACAAAGGATCCATCTATATCGAGTTGTCAAATCAGGCCAACTCCTTCACTAGGGCAAGTGGCTCACCAAGGACCAAGTTCAACAAAAGTTTCCTCATCTCATGGAGGAACTCAACGCAATGGGGACCATTGCTTCCTAAGGGGGGAGGACTAATCCAGGTGGATATTGGTGGCCACCCACCTATTCCACTTGGACCCACACCATTATTTCTTTCAGTTTTTTCAGTTTCCTTAATTGTAGCACAATTTTCCATTTTTAGCAGTTATTTGGGTCCTGAACTTCCAGAGATGTTTTGAGGCCCTAAACAACGTTTTTTGGGAATGAATGCTCCGACGAATATGAGTCCGTTCTGGACTTGATATTCGATGTCATCAATGTAGTCCTTGGATATATATTTCTAACGATGTATCATGTGCGTCAAATGGAGATAGTATGCCAAAGGTACTACCCCGGGAAATTGATGTACCGATTTACCCCAACGGGGCCCATATTTTGGCGTTTCATCTCCTAGGGTTAGGTTTTTGGATGATTAGCGTTTTCCATTGTTTCTTAGTAATATATAGGCCTTCGAGCCTCATTGTAATAGGCAGTTCAGAGGCCAGTAGCCGCACGTCTCTTCTCAGAGATAAGCTACCACCGCCCTAGCTAGTTTATTTCCATTTTGTCTGTAAGCATTTTTCAGTCATTTGTTATTAATGAAATGAAGTCTTACTTCTGCTGCATCTCTACGTTTATGTGTATTTATGTATTTCATTGTGTTCCTACATAAATCGGTATCAGTGGTATCAGAGCGGTCTGCTCGTTCTCGATCTTTCTTTGCATGTCTCCAACGAGGTCAGGGTATAAGGATTTGGGGCTCGATTTGGTTGAACCTTTGCAAGATCAGTCTCACAAACCCCGACGACCGCCCATGGGGGAAGAAAATAAAGATGAGGGAGCAGGAGATCCTATCAAAATTTTGCTCGAGGAGGCCCTTGAGAAACAAAGGAACGCGATGATGGACAACTTTGCCCAGATTCTTCAACGGATTCCCACTAGCGGCGCATCGACATCCAACAACCACTCTGTAGGCGCCACTCCTTTTAAGGTACAAGTAAACTTTTCCATTCCCATATTTGAGGGCTAAATAGATGCAGATTCCATAGATAGATGATTGAATCTGTTAGAGGGATATTTCTCAGTTCATGAATTTTCCGACCGGGAAAGGATTATTTTTGCACTCCTCAAAGCCCCCCCCCATGTCAAGGATTGGTGGGAAACCTACTCGGAGCAACAGGGAGAGGGGGAACCCTCTCTGTTCTCAGCCACACCCACTTGGAATTATTTCTGAGACACCATCATAGGACAATATTATCTCTTGGAGAGTTATGAGGACAAATACATACAATGGACTACGCTGCAGCAGCAAAGGGACCAAGATGTGCATGAGATGATGAATCTGTTTCATGCTCTGCGCACAAAGTTGGGTATCAAAGATTCAGAGAAACATTTGGTGTTAAAGTACCACAGTTGTCTACACAGATACATTCAGGAGGAAATGGAGTTCCTCGACATCTCCTCGCTTGGTGTGGCGTACCGATATGCTGCCAAGATTGAGCAGAAGTTCAAACAGAAAAAGTGAGACTTTGGGTCTGCGAATTAGAAGCAAGGGAAAGGTACCACCAAACTGCAGAACAAAGGACCAAGCCAAGGTAGAGCGGCCCAGAATAACCCACCAAATCCACAAGCAAATAACAACACCACGAAGCCAAAAAAGGACACGGGGAAGTGGTGTGAGTTCCATAAGAGCTCCACTCACAATACAAGTGAGTGTCAGGCCAAGCAGTCACTGGTAGCTGAGTTGAAGGCTTATGAATCAGATGCATGCTCTGACTCTGAATCAGAACCCAACAAGGGGAATGACAGGGGGAAGCAGATTATCAATGCGGAGCCCAATGCCACCGTTGCCACCACTAATATCCAGAAGGAGGAACTAGAAGATCCAGAGGATCCAGAGCGTCTCTTCCATTCGAAGATGTGGGTAAAGGGTTCCCCGTTGCAGTTTATTGTCAACAGCGGGAGCCAGAAGAACCTCATCTCGGTAGAGGTCGTGAAGCGGCTGGGCTTGCCGACCACAACACACCCACAACCATACACCATCGGGTGGTTGCACGAAGGACGGGACCTCCGCATCAGCCAACAATGTCGCCTTCCCTACAGCATCAATCCCTTCACGGATGAGGTATTATGTGACATTGCTCCTCTTGATGTTTTTGATGTATTATTAGGCCAACCGTACTTGTGGAAGCAACATGTTGTGTATGAGTCCAGGCCTTGTGTTGTTATTATCACCTTGGGCAATAAGATGTACAGGATACCGGAGATAGCACCGCCTACCACCATCTCTTTGGTTACTGCAAAACAATGCAGTAAGCTCATTTCCAAAACCAGGAAATTTGTTTTCTTGATGATCCGCCCTGAGGGAAAAAAGAAGACTGTGGCCATGACCTCCAGACAGGGCCCCGTTGCATGAAAACAACAGATGGATAGGGTCGTGGAGGAGTACGAGGACATCTTCACCTCCCCTGCAGGGATGCCTCTACATTGCCAGTTCAAGCACCTCATCGATCTAACCCTAGGTGTGTCGCTGCCCAATGGACCCATATATCGACGCTCTATTATGGAGAATGACGAAATCAAGAGGCAGATTTAGGAGTTGTTGCAAAAAGGTCACATCTGGCCGAGTTCATCACCCTGTGGGAGCTCGATCGTGTTGGTGCAGAAGAAGGATGGGACTTGGAGACTTTTCATTGACTATCGGGCACTGAACAAGATCATTGTTCGGAATAGGTACCCGATCCCATGGATTGATGACCTTCTGGACCAACTCAAGGGAGCGAAATATTTCAGCAAGATCAACTTGAAGTTAGGGTATCACCAGGTACCAATCAAACCCTATGATGTGTGGAAGACTGCCTTCAAATCCAAGGAGGGCCTTTTTGAATGGTTGGTCATGCCATTCGGGTTGACGAATGCCCCTGCAACCTTCATGAGGCTAATGGACGACATCCTATGTCCATTCACCAACTCATTTGTAGTGATGTACTTGGATGACATTATGATCTACAACTAGACTTGGGAAGAGCACCTCCACCACATCCGACAGGTCCTCCAAACACTGCAACAACACAAGTTGTGTGCCAATTTGGAGAAATGCACTTTTGGCATGACCCAAGTTTAGTATCTTTGATACATTATTGATGAGCGAGGGGTGCATGTGGATCCAACAAAGATCCAAGTCATTCGGGATTGGCCATCCCCAACCACCCTAACAGAGCTCCGCAACTTTTTACATCTTGCCAATTTCTACTGTAGGTTTGTGTTGGGATTCTCTCATATCACTTGGCCCTTGAGTCAAGTCACCAAGGGAGGAGCTAAAGAAAAATTATTTTTGTCCAAATCTCAATAGAAGGCGTTCGGGGAGTTGAAGCATCACCTCTACTCTGCACCAATTCTCACATTACCAGACTTGCAACAACCATTTGAGATCGAGACATATGCCTCTGACTATGCCATTGGGGAAGTTCTTACTCAACATGGGCATCCAGTGGCATATCACAGTGAGACACTTTCGACACAGTTCGAAAGTATCCCACTTATGACAAAGAAATGCATTCTATTGTGCAGGCTTGTCAACAATGGAAGCATTACATTTTGGGAAAGGTAACGGTCATCCACACAGACCACTGACCACTGCAGTTCATACATACACAAGGGAAGTTGCAGAACGATCGCCATAAAAAATGGTCCACATACCTGCAACAGTTTCATTTGAACATTAAGTACAAGAAAGGCAACACCAATAATGTTGCAGACTGCCTCAGTCGACCACCCATTGTGGCGCTAACCACTGTGCTCAACTCTTGTGGGCATGGGACTTCTGATTGACCGCTTCTCTACACAAGTGATCCAAAATTCGGCCACACATACAATACACTCTTGGAGGGTAAGCAAGTTCCCAATTTTCACCTCCAGGATGCCCTGCTTTGTCACCTGGCACACCTTTGTGTTCCTTCAAGCAAACGTGCCAAGATGATTTGGGAGGCGCACTACATTCGGGTCGCTGGGAATTTCAAGGTCGAGAAAACCATGGCAGCACTGCAAAAGTATTTCTATTGGCCGAACCTTCGACAGGATGTCGGGAAGTACATCAAGTCCTGCACTGCTTGCGCCATTGCCAAACCGACCATCAAGAAGTAAGGCCTCTATACTCTACTTCCTACCCCCAGTCAACATGTCGGGCCTTCCTTCTTCTAAGCATGGCAATGACTGTGTTTTTGTGGTCATCGATCAATTCTCGAAGATGTCCATTATGATGGCCTGGAAGAAGAATATCACAGTAGAAGCCACTGCTAAACTCTTCTTTGAATGAGTGTGGGTACATTTTGGGATCCCACAGTCTATCATCTCAGATCGGGACAGAAGGTTCCTCAATACATTTTGGTCCAGCCTATGGTCGATGCTGGAAACCAAGCTCACCAAGTCCACAACTTTCCATCCGCAAACTGATGGCCAGACAAAGGTCGTCAATCGGATGATTGTACACATTCTGCACATGTACAACTCAAAGCATCCACGCACATGGGATGAGAGCCTCCCCTATGTACAACACAGCTACAACCGGGATTTCCATAGCTCAACCAGCCACAACCCCTTTCAAGCGGGCTTGGGATTCTAGCCACTATGTCCCATTGACGTAGCCATGCCATTTGCGGCTACTCAGGCAGATTCAGCCCATGTCCAGTCTGAGGCTAACAATGCAAACAACTTCATTGAGCGCATTCATCACATCCGCCAACAAGTTCATGACATCTTGGATAGAGCCAATGCTAAGTACAAGCAACAACATGATCAACATCGGGTGCCACACAACTTCCAGGTGGGCGACAAAGTGTGGCTACATTTGCAAAAGGAGCGCCTCGCTGGATCCTACCGCAAGATTCGCCCGCTCCGATATGGGCCATACACCATCACCAAGGCTATAGGGGACAATGCCTTTGAGCTCAATATTCCACCATTCCTTGGTCTGCACCCAGTGTTCAATGTGGACTGCCTTCGACCCTACTTTCCACCTCTACTAGACACATCCAACATGGCAGAACAACTCACACCAACAAAGTTAAACCCAGATTGCATGGAACAAGCCACAACTGATCAAATTATGGACACACAAATCAAGAACACCCGCCAACAAAGGATCCAACTATATTGAGTTGTCAAAGCAAGCCAACTCCTTCACTAGGGCAAGTGGCTCACCAGGGACCAAGTTCAACAAAAGTTTCCTCATCTCATGGAGGAACTCAACACAATGGGGACCATTGCTTCCTAAGGGGGGAGGACTAATACAGGTGGATATTGGTGGCCACCCGCCTATTCCACTTGGACCCACACCATTGTTTCTTTTAGTTTTTTCAGTTTCCTTAATTGTAGCATAATTTACTGTTTTTTGCAGTTCTTCGGGTCCTGAACTTCCGGAGCTGTTTTGAGGCTCTAAACGACGTTTTTTGGGCATGAATGCTTCGACGAATATTTGTCCGTTCTAGACTTGATATTCGTTGTCAACAATGTTGTCCTCGAATAGATCTTTCTAACGATGTATCATGTGTG